>CM054181.1:126231859-126599359 GCA_028829895.1 Sinotaia quadrata
TGGTTATAGAACAGTGATCGTGTAGTGTTGTGATATAACACAGGCTGGTTATAGAACAGTGATCGTGTAGTGTTGTGATTTTACACAGGCTGGTTATAGAACAGTGATCGTGTAGTGTTGTGATATAACACAGGCTGGTTATAGAACAGTGATCGTGTAGTGTTGTGATTTTTACACAGGCTGGTTTTAGAACAGTGATCATGTAGACAAGTTACACTTTTGTGTATCGATTCTATACAGAGTAAATCATATAGACTCGAGATCTTACAGACATTAAATTTTGAGACAGTTATCGTAGTGATCTTACAGTCGGGTCATATTAAAGTACCGATCTTATAGGGCCGTGATCTCATAGAGTAATGAATATGTAGAGAATAAGCATTTAGCTCTATGATGGAGAAGAATATGCAGTGATGTCATACAGTTATGACTGTAGAAAATAAGTATTTTGTTCTATGATAGTGTAGAAGAAGCAGTGATTCTATAGAACAGTCATCAAAATTAGATCCTGTAGCATAATAGAGATCCTGAAGGTCAGGAATACATAGCAGTGCTCTTATATGCAACAGATCTATAGATCGATAGCTGGATGCACGCTTTTCACATTAGAAAGAGGAGTGTACAAGAGTCTTAGACTTTACAATTGTTTGCATGCAATGTACTGCATTCAAGGTACCATCATACTGGGGTACAGTCAAATAATGTTTTATATAATTAGACTCAGACTTCAGTGGGTTAGTAACTGGTTACTAATAGCGCTGAGGGCAAACTGTATTTGCTATGGCAACCGAGTGATGCAAGCATACCTCACCGATTGTAATTACTTTCATTTCTATTGCCAATTTAGGAGGTCAGAAATTAGAAGTAAAATAGCATTTGTCAGAAATTAGAAGTAAAATACCATTTGTCAGAAATTAGAAGTAAAATAGCATTTGTCAGAAAGACCGTTCAAGATTTATTCCAAGGCACTTATTATCTTTCCTGTAAAACTCATCAAAATAGTACTTCTCCTCAAATCGGATGCTATAAAGCATGAGGTACAATCCCACACAAATTTAATAAGTCTCTACATCTAAGAAACTCTATGAAAGGGGCATAGAAATCTATCTATCTATCTATCTATCTATCTATCTATCTATCTATCTATCTATCTATCTATCTATCTCTCCAAAATACACGTAAAGAATTTTTTGCCATTCTCCGTTATTTGTTTGTTGCAGAGGGACATGCAGCTCTGGTTGTACAGATGGTGTAGCTACTACCACTTCAGACACAAGAGTTTTTTCTGCTGTTAGGATATTTTCTGCACTTATAAATTGTTTTACCCAAAGACTGATTCTCCCTCTGCCTCTTTCTCCTTTCCTCTCTCTCTCTCTCTCTCTCTCTCTCTCTCTCTCTCTCTCTCTCTCTCTCTCTCTCTCTCTCTCTCTCTCTCTCTCTCTCTCTCACGCATGTACACCATGTACACACGCACACAAGTATATATGCACTCACACGTGTAGATAGCGCATATGCATTTTACATATTACCAAACACTACAACATATTTATAGTGACATGCATCAAAATTTTCAACAGCAAAATGTTAAATTACTCTTCATACGTATGTTCATTCACAATCAGTACACGTAGCTTGAAAATCTCATTTACGTTGGAATACTTCAAAGAAGCAACATAAATCAGATATTTCACTACACATGTATTTGAAATGCATCTTTTGTTTTTCATTTATCATCAGACAAGTACTATTTGTCAGTCGGCTTCCACTTCCGGAGTGCTCAGTCAAGGTCAAGGCGGTGACGTCATGTGGCTTGTGAGGTAAAGATTTCTGAACTACCGCTAATGCAAATCTCTCTCTTTTTTCAAATAAAAAAAATATAAATTTTGAGTCATTGCTAAATTGAAAGTTCGTCCTTTGCTTGTGTGATTACTTGTGGAATTTAAATGAATGCTCGCCTGTTCTTAATATGTAATACTGTTAAGTTAATGTTTGGTTGATATACACTATTCTTTTTTTTCTAATATTTGATGTGACTACTCGGAACTAGCGATCTATTCAATTAGGGTTTCCTCCCTTTATCATAATTGTCTAATTACCAAATGAACACAGTTTGGAAGTGTCAAGTTATGTTACGAATTAAATTAATATCCATGAAATTTTCAAACCGTTGCCTAGTTCACTCAAATTAATTATATTTCTTTTTTGCAAGAATCACAATCGAAACACTGATTGATACGAAATTCCAATGTACATTTACTTAATTGGAGTACATTTCCACTGTGTGTCAAGCATAAGTGTTTTTGGATCACAGAAGATAATTAATTGAAGTATAAATATAACCACACTTCATGCAAAATAATTTAAGAATGAGATGACAAACACATACTTATTGGATTGAATATTGTAGTGTGAATTTTTAAAAAAATATTTCGTAATATTTCAAGGCCAGGCTAACGTACGCACGCCTAGTTTACTGAATGCTGTAATATGAACAAATACACATGTAGTACAATATTGCAGAAGCGGACTGACAAGTACATATTTACTAAACTGAATGTCAAGGTCGATGGTGGGCTAATATATATATTTCCTTTTCAGAGGAGACACGGTTGTTATCTTGAGTGTGGAAAATGGCGAACTAATATACAGGCCTTGAAAACCATCACTCATCTTCGATATAACAATGAAAGGTGGAAAGCAGAAGTGCAAAAACTATTGTCTTGAAAAGGCTATGTCTCCAGTGCTCCTTTCGTCTTCCGACACATTTCAACCGTTATTCACGATGGAGTGACTAGTGCTGTGCCGGTGACCTCGATATCTTCTTTTTATTTGTATAATTTTTTAAAAAAATGAAATAGTCTAATTAGCTGGAACCTACATAGATAACAAACTGAAAATAGTTTTATTTCGTAATTCATATCACAACTCTAAGCTATGTTTCTGTATATTTTAAGTAGATGTACTGTACATTTCCATGGCAATATTCAATAATGACGTACATCACCAAGATTACTGCGACAATCACAGAGTTGTTTCCCTTAGCTTGTTTCTCTTGGACTTCAGAGCAACATGAAATATTTTATAATATGATTATTGTTGAGCCACATCCTGTAATATATTTATTAAACAATTAAAGCAATGTTCTGTTTCTAAAAATTTCTAATCAAAGTAAAATTTTATATGAAATGCCATATGCATTTTTTTTAAAGTAATAAATATGAACTGAAGTGCATTGTCTTTGTGAAATTTGATTGTTTTTGTTGCTTCTGCATTCCGTACACATTTTGAATAATTCGTTTCTCTCTTTCATTTATGGATGTGTTTACTCCACAGTGTCGAAAGCAAATATTGTTACTCAATAGTTTCTGGGTGGGGGTTAAAACAAGCAATACTTTAGACGATTTGTACGCATAGTGAAGCAAGAAAGAAATATGTAGCGTTTATTTGATCAAAATCAATACAAATGAACAACTTTGGATCACAATCAGCACTAAAATGTGCTTATATATTAGTGTAATTATTTTAAAGACACACGCATACATAGTGTAATCATTTTAAAGACCCACGCATACATAGTGTAATCATTTTAAAGACACACGCATACATAGTGTAATCATCAATAAAGTGTGTATATATGTTTGTGTAATCATCATTAAAGTGTGTATGTATGTTTGTGTAATCATCATTAAAGTGTGTATATACGTTTGTGTAATCATCATTAAAGTGTGTATATATGTTGGTTTAATCATCATTAAAGTGTGTATATATATATGTTGGTTTAATCATCATTAAGTGTGTATATACGTTTGTGTAATCATTTTCAAGATATGTGCATATATCTTAGAATAATCAGCATTAAAATGTGTCTGTATTAATTCAAACGTGGATTCTGTTTTCTACATTTTCCAAACAGTTCTTGGTTTACACTTTTTAGAATACTGTTTACTGATTTCTGTAATAAAATGTAACTGTTCAATACTTCAGTGATGCAAAGCAATACCATCACTTTGACGATTGTCTTAATAATGCAAAACATTCACGCTTATCAGAGTTTATCAGAGTTCCTCAAGCGTGTAAAACCGTCATCCTCTGCTGACTCGTACGTGCAGAAAGGCACCACCTTGCATTGGAGTCTCAAGGGTAAGATTCGGTAAGACACCTCTCTCCTTCTTCATCAGAGACTTTATTTCTCTGTCAAATACATGAACACATCTCTGTAAATGTAGATTGTTGCTTATTGAGACCTATCGATTTGTATCTCTTAAACTATCAATTATCGTGATCTACTGTGATCCATTCCTCAGATTTTGCATTTAACAGTTTATAATGTTAAATATAATATTGTACAGTTTATATATATATATATATATATATATATATATATATATTGGATAGATTTGTCTACTGTATACTTTTTTGTTGTTTTTTATACTAGCTTAACAAACTATACTTAGTTTCATAAAAAGTTTCACTAATCTTTTAAGAATGTAATAAAAATAATTGCAAAACTTAATGAAATAGCATTGAAAAAACAATTTTTATTTTTATATAATTGCATGAATTTTAAATATAAATAAAATCGTGGTTAAAATATTACCCATTCAAAATTCACTTACTCGATGCACTTAACAATAATTTTATCTTTCGTTAAAATTGTCACGTGACGTGTAGCGCTCACTCGTTTTGCAGCTTCCAGTGTGGCAGCGTTCACCTTTAGACAATTCTGTTCACTGGCAAGTGTAAAAGATCCATTTTGGAGAAGATGTTCAATGATTAGTGACATCACATCATGCCAATCTTTATCCATGCAAAGTAACAAATCCTAGGCAAATAAATAATCTCATTGTTATTTATTTCATATGTTATGTAATTCTTGTTTTTCTTCCTAGAAATAGTTTTTGTCACTCTTATATGATGGGCACTTTTTCCATATATTTTATATAAATTTTGCAATTTAAATTGAAGCTAATTTGAATGACACCACATTGCATCATGTTGTTTCGGCAGTGAGGTCCTGAGCGAATGAGTCGTGTATGATGGCAGATTTACTGACCGGTCGTTAGTACTTGCGTCAGATAGGTGAGCGAGTGTTTGTTTAAATTTGCGTGATCAATGGCCGATAAGCGTAGCAAGAGATTAATTTGCTGCGTGTGTGTGTTTTGGGGTATATAATGGGAAGTGTTGTTAACTGGATCGGCGCGTGTAGTCAGAAGTTTTGTTAGAGAGGCATGATCGTATTAGCTCTAAGTAATTGGCCAGATCAAAGGCGTGTCTAACAGACACAGTTGTGATTTCAAGGGTAATAAAAGTGTTAGAAAATTGTATTCGTTACTCTGTCTTCAATCGTCTCTAGGGTTGAAGGTTAGAAACTGAGTCCCTCCCTACATTGGGTTGTACATGAAGCTTTAATATGCATTTCTTTTCAGAGAGGTATTATGTGGCATAGCACTTGTTTAATTGTACACATAAGATACGAAATTATAATGCACGTGACTTGTGAAATGCCATACACTTTGTTCATTGTAAAATTATTTGAACTGTGTTGAACTGAAGTATAAACTGATGTGATTGTTACATGTATTT
Source organism: Sinotaia quadrata (assembly GCA_028829895.1). Lineage (NCBI taxonomy): Eukaryota > Metazoa > Mollusca > Gastropoda > Architaenioglossa > Viviparidae > Sinotaia > Sinotaia quadrata. The sequence goes on from CM054181.1 coordinate 126,237,443, forward strand.
GAGTGATTATGGGAAATTAATTACTGAAATCTGTGATGGAAAACTGTGAATGTGTAAATCTTTGAAATTATTATTGTCAAGCTTTATTAATGATCTATAATAATAGAAATTCCTTGAATTATAATTTAGCATGCTTGCTAATTATTTTTTTATTGACAAGGTAGCTTACTGTAAGAGATGTTTCACCCCGCTGTTGTCACATTACCTAATATTTAACATAGTCATTGTGCCATCTATAAGAGAGAATGTTATTTTGTCCAGCAAGGCCTGCTTGTTTCCTTTTTCGCTTCTTCTAGAGTGGATTAATCCAGAATCCCACCTGATCGAGAAATCCCATTTGTGACATCAGTCTTATTTGAAGGAAAGAGCCGCATCATGGAATGGAAACCCCGTGAACGCAGATTCAAAAGCTAAATCGACTGTTCACCATCGTCATGAAGCATTCAGTGCTTAACCTGGAGACCACGCGCCATTGATAATCTGTTGCCTGTAAATATTTTGACTAATGGGATAGTGCGAGATAAACCACACGCCATTGATAATATAATATAATCTGTTTGCCTGTAAATAATTTGACTATTGGGGTAGTGCGAGATAATAGACGCGCTCATCTCAAAATAATTTTCTTTTTTTATTGTTCTCATTTTACATTTCTGTTATCTTAAACAATAATCTTATTAATTCTTTGGAACAACCATAAATGGGAAACGGCTTAGGAGGGGGGGGGGGAGTGAGCTGTATATAAATGAATGATTTTTAATTAATTAAGAAGGAGAACTAATATCACTAATTCCAGAAGACAACGTGAGCAAATTTGCTTGTCGCTATATTGTGTATTAAGTGTCCCATAAAGTAAACGGTGAGATTCAATATGGAGGCTGTAACAGTAGATTAGGCCATCGGGGCTGTTATCAGCATTAAAATCAAATTAATTAATAATTCACTTAGATGATGTTGTGATAGGGTCGTTAAAAATATATCACATGTGGCAGTACTAATATAAATAATTTAGCAGTGTGTTTTGATCACCTCAGAAATTAACCTTTAATGTATTCTAATTTCAATGAAATTTCTAAGATCTTTTGTAGCTCAAGTCATACTCATGAACATGTGAATGCTATGATTGATACTGTAAGGCAAAACTTTATACTCACTAATACATTATATCGATATGTTCAAGACTGTAAAGCAAATGTGGCACACATACTCACTGACACATTATGGCTAAGTTGAAGACCGTAAAGCAAATGTGGCACACATACTCACTAATACATTATATCGATATGTTCAAGACTGTAAAGCAAATGTGGCACACATACTCACTGACACATTATCGCTATGTTCAAGACTGTAAAGTAAATGTGGCACACGTACTCACTGACACATTATCGCTAAGTTGAAGACCGTGAAGTAAATGTGGCACACGTGTCACTGCCGATAATCCGGTGGCTGCCGCTTTCAGTGAGCAATATGACGTCATGTTTAGCTTCAGCGGCCCGCCATAGTATCGACGCGTGAGCTGTAACTGATTGTCAATTTCCTTCTGTAGACTCTGGGGATCTTGGACGAACTCTTGAAAAGACAGCGTGCATGGTAAAATAACAAAGTCACAGTGACAGTAGGTCAGGAGTGAGGACCACAACGCTTTGACAACACTAACTGCATTCTCATGACATATGTCTTTACACGCTGACCTTTCAGCTCTTGGCCTTGATCTTAAACTTGCCAATGTGAAATTTTGCATTTTGTATTCATATTTGGCAATTGGTATGTCAATTGCACTAGCTTGTGTCATTTTTGTTGCCATGGAAGCACAATCTCCTTTGTTTTTGTACAGTGTTAGAAGGAATGCTGGTTCATCTTTTCCGAAGAAGAGCATTTGCAGAATGTCTTCTAGCTCTGTTGATTTTAGACCAACGTGAAGGCCAAGATCTACTGATAAATGCTCAGATATCCACATGGAAAGGTTGCCTGGATCCTTACAAATCGAAAGTTTTCTCAATGATTTTAAAACCAACTCTTCATCTCCTTGTATTGAGCATTTCCTAAGTTGGTTTTTCCAACTATCATCTGAATCAAATAATAAAAGCAGATTCTAAGCAATAACATTTATAGTAGACAATCAACTTCTTGTGATAAATACATATCTGCTTCCCCACCCCACCCTTGCTTTTTTTTGGAAAGGCTTTTAAACGAAGTTGTTAATTTTTTCTTAAATTTAAACTGATGCTTGATCTTTCAGAATTTTTTTTTGTAATTCTTCATTTTCTTTTAATTTGTATATAATGCTATTGTTTTCATTGAGGATATTTCAAATAAAGTTTACATACTAACAGGTTTCCTCTGTCTATAACATTATATGTTTTTGTAGAACTATTTGATTAACTATTCTCTCGAATTTGGCTACTGAAGCATGTATTTATTAATAAAATTGTATTGAAGAAAGTAATTTTATATTCATAACTTAATTCTATATGAATTAATGTTTCGCACAACGCTATTTAAAACTTTTTCTTGATATAAATTAAAAAGTTAACGTTTAGTTCATTCTTACATTATATTAAATTTATTCTGATGGTTGTTTTGAACCAATCAGAATTTGACACCTAATACTAGCAGTTGGTTCTGATTGTAACATTTTTTAAACAGACTCGAAGAAAGTCCATTATTTACGCATAACAGTTATTGATCAATGGTGAAGTCAGGTGATCACTTCAGGTCTCTTTGGAACTTTTAGGGTAAAACATCAATTAGGCTGTGTCTCTCTAGTCCATCATAGTAAGAAAAGAAAAGAATTCACTTAATAATTAGCGTTTCTAACCTTTGGAATGTAACAATGATCTGCGTGAGAATTCGTAAGGAATTCATGGACAACCTGTAAGTCAATATTATTTTTTGTTTCTAAATCATGTCTTCATTAATTTCAAATATCATTAATTAATTCTTAATGAATTATAGAATAACTATTAACAATTTGTCCTAAATAATTAATTTTAGTTATATTTAGACATGCTTGAATGCTCGTCCGACATTCCCCTCTTTCTAATTCTATGAGAGTGAAGAATGAATTAGGGTTCCCTGTTAACAAGTAATGTCAGAGGGCTTATGTAAGAGAATTGTTTTCAGAGCTGATTTATTGTTCTACTTTCTTCTACTTGGTTCTTTCCATCTACTTCTGGTATTTTTTGGTTCTTCTTCGTTCTTATCTACAGCGAAATAGGAACCGTTACACATGCACGTTCTATGGAGCACAGTTGATAAGTCAGCCCCGCACCCTTGCATCGACTTATATGTTCATCTCAAATGCAGCTTCACGAATGATAATCACTCACAGCTGACCAGGAGCTCAGACTCAGCATAAGGAAAACAAATAACCGTCTGAACACGGGTTCATTTCCATCTAACTAGTGACGAAAGCATAACAGATTCTCCTCTCTATGTGTCTAAAACTACGTCACACATCTAAGAATCAAGATGTACTTTCCTAATTGCCTCCCGAGAGGCCACTTGATAATACTCTTGTAGTTAGAGTTATCTCTATTTCTATTATTAATTAACTAATTAATATTTCAGCTAAATAACTTTTGTATTAATGATACATCAAATCCCAAGCATTATGACAAGAGTTCAGTAAGATTAAAAGTAGAAAAACGAATAATACAAAGCTTATCAAAATTCAAATGCAAATGACAGCAATTACAGGTAAACAATAATATACTTTTCAAATTAATGAACTTGGATTGTCCTGTTACACACATTAATCTCTCTCTCCTATTCTTTCTTTTCACTGTCTCTGTCTCAGTGTCTTTCTTTCTCTCTGCATACTTACTGTTCATGATATATAAAACAAATGTAACTGAGGGATTAATAATAAAATAATTATACACAGCGACGCCTTCAAAGTTGCAAACTCTTTCTACTTCAATCTTTTCCCAGCTTTGCAGTAATATTTATTGTGATAATTATTTTTTCGTAATAAATGAAAAATAAACTCACCTTGTGGTGCATTCGTTTTTAAATGTGTTAATGTAAATATTTTGTGTACATCCCTTGGACTAGCACCTTTAGACAGTTTCTTTGTTATACTTGTCCGGAAATATTTCTAAAAATAGATGTAAAGGGAAAATGTTATTGACGTTTTATTGTATTTTAATTATTTTATTTACTGATTTGTGATTGTATTTTATTTTCCGTTATTTACTACATGTATGTACAATGATCATCATCCACATATTCCTCTTTTGTCTGATGTATTTTTTTCTTATACATTATAGAGTCTAAAGGATATTTGTCAGACTGACCTTATAATGGCATAATGGCAAACAATTTTTAACTAAGAAAAGTCATTTCTTTAAAAAGCATCATATTGTTTGACTTGTACAAAATCCACCATTTTGGCCTCTTATGCCATACAGCCTCACTGATTTTGGTGCTCAGGTTACGAATATGTGTGTCATGATTTGGGTATTGTCATTGTTTTTACCATATTTGTGAAATCAGTCAAAATAAGATCACGGCTACAATGCAAGTAAATATCACATCTATCTCTTAGTAACAGTACAAACAAAAATCAGAGCAACTATTTAAGCCTATCGCAACAACAACACAAGCAACTTAATGAATTACTTGATGTGATATGTCTATCCACCTTCTCGTGCTTTTATTAAGTCATTGTAACACGAAAATTATCTTGATTTATCACAATAGTATTTTAATATATTTAAAATTTTGTTGAAAGTACTTCCGTTGTCTTTGTTAATCGCATTTCGTGCTTAACAAAACGAAGATCGATTTCAGTGTCACTCCTGCGTGTTTTACAGGCACGACAAACTGGAATTGTGGCCCCTGTGCCCTGCTCGTTTGTAAGTTTCCATCATCAGTGAGCTGTTACACCCCCGTTGTCGTGCTCGAAGTGCGTTTTGTTTTGTAAATTGTCGTCGTCTGTATAACCGACTGTGGATCTTATCACCGTGTTTTGTATCATATTTGGTTCCGAGCGTGCAGAAAAGTATTATCGTCGCCATCGGTTGATTGTCTGACGTGTTCTGTCATTGATTCCAATTTTGGGGGGAGTGCTTACCAGCCCGTGGTTGATCTCTAGTGACGGGTTACAAACTAGTTACTAGTGTGTAGTTTTTGCTGTCCAATGATTATGATTTGTGAGAATGAGGCCAGTCAATAGGCTGTAATTAAAATGTTTACTTGCTGTAGAAAATTATATTCTCTGATCACTTTAAATTTGGAGTGGCAAGAATAAAGTACAGTGAAATGCGGCCATTAGCTTGATGGTGAGTTAAACTGATTGATAGAGAGTGAATGGCCCTAGAAATATTTCATGTACTTCTGCTATTGATATGTTATACATGTGTAGATTTATACCATGCAAACTGACTTTTATTTCTACAAATATTTGAACTAAGCTGCGTGCATTTAATGTGCTAACACTTGACGATGTTTTGATATGCTGTATTTATTTTAGCTCTGTGCATGTATCAGGCTAATAAATACTGTTGCAGAAAATTGTAAGTTGAGACTGGAATGGAGTTATACAGTGATAAACTGGAAATTTAGAATTGCTCCTTAATTATATTTAACACTGAGCAAATAGCCTTTCCAGTTGCCTATTTCCAAGTGTTATATGACCCTCCTTATTTATTGTTTGAAAACCACTATGACTGACTCAGAAAAGGCATGAATGGTATGCAAGTATGAGGCACACCACACTCTACTGATGTCTGGTGACAAGATTTTTTTATTTCTTGAACTAGTGTAGATAAATGTTTGGACATTGCTACATATGTTGTTCTTTTTTGAAGGAGTTGACATGATGTAAAGAAATGCCCAGATTAACTCTAAGTAGTGGAATGGTGTTTCTTCATGTAGGAGTGACAGGTATGGAACTTATGAAATTGAACTGAACTATAAACTGTAATATTGTGGCAAAGTACATGAAGATCTGTTAAGACCATGTTGAATCAGGTTATGTAAATTCTATTAATTTTTATCTCTAATAACTCCATTTATATTCTCTGATAGAACTAATCTATAATTTTTATTGACATATTGATAAATTATATTTATGATAGACTGTGTAATAATAAAATTATCTGAATGTGGGTTTGTAGAAATACTGATGTCAAGTAATTTATTTCATTTAATTTCCATAAATATATTTGATTGTTGATTTAATAAATTTATTGTGAAACACATATTATTAATCTTATGCTGGAGAAGAAAGTTGGTGGATGAGGGCTCGCTAAATATAGATTAAATACGTATTTGTCTTCTCCTTCAGTAAGAACTTTTCCACCTACAGAACATTGTGTGACAGTAAATATTTATCTTTAATAATGAGGAAGAGAGTATATATTTACAGCGTCTGTATATCCAAGTGAGAGACAAGTGGAATCTGTTGGAGGAACATTAATAAAATAAATTAAGATTTTCATCAGTTGCAATTAATTGCAATCAATTGCAATCTTTCATGATTACTTAATAATAAGTGTCCTTTTCATTAACTAAGTGGCGTTGCCATTACAAAGTCAAAAACAAGAAGCGATACATACAGATAAATTTAGACAAAATGTCTAGCGTAATAAACAGGAAGAAATATAAATTTAGCGACAGAAGCTGAAGTGACACAGAAAGAGGGAAGGAGGAAAACGGGGAGAGAGTGTTTCAGAGACTTATATAAAGTAACAATAAACGTGAAACACAAGGAGATACTCTATAACCATATATGCAGACATTTTGAGAAATACAGACAGAAAGCATGGACAAGCAGAGTGAGATTATAATAAAATAAAATAAACTTGGTGTGTCGAAAGTCTTCAGGCAACAAAATACACATTTTGAAAGGCAAGTTCGCCCCCATCCAAGTATCATCTTCTCAAAGTAGAGCGGATAATCGGCTGTCAGATATTAAACAAATAATTTCTCAGCATAGTCTCATAACATGATTCTTGCAGATGTTACCCGACCTGTTCTTATCTCGACGTCCCACAATATTTTGACTTCTTATGCCGCAGTGAATGCTGTGTTGTGTGCATCGACACTTTTCTGAGATTTAGATTTCTTATAGGTTTCTATGTATGATTTATTTCATATAATATTTACTTTGTTGTTTCAACTATGTTTTTGCAGAGTCTGCATTCGAAATTATTTGAAATTTTTCATGATTTTCGTTTTGTTTTATTTCCTATTTAGTGCTTAAACTTGTGCAGCTATTGTGAGTATTTCTGTTTCTGCTTTCAACCCAATCTCTTTTAACCATTGCCTATTTTCTTTCAGTCGTTCAGAATTTGATCGTGCATACAGAAAAAATGCATACGAGAGGCCTGCGTTTTATTCACGCAGAGAAACGGATCTGCGTGCTGCTTTGTGACAGTTTTGTGCACCATTTACTGTGTAGTGTTAGATTTCATTGCCTGCTTATTCGTGATAGGCAATTATGCTTGTCAAAGCGTGTTGTGGTTATCATGCATTTGAATGCTTGTTGTGGTTACCGTGTTTGTATATGCTTGTTTACAGCCTTGTATGTAGTAGATTTTTATTATTAAAATGTTAATAAATGCATACAGTGTATATTTTTATGTAAACAAACTTTTCTGTGATAAGCTATTTCAGGCAGTCTTTCATTCGCTAGAAAAATAATGAGTTTGTTGAATGGACCGCTCAAAAAGATTCAATTACTTAAATCTTAAGTATTCTTTGTGAAAGCAAACTTTACACTTCAGCCCTCAGCGATCTTTCCTGATCAGGAAGAAATTTTATATCCCATTGCATAGTTTGCATTTATAAGCACTAACAACTTGAAACTTAGGCAACAAGAGACCAGCGGCTCCACACGTATGCACATGCGCGGCCCACAGCGATTGGTATTTATAAATAACCTTTTAGTGTTGCCAATATGATGTTTTGTCACTAACTCTGAAAACATTTTAGCCTCAGTCTAGACTTTAGAGTTACAGATTTACATTTTAACACTTCTGAAGTTTGTTCAATTTTAGTTATTTAATTTAGAATTTTGCAAATTATGTCTCGAGTGATTTATAAACAAATAATCTTGGCATTTTATAGTGATTTAGTACTTTTAAAACCGTTTCCTTGAATATAAATTAAACCCTATTTGTTGACCTGCTATCACATCTAAGAAAGTCACTATTAATTATAACATAAAATAATAATTGAAGCTAGGTGGTGCTTTGCAATTTTTACACTTATCATGATTTCAGCTAATATAGATTGAAATAACAAAAATTTCGTACAATATATTCAAAGAGCCAGAAGTATATTTGATTAGATAATAGACAAACAGATAGATAGATAGGTAGAGAGAGAGAGGGGGGGGGAGAGAGAGAAAGAAAGAAATAGAGAGATAGATGGATAGATAGATGAAGAACACATATCCAATTGACATTGGACACGTCTTCACGGCATAATAACAAACAATTTTTAACTAAGAAGAGACATTTCTTTAAAAATACCACGTCTCTTGACACGTGCACCATTCTAACCTCTCATACCTTATATCTCGCAGATTTAGACGCTCATGTTTAGTTCATGTTTAATTCTTGTTTAGTTCTTGTTTAGTTCATGTTTAGTTCATGTTAAGTTCATATTTAGTTCATGTTTAGTATTGTGCAAGGAAATGCGGTTTCAGTGTCATCATGCAGCATACATTTTTTTTTCTCATTTTTTCAAGAACTTGTTTTACTGTTATTGCCTTTGTTGTTATTTTGTTGAATGTGAAATCAAATAAAACTCTCTGACATCACTATTGTTTCTCAGTCTTGACATCAGCTTCAGATTTTAAATACAATAGATTCGTATTTGTTGCGATAGAAAACTTGAATAGCTGGAATAGTAAGAAACAACAAGTGCAATTCCTTCTCAATCTCTGTTGTAATACCCGTAGACAACATTCTTGGAGTAATTTCATTGACTATATCAAATTATGATGCATTAGGATTATCGCTTACTGAGCGCCACTGATTTTTTATAGACTATTTTGATTCTTTTTTTAAAAGTCCCTCGTAATCGATTGTTTACGCACGAAATGATGTGTGTGTGTGTGTGTGTGTGTGTGTGTGTGTGTGTGTGTGTGTGTGTGTGTGTGTGTGTGTGTGTGTGTGCCGTGATGGTGTTGTTCACTGTCATTCCGTTAACAGTTTGCGGGATGAATCAACGTAACAGTCAGAGCAACAGAGAAAAAAAATGACAACAACCGTGCAAGCAGCAGCCATAGCAGCAGTTTAACAAATAATTAATCCATTACAGCAGCCGCAAAAGCAATGTCAGCATTATACATAACATCTGTCACAGCAACAGTGCAAGCAAGTCACATCTATATTTACGGCAACAGTCATGCAAGCAGTGTATAGAAGAATCACGTCTATATTTACAGCCTCATGCTTACGTTCGAGGTGGAGGGCGAGAGAGCTGGTAGTTGGGGTGAAAAAGGTTTCACATTTTTGGTGCACAGCCCAGATTGTCTTTCGTCAGTGGGTTATAAATAATTTTTAGCAATACAGTATACACATATTTTTTTTTTAAAAATACAAATAAAAACAAAAAAAATACATCTCAACCTTTCAACCAGCAGTAAATACAAAATATATATAATAGGTATATTAGTTATACTCTCATAATAAGCATGTTACGTTTCCAGTATTTCTTTATAAACCCTGCCTAGGATTTTCTAAGGACTTTAAATATAATAGATTAGATTAATTCCTTCTCTCTGTCCTAAACAGACTGGCTGCCCAACTTATCATTCGACTAGCTTAAAAATGTGTCTTGTAGTGCAGACTACAGATTTACGAACTGACAAATTGCGTACAAAGGCTGGTTTGGAGTCGATAAATTCTTCTAAATTAATATGCATTCGTTACGTCATTCTGCTCATTCGCCCCCATCCAAAACCATGAATTAACATTAGGTCTAATATGCATAAAAATGTACTACGAAGAAGAATAATCAATTTAAAATAAGATTTAATAACTTTAACAATTAACAAATTACTCAATATACGAGCGTGAAAGTCTAATTCTAAGAGCTCGATAAGCAACGCGCTTAATTATTACGAGAGTATTGCCGTAAACAGTTCTAATGATTTTTGTCACCAGTATGGTAACTTATCTTGCGAAGGTTGCCACGTGTAGGTTCATGATCTAGTCCAGACCGGTTCCACCTCACTTCTTGCCCGTCAGTAGAAATGCGCTCACAGCATAACAAAGGGACTGTCTCTCAGTACCTTACTGAACGGAGCTGTGAATGTAGATAAGACATGCAGACCTGCTCGTCAACGATGCCTCACAATGGTAGTAGGACTATAGCGGGATCAAACTCAATCTCCAAGAGTTTGGAACCTGGCAATGTGTGGATCCCAAGATAGGAATCATAGACATAGGTATAGGCATGAGCCTGGGTGCTGACCTGGAAACAAGAACGTCTCCATAATCGTCCTGCATTTAAAGTTCGCCAACCTAAGCACGATTAGCCTTTAAATGATTAACGTTTAAATGCTTCTAGTTTAGAATTTCGACTGGCGTCGTTTACAATTAGATTAGAAATATAATCTCACGCATGTTACGTTTAACAAGCATGACGTATGAATTACTAAATATTTACAACGTTAAACTTTAGAGTTCATACAAAGGACAATTCAAATTAAGCAAAGCGCTTTACAATTTACATTAAAATTACAAGCAATAATTCGAATTACACAAGGAAATTCATGTCGAGCACAGCGCTCCTGGCTCTAGTGAATTTACAATTATATAAATTAAAGTTACAATGAAAAAGAGTTACAATGAATTTATATACAATAACTTATAGGTTTTAGTCATTTATCAACGAACCGTGCTTAGGCTTACAGTAGCAATACATAGCACAATATTACATACATGTTCAACAATGCAAAATACAATTAAATAAATTCAGTACCTTTAGTGAGAAATCGAAGTGTTATCTCAGCAATCGCGTCGGCTTCCTATGTGACTCAATGAAATAAGCGACGGTACGAAGTATCAGTACTACGTCTGGCTTCTGGTTTCTCGGAGTGAGTAATACAGGCGCGCTCACCGTATTTATTAAAAAATCATAAGGTGCATCACGTGACTGGTCACGTAGTATGTGGTTGGTTCGAGAATCTAGACAATGGCCTAAGAGTTACATAATGTTCCTGACCTCTTTGCTAGAAGCTTCTCGATACTGAAGTATCATGGGAGAATTTTCAAACAAAGGAGTTTCAAATCTCAATATTTGAAAACAAACAAGTGGGTCAAGAAGTCATGACATGTTTATCAGACTGTGACAAAGCATACATGAAAGTTTTAAGTATTATTTATGATTATGTGATGCAAATATTTAAAATGCATGATTACCTCCCTGTCTGAGGTTATAAAGCATTTTGGTGAGGGGTAGGTTCTAATTCTGAACACGAACGGACAGCAACAGTGACAGACAATGCAGTATAACTTCTAGCAGCTTTTCACATGCTTTATTCAACACAAGTTAGAACACTGCTGTTTCAGACACATGCACATACACCCCTACCACATCATTATATATCCTGAATGAGCAATGGTTCCAGTAAACCCCATGCCAGCAAATTTGCTATGCACACGGAGAAAGGATCTAATTGTCTGTTCTGTGTTTCCTTGCTTTGATTTAGATATTAATTACTCCTATACTACAGATACAAACTATAAATTATTTTCTATCTAAATATACTATATTTGTAAATGTATAAAACAGCAAACAATGTGTGACAGAGTAAACTTGCCTATCCCTATTTCTAAACTTAATTGCTGTATAAATTGTTAAATGTCAAAGTGACCAAACGTTGGGCACTGTTTATGCTGATAATTTTTAGTGTCAAAGTTGGAAGTAAAAACTCATGTAAAGAATATATAAGAATTTCCTGATTTAATCTAAACCAGTTCGAACTGAATGAGCAGCTTTTCTGACTAATAGTCTCACACCTGTTCACAACAAATTCATCCAATGGAGATGGACCGAAAGTTATTTTGTTGGAGAAAGTCTATATTCTAATCACTTTGAATTTGATGAAACTTGAGTTCAGTCATAAAGGTGATCATTAGCTTATGGTAAATTAAATGACTGATAAAGAAATAATGGATATCGTATCTCATGCATGTTTGTTATTGATCTATGATTTGAATTACAGAATGCTTTATGTAACTGAAATATTATTTCTATGTTCATTAATTATACTTGTGAATTTTGATCAATGCTCTATTTCTTATGCAGTGTATGTTTCGGGCTAACGAAATTGTTGCAGGAGTAGTCAGTTGAGAATGTTTGTAAGAGAGAAAGGAGTTTTAGAGATGAATATGCCTGAAATTTAGTGCTGCCTTAATTTGAATTTTGCAGAGAAAACCAGGCCATTTTCCTTTTTGGCTTCGGGCAACAGTGACTACTTGTACTCTACCAGATTATGTACATGTGACAATCCAGAGATATGTCAAACTTAACAGCAAACGTTGCTGTTAGATGCTTCCTGTGAATTCTATTTGAGAGCCAATATTGTGGAGATTTGTGGCCTTAGTTTGTTCTCGAGAATTCACGAAGATTATTTTGAACCTTATAATATGCTTGAGTAGCACACAAAATTCGAGAACATTCCTCCTGATGTGTTTGACAGCGCAGGTGAAATTCTAGATTATTCTTCATGGTTTGCTTTAAGGGCACATTGAAGATTCTGGAACAATTTTGTAATGTTCCTAGAAAGGTATGTGAGACTGTCACCTGAATAATAAAAAACAGTGACTTGTTGAAAACCGCGTGATTATAAACACATGTTGGCAACAGTTACCATCTTTGAAAAGAGTATGTGTAATAGGGGGATTCAATTAACGAGCGAGTTAATGAAACAGATTAATCAACTTTTGAGAGTAAAGCAGTTTAAAACGACTCCTTTCTAACCTAAGTGTTTACGTTTAGTCGAAAATCTGAATGCAACTCTTACCACGTCCTTGATAAAACTGTGCATGGAAAGGCTACATGATTGGGATGTATATTTGACAGGGTTTTTTTTATTGCAATGCGTGAAGTACCAGAAGATTCGACCAAATTTTCGCCCTTCAAACTCTTTTGAACCGTAGGGGACCCATGTCTATATTACGAGAGTATTGGACAAAGAGTAGGCTAGTGGAACCTAAAGCACATATCGGCATGTAATTGAACTTGTGAACTGTTTTCGTACTTCGTGTCAGAGAATGTACACAAAACTAAAACTAGAAAAGCACGTCTGTACAACTGTAAAACGAAAGCATCTAACATTGAAGTCGGTATACAGGTGTTGTTGTCGTTACCTCTGCAACGAAACAAATTAATGTATCATGCCAAGGACCCTATGAAGTTGTTAAGAAATTGAGTGGGTACAATTTCCAAATTCAGATCGGATCGAAAGCAAACATTTTTCATTCTAATCTGATGAAAGCGTACAATGAATGTCCGGATAACATCGTCACTACTATTGTAATAGAGTACAATGCTACATCTGTACCTGGTGCCGAATCTTTATCACACACAGGTTTAACAGATGTTGAAACTGTTGATGACATTATTTTAAATCTGGAACTCTAAGATTCTGACGCTCAACAGTTTTGGAGTGTAATAATAGAAACTCGCGACATTTTTACTGATAAACCCACAAAAATGAGTCTGTGCGAATTTAAGTTCATACTGCATGATCATAATCTGATTCACATGAAGCCATGTGTTCTACCTTGTGCTAAACGGGTTGCTGTAAAACAGGAAATTGACTCTATATTAGCTTTAGGTATGATTTAGAAGGTGTTGTCCCAATTGTCCTATTGTCCTATTCAAAAAAGAAGGATGGCACCCACCGAGTTTGTGTGGAATACAGAGAACTGAAAAAGTTTATTGTTTTTCAGCTAAACCGTTGACTGAACCAGAGCACCTATATGCTCGTCTCAGTGAAACACACTTTTTCTAAATTAGATGTACTGTGGAAGCTATTAAAGGCACTGTCGCGGGTGGGTGTTGTTGAGCCGTCTCCTCTCGCCTCCTCGATGGGTGGGGGGGGTCAGCTATCGGGACTTGCTGAGACCACACCAAGTGACTTAAGTTGTTAAAAATAAATCACTCTTTTGCGTTGATAAACGCAGAAAGTACCACTCGGATGGATGGAGTGTAGGGGGCGCTTCCGGCTTCCGCCTCGCGCTGGGCAAAGTACCACTCGCTGAAAAGCGACGAAGTTATAAGTGGTTGATGAACCAATGAAGACCAGAGTGTGAGCGAAGAATGCCCCGTCCAGACTTGCCCCAGAATCTCCAGTCTGTAATACGATAGCAGCCCTGGTTCCTGCTGACAGTCTAGGGAGGGTGCCCAACGTATGGCTGGGTGGGTAGAAGCCGGCTGGTCCTGACCCACGCAAACACTGCCAAGTCTTGCCAACGAAGGGTGAGCACTCTTCCAGTCCTATTTTGCTAACTACGAAAAATTAGACAAAATGGACGGCGCCAGAACGTGACGATAAAAACGTCTAAACTCTCTGAAGTTGCTCTGCGCGCAATTGCTCAACACTCTGTCGAAAAAGTCCCTGCAGTTTCCTTTTGTAAAACCTAACTCTTCCACGGCCTTCTAGAAATATAAGGCACGTGAAAAGATGGACGCCTATTGTTATTAGGTGCACTTATTTAGTGGTGCATTGGCTAAAATAATCCCTTTAAATTTCTATTTAATGAACATTTAATGAACTAAATATATAATCTACCTATCACTAATTTAATTGTCATCACCTAACATAAATAAACAAATAAACAAATCAAATAAAAATATTATAAATAAGAAATAAGTAGTCGTGCTCGCAAACTGACTGACAATGCATGCATCACGCCACTCGCTCAATAATATATGAAAACAAAACGTAGACAACACGTCATAGAGCTAAGGGAGGCAATAAGGTAAAATAAAAAAAAATAAATGTTTATGATTACTCTCCCCTTTTTCCGTGACAGGCACTGATAATGTCGAGGTTGACTATTTGTCAAGTGGCCCGCGAAAGCGGCGGAAGCCGGAAGCGCCCCCTACACTCCATCCATCCATTTGTCAAGTGAAGTAGAAATGGATGTGTAAAAGTCCAGTGCCTAAGCCTCTGTAAATGCTGAGAAAAAATGTATCTAAATATTTTGTATGCTCTCTCTGGTGGAGAGAAAGGAATGATCTTACTCAGAGTTCATTTATATGATGCTAACATGATTGTGTATTTGTATTTTCCTTGTCAGAAAATAGAAAAGAAATGATGGAAAACACTGATGTGCTCTTATTCTCTCTAGCCATTATAGTATTTCCATATACCATAACTTGTCTATTCTCTCTAGCCATTATAGTATTTCCATATACCATAACTTGTCTATTCTCTCTAGCCATTATAGTATTTCCATATACCATAACTTGTCTATTCTCTCTAGCCATTATAGTATTTCCATATACCATAACTTGTCTATTCTCTCTAGCCATTATAGTATTTCCATATGCCATAACTTGTCTATTCTCTCTAGCCATTATAGTATTTCCATATGCCATAACTTGTCTATGTAGTCATCGTTCTTGCCGCCATACATCAGAAGAGTTGTACACTTACACACATTGCTCTCCGCCTCTATCACTGTCGGTTGTAGCAGTTTACAATCAGTGAACCAGTAGATTCAAATAGCACAAGGAGAGACCAGAAGTGCTGCTTTACTTAAATATAATTAAATATAAGTTTTTAGAGTAAAGCAGCACTTCTGGTCTCTCCTTGTGTTATTAACAGGGAGCAAACCTAAGTTTCCAGTTTATCACAGTTTTAACTCCATTCTTTCTTATATGCCAATCTCAAATTTTCTGCAACAGTATTTATTAGCCTCTCTCTCTCTCTCTCTCTCTCTCTCTCTCTCTCTCTCTCTCTCTCTCTCTCACACACACACACACACACACACACACAGCATAATAAATACAGCATTGACCTTGACCTTGTTTTGATAACACAATATATACGAGCAGTTTAGTTAAAACATTTGTAGAAATTATAGTCTACTCATATAAAGCATCTTACCAAAACACAAGTA
Organism: Sinotaia quadrata; assembly: GCA_028829895.1. NCBI lineage: Eukaryota > Metazoa > Mollusca > Gastropoda > Architaenioglossa > Viviparidae > Sinotaia > Sinotaia quadrata. The sequence continues at coordinate 126,253,546 of CM054181.1, forward strand.
TTACATATCAATAGCAAAATGCACGAAATATTTCTATGTCCATTCTCTCTCAACCACTCACCATAAAACTAAGGGTCGCCTTTCAAGACCAGACTTCTTTGCCACTTCAAATTCAAGTGACCAGATAATAGGTTTCTCTATAGCAAATAAACCTTTAGATCTCAGCCCATTGGCTGGTCTCGTTGTCGTAAATAATAGCCATTGGATAATAAATTCTACTCACCCAGTTGAGATAGTTTGCAAACATCAGCAATTTCTAGCATATTCTCACTTCGAATTTTACTCCAACTCTGACACACAAAAATACCAACATAAGGAATGTCCAAGGTCGGGTTAATTTAAATTTTACAATAGGGATAGACAAATTCACTCCACCACAAACTGGTATTGGTCATAGATCAATATGCAACACATTTAAGTAATAAGATGAATACATTGTTTTCCAGAAATGAAGTCTCTAATTATTAGATTAATTTATTAATAATTAATTATTAAATTAATTAGATTAAAAATTCAACGTCGTATACATCTATCATGTTCAAGCAAATCAAAGCAGCCAATCGTGACGCAGACAGGTGCAATAGATAAATCAAATATGAAGTTCGTAAAGTAAAGTACAGGTAGAATAAAGCTTTCTGTACACCAGTCTCAATATCGCTAGATTATATATTTCACTCACTAGAAGAATATGTTGACTACTGATACATGTTCGTGTGGTCTACTGATAGAAATACACAGTTAAAAATAGTAATTATCAGAGAGCATCCTGGGTTCTAAGTTTTTTATGTTTTACGTCAAAACAATAAACAAATTGCCGTTTTTCTCTCCACGCCATATCTCCCCCCCCCCCAAAGAAAAATAACAAAAAAAAAAAATAAAGTCCGAATAACAAAATTTAAAAAAAAGGAAAAGTGCAATCACTCAATCAGTTTACGTTTGAAATAAACATTGGACAGATGTTATGGCTATGTTCTCACTACTTGTAGCCAGGTCGTGACCTTGAATATTATTTTTAACCCATTCATTAAAGGGAATGCGCTCCAGGGGTCTCTTAGTACCCTTGTGTACCCATGCCTCCGGACCGTCCTTCATGAAGAATGACACACCATGGAAATATTTGATTGCAATTTCAATCACGCATAAGTTGTCAGTCCCGCCATTTACTGGATGGAATTTCACGTCCACTGGGTTTAATGGTGAATTCTGTGCAAGCCACAACATTTCCTTTGTAATGTTACTCCTTAGGTAATTAATTAGCTGCTGACGTTGAGACGGTTCCAGAGAAATGCCTTCACAAATCAGCTTTCCTGTTCTTTTCTCATCCGTTCTTTCCTCTTTCAATCCAAACAAAACCGACCCCCCGGAGCGTATTTTGCTAAATGCTGAAATATACTCTTTTACTTTCTCCCAGCAGTATTCGCTAATATCGCAATTGGCAGGAATACTTTTTGCTTGTAATTTGGAATTTTCCAGGAATACGTGACTTCTACTGTCGACTATAACTTCTCGTACAACGCTGTCCTTAACAAACGTTATACTTCCCGATTGGCGCGATTGTTGGTCATCGACGCTAGTGTCGTCATTGGACACATATTTCATCCATCTTTCCATTTGTGCTTGAGTTGGGAAGTCGAGCCCTTTATCAAAAGAAATTTTAGATTGGAAATTTAGCGTGCTGTATTTTCGCCTCTTCCTGGTGATGACCCTGAAGATCACGTGATTTTCGTCAATAAAGTATCGCTCAAAGTTTTCATGGAAAAATGTGTCATCCACGATGAGCTGCAATAGTTTGTCATCAACCTTCTCGTCAAACAGCGCCACCTTGTAAGGGAATTTAAAATGAATGATGACGCCACCTCCTCGGCTGTTGAGCAAGGCATTAATTGCTCGCAGAAAGTCCTGAAGTTGTACATTTCTTTGACTTCTCGATCGACTTCTGTTATTGCCAGAGTCATCCATGGGATCCTTTTCCAAAATTATTCTCGTCTCTTGAAACTGGGCTTGCTTTAGTTCACGGCATTTGTCGCACTCTGTGAAGAAATGAACATTCAATACATGAAACAACATAGTAAATAAGCTTAAATGTGGCCATGGATGATAGTAAATATAGACAAATCATGCCTAAAAAGAGACTTCCGCATTGATAATGATAAGTGACAAATTTGCATTTTTTTTAAATCGGTCCAAAAGACTATTACATTAACTCTCAGACAAAATGTTAATTAGATATTATGTACATGTAACCATTCTCCATTTAATTAGACTGATATTCTTGCAGTGAAGTTTTGAAGTTTTGTGAGTACATTGATTTTCATTGGTCTGTCTATTTATTTATCTATCTATCTATCTATCTATCTACCTGTGAAACATGGTTTGGGTGAACCTTCCACCCTAGTGAATTAATAATTAAATATCTTTATTAATTAGTAATCCACTCCACGACAGGGTCTTCGTCTTTGTCAGTCTGGAAGACTAAGTCAAGCCCTATAATCAACAATTAATGTAATTGTTCTCCTCTTCTAGGTGTTACTCGTCCAGAGTGAAATGCAATCCTGTTAATCAATATTAAACTAGGTATTACTGCATTTCAGACTCTCGCCCTCATATTCTCATATCAGTTTGAAAGGATTCTTTCCCCAAAGTATGTTTGACTGACTTTTAAGATTAAATATGTCTGGAAGCTACACCCCCCCCCCCACTTCAAACCGACATACTTCCTTTATCAATTAATTTATTCAAAAGTGGGAAAGAACAAATCAACAATTTTATTAACTATACATAAATAAATAATTAACAAGATCATTTATACAATATTTACAAGGAAATCACGAAATTAAACATCAGTTCTTGATAATTAACAACTTAAATCTTTTCTTTAGCAAATGTCATTCAATTCATAAGTTTTTAAATTGTTCAATGTCTTTTCACAGCTTGTGTATCAAAGTTCTAATAACTAAATCTTTTTCTAAATGTTTACGTTAACAAATATAAGAAATAAAAGAATAGAAAATCATAATCATAGAAAAATGTTACAACATTGATCTGAGAGCTAGACACGCATTCATCTGATTGTTTATGTGTTTGTCAATGTGGACCTGTAGCTGAAGCTGCCAGGCGTATAGAAATACAAATGCGGATAGGCGACTACTCAGTTTGTTCTTGATGCACAGAACCTCCGAACCACATATATGAATTGAGCGATCCTCACTGTCTCAAGTTTAATACAGTCTCCACTATTCTGTCACTGAAATAATATGGTTTCACAGAAAAATGGCTGGTTATATCAGCAGTGTCCCCTGCTTTTCTCCTTCTGATAAGACTGAAAGCTATGGAAGTGCAAACATCAAATATGCGCAAACTGCGTCTTCCAGCATTGGTTCCCAACAAATTAGTAGTTGAATTTAGCGCCCCAACTTGGCAACAGAATTCAGTGTCACAGACTCCACAGCTGCGTATTCACTCTCACAACTGAAGTCCCTGCAACATTGCCACATGCTACTTGCAAACAGTACTGAAAGAGTACTTCTAAACTGGTAACTTGCAATCGTCACCTGAAGTTTAACTTGAACTTGGACTTGAATTTGAATTCACACTCGAATTCGAAATTCGTAATTTGAACTTGAACTTTACTTCGACTGGTTTGGAATACTGTAGAGTGTAGAATATGCAAAATGCACGTCAGCTTTCTCCTAACGTTTCTTAAATCTATTCTGTTGCTATCTTTCTCATAACGTTAACATATATCTTTATATTTAATTACAATTATCAAACAAAGATATACAATTGCCTATTTAATTTAATAGGCTTATACTTTATAGAAACTGGTTTACACATCATTTCGTCAGCAAGACGATGTGAAAAATACAAAAAATAATTGTAATATTTAACAAATAAATTAAGATAAAATTACACGAATATTCTATCAACAAGAGTTTCATTCCACATAATCTTAAAACTACTCCAGACATACCTGATTAGCTCTTTTGCCAATCAAACCAGTATACCCGGGACATAGTAAAAATACGTAATAAAACGTCAGTTGTTGTTTCGATAACTTTTTTGTTCCACAGGACTTGCAATAAAACTTTTCACCTTCTTGATGTTCTCAGTTTTTGAATGATTCCCGTGGAGCCTTCCTCCCTTTACATGTATTCAGGGAGTATTTTTGAATGGTTAAAGTGTGTGCTGTGACATTCCTTAAATTCCAATTTACATAATCGCCAAACCTAGCACAGGCGATTTTGTTATCAATCGGTTTTAGGTATTATTTTGTTGACAACTTTAAGTAAAAAATTAAAACAAATTTTGTTTGGGTTAGAATTAATATAAAAATATTTAAGAAATTATATTTAATTAATTATTTTTTTATTTATGCTATTTGCATTTTTGGTGTCTACCAATCTATCTATCTATCAATCTATCTATCTGCCTGTCTATCTGTATGTATGTGTGTATCAATGTATGTGAATAAACTACTTAATATTGTAAGAATTATTCTGTGACGATGATATATTAATTGAAAAATATTTAATTCCAAAGTTAACCACTTGTACAAGTTAAGCTCTTAAAAAGAACCTCATAATTAATTTCTTAACATATACTTACGACTCGATGAAATACATGTGCACGTAAGTGTACATGCGCAAGCATTTGTGTGTGCATGCTTTTGTTGTGTATTCATGTGTGAATGATTATTGTGTGTTCGAGCAGTTTACAAATGCTCAGGACTTACAATCAATAAGAATGAAAGCTTGAAACTTAATGGAAAGAGAAGAAATTATACAAGCAGCGATAAATATTTAAACGAGAGAAAACCCTCAAGCATGGAATAATTTTATTCAGAGATACGTAAAAACATCTCTCCCCGCCTCTCTCTTTCTCAACATATCTATTTTTATCAGTATTTCTTCTTCCACCTTTTCACTCAATCTAATCCACGCTCATACATTCAAATACACAAATACGTACACATTCACGTACACACACACACACATGCAATTGTGTGTGTGTGTGTGTGTGTGTGTGTGTGTGTGTGTGTGTGTACATGAGCAATCACCTAAACACCTATCACACACACAGGAGAAATCCAATAAATTAAAACTATGTTGTGTAGCATTGTGTGCTATTCCTTATTGACGACAAGCTAAATAATTTTTAAAACAAAGAAAGAGGAAGCGAATATTGTTATAGTCCTTAATAATTTAGCATTGTTTCTCTATATTATAGATAGGGAAAAAATTAAAGAAGCCTTGAATGCAAACAAAAATTGAAAAACACCTGGACTGACGTCTCTTTCCGCCATGGTTTATACAGCTATCAATGCAACCTTTAGGGCCGTCGTCTTGAAGCGTTGTTTATTTCGTACTGATTTTCTTCTTTACTCTCCTCAAACAATGCACGTGCACTTGTACTGAATCTGTAAGCAATAATGTAACTAAGTAAGGCAATGGTTTGACAGTGCTAGTGTTAAATCATTAAGAATATTTCATATTTGTTCCATGTAATGGCAATATTGTTTTACTTATTGAGAGTATACTGTATTAAGTGACTCTTAGAACACACGTTCTTGTGTTTCTGAAATGTTGAGCTCAGATTATTCAAATTAGTGTAATACGAGAGGCATATTTCTCATTCTCGGATTGGATTTTATATCAGTATACTACGAAAACCGATCGCCCAGCTAGTTAACAGGCATGCTTATCTAAAGTTTTCATAATGGTCTTAAAATAGATTAACATTAGCATCATTTCATCTCTTTCAACTTATGTCTGCTGAACCCATCCAGTGTGATCATATTACGCCTCTGGCCTTGATGAGTCAAATTTAATTTGAGCACTTGGCAACGTATGGAAAGTTCAACGGATACTCTTCATTTCCGGTTGGTCGCTATGTTCTGCGGGAATCAGATTAACTGTACGAGAGCATTCGCGTAATAAAAAAGAAAGAAAGTATGTCTGTTACATTGGACTTGTACTTTAAAGTTTTTTTTTTTCTAGCGCTGTAACAGAACATCACACTGTCAGTTGGAAAAAGTGTTCATCACTTACTCCAAACCTGTCTTCGTTTATCAGCTTTAAATATGTCAGTTGATTTAAATTTGTAATCTTCATGTGTTGTTGAAATGTGTTGGTTCTGTAAGTTACAATCACTTAAATTAGTTTAAAAGGTACTATAGTTCTTGTTGCACGCAAAAAGTTGAACTATTAAAATATAGTTGCTAATGGTTGCAAAATAAGACGTTTTCTCAGATGAAATGTAAATATATTTTGCAAAACACAATGTAAAAGACTGATTTTAAATAAGTGAACCAAATATGTGATTTTATTTTGAAAGACAACAAAGCTTGATTCATCAACAGATTAAATGTTTGCCTGCCTCATTGAATAAAGGAAAGAATGAATGAAAGTTTAGCAGGATATTTAATGTGAAAATATATCATCATAAGCAGTTCCCAAGGTCGAATCACGTTAATATTGGCACCAAAGATATAATTATTAAATATAGATATAAAGAGATGCAAATTTACTCCAACACAAATAGATACCTTTCATAGGAGATTGCCTGTCTTGCTCAATAGCGTCTTTAGTCATGCATGTACTTTCGAGACTTTCTCTTGATTGCTTGTTTCTTAATAAGTCGACTTTACCTTTATCTTGTCATCTGTGCACCAGTTGTTTACTCTATTTCTTTTATTACGCTTTTGTCTGGTCGACTGCTTTCAACATCTCACTTTCAAAAGTATTTTCCTGAGAATGCTGAGAAGATTTTTCTATTTTTGATCCAAATCCTTAAACAGAAAGTGTTGTGAGCAAAGCACACATTTTTAATCCTGCCTCCTAATAATATCAGGAAAAAGTATTTAAAAATGCATTGGCAAAAGCTATACATTCATAATTAACACCAGATATTGTTTGAACGATACAGTGAACGCTGGATGACCTTTCAACGACATTTACCAGTATGGAACATTACAGGAAACAATTTGTCTTTCAGTTTTCCAAATAACTCATTACTGTCCCTGCCAAAAAAGCAAGCGTTCGTCACAAGACAAAACGAACTTTCCACTCTGTCATAGCGACCAACTCCGTCGTGCTACATAGCTGGCTCAAAATAACCAATCAGAGTGGAGGAAAGATATGTTTGCCTTCAAAAGCCATTCTGTTCTAAAATTTATCAGTATGGTGTCTGCTGACGCATTTCTGCCTGACAGCATTGCTTTTGTTGCAGGGGCAGCTGTTACAGCTATGTTGATTTTTTCTTCCCTCAAAGCATATCTTGTGCCATTGAACCACACTGGTAGCTTATCGAAATACTGCAGGCGTCTATTTTCAATAAAACAAGCATGAACATGATATATTACCATATATCAGTTTCCAACTGTAAATAATTCAGTCTCTAGCGGAGCAGACAGCAAAGAAGTCGCTGAGAACGTGTAAACTTAAGTATGTCGCACAACGCAGCTTCAGGTAAGTACGTAAAACAGAAGAAACCTTTTTCTGAAGTTACTTCTATTTATAAAGAAGACATATAATTGTATATGAATGTATATGATCTATTTCAATACACAAGACGATGAGTAAGAAGATAATAATGATACGAAGCTAGCTATGTTGATGATAATTGTGATGATAGTGATAAAGTGTGAATCTTATTAAAAAAAAAATGTGTCAGCTATTAATGATACGGTACTTGTTGATAATGAAGATGATGATGATAGTAGTTTTGGTGGTGATGGTGATAATTATATGATAAAATTTGTTTAAAATATTACCCTACTTTTAAAATGTATTTCTATGAACTATTTTCTCGTAAAACGATTTATTTTAAAAGTGGAAATGCCAACAATGAACGTTTGTGAGATAGGTCTGCTAATTTGCCCGAGTTTCAATTCAGTGAGGTAATTTGTCTCTAAATCAACATTTTGAAGGTTTGGTAGTGTTTAATCCTGTATCCTTCCTAAATAGATATTTGCAAGCAGTGGGATTTGACATTTTTAAAAGTAATAAATTATATATGCATAGGAGTATATAAATTGCATAAATTATAAGCATACTAGATATGTCAGTATTTCACGAGATTAAAAGCATAACAGATATCTCAAAATATTGGTATATGCCCTCTCTTATTTCTGCATACCTCGTTCAATACAAATGCATGACATAGCGATTAGCATACGATAAACCATAAAGAAGTTTTTCTATTTTTAAGGTGTATATAAAGGGGAAAAGAGGAAACGCAGATCTTCGTCAAAAGTAAAGTCACAAAGTGGACCATACCTCACAGGTAATACACCACAGATTCACTTTATGCAAAGTGAATATCACATAGCTCAAGCAGAATTCTTCACTATAGGGCAGAAAAGGGATTCTTCCACTATAGGGCAGAAATAAGGATTCTTCACTATAAGGAAAAATAAAGGATCCTTCACTGTAGAGCAGATGAAGAGTTTTTCTCTATATGGCAGATAAAGTGTTGTTTGTTAAACAGTTTTATTTTCAAAAAAACAGCATTTTAATGCTAAGATTCTTATAGGACAATCTCCTCTCTCCTTACACAAAATTGCGACGTTGATTTCAACATGCCCGTTTTCGATGTTCATTAAAATGTCATAATTTATATTAAAGTCGACATTTATTTATCAATGAAAGTCACAGTTTATTGTGTGTTTTAATTGCTTTGTGAACTGGATGTGTTTTCAATCATCTATTTCTTATCCAAAGTGTACATGTTGGACATAGTTCTTATGGTATTTATAAATTTAATATTTGGTTGACTTACTTTTATTACAACGTTGATTTCGCGAATCGCACTGTTTCTGTGATATCTTTAGTGGGGATAATTATGTTTTAATACTTCAATTGTATTCTGAATTACTGTCCTTAGAGCTTTGTTGTTTTTCTTGTTAGAGTCATTCCTACATGTGACTTATTTTTGTTCATGAAACTTTTTATGGCTTCGAAAAGCAGTGAGTCATTTGTGATTTGTCCAGCATGATGTTCAACTGAAATTGACTGTTGTGAGGTTGTGGAGGTTTCATTGTTTTCTATTTCAGTGCATCGGACTGTGGTATTCGTTTGTTGCTGTTGTATCTTTTGTATTTGTAATTTTAGGGCTGTAAGAAGCCTATTTTGTAGTAACTCTCTCTTCTGATCCAGGAGCCGCTGTTTACTGATAATATCATCTGTATGATGTTTGAGCCAGAGTCCATGCATCCTTTTTCTATATGCTCTTGCTGTTGGTTGGCTTTGATAGTAAGAGACCATGACTTGTATGTTTTCCTCTCTGGTCCATCTCATCCGGGTTTTTGCTTGCGTTTCAGTAGCCCATTTATCACTAGAACTTCCTGAAACATCAGTGTCTAGCGCAGTTAACCCGGGCGAAGTGTTATCCGGTATAGAATTAAATTTTGTTTTCTCCATCATGAATGGGATGGATTGGGACTAGTTTGGAGGGAGCCGCTTTTCTCTCAATCGATGATGATATTATTATTATTTTTATTATTAGTAGTAGTAGTAGTAGAAGTGGTAGTAGTAGTAGTAGTAGTAGTAGTAGTAGAAGTGGTAGTAGTAGTAGTAGTAGTATTAGAAGTGGTAGTAGTAGTAGTAATAGTAGTAGTAGTGGTAGTAGTAGTAGTAGTAGTAGTAGTAGTGGTAGTAGTAGTAGTAGTAGTAGTAGTAGTAGTAGTAGTAGTAGTAGTGGTAGTAGTAGTAGTAGTAGTAGTATAAACAATTATATCATACAGCTCAGAGAAGAAACAATATTCACGTCCTTGAACAAACGAGTCCAGGTAAGATCAAATTCTCTATAGGTTCCATTCTCCTTCAAGATTTTCTCCCCTTCTTTTCTCTCGATTTCTATGTCTGTATATATTTCTCTCCAAAGACTTTCTTATATTTTCTCTCACTTTCTCTTTATCTCTGTCTGTATGTCTGTCTCAAAGATTTCCTTCTCTTTTCTCTCGCTCTCGCTCGATTGCTACTTTGTGTGTCTGTTTTCAAAGATTTTTTTTTCTTTCTTTACACTTTCTCTCAATTTCTTTGTCTGTGTGTCTGTCCTCAAAACCTTTCTTTTACTTTCTCTCATTTTCTTTCTATCTCTTCAGTTGAGAGTCTGTCTTTAAAGATTTTCTTCTTTTCTATCACTTTCTCTCGATTGCTACTTTGAGTGTCCGTCTTCAATTTTTTTTTCTTTTCTCTCTTTCTTTCGAGCTGTATATCTGGCTCCAAAGATGTTCTTCATTTTTCTCTCGCTCTCCTTTTCTGTTTGACCGTCTCATTACTTTGTGTATCACTTGTTTTATGTTGTATTAGTTCGTATATTCCAGTCTACTTCTCAATACTTTTATCCTTAAAATAATAACACGCACCCACTCAGCCATTCCATGCACATACCGTGCACCTATGTACAACAGCAAACACTCTCCACACTTATGTCTTTTGTACCTTTCTTTTTTCTGTTATGTTCTATCACGTCATTAAATTTTTCGAATCATAATTCAATAGTATAAATTTTATTTGTACCTTTAAATCCAGGTTTACATGGTGATTATATTTTTCATGAAGATCCCGGACAAGTTGAAAGTACAACCAGTGACGGTGATGCTTCTGTGTCAGTGGAACACACAGCAAGTAAACAAAATTTGAAATACAAATTGTTATATCAGGTTAGGTTAATCACGTGTGCTGTGATAGGTTGATCAGATTACGTCACTCTCGTGCGCTTTGTTGCGTGATTTTTGCTTATTTTAATGAAACTTGCTCAAGCACATTCTCACTATGTGTTAAGGTAATTTATTTTTATTTATATTTGTTTTGCTGTTAATGTTATGGAGGCATTTTAGTCCACTCATCAATTGTCTACTGGGTAGACTCTACCCGGCCGCAATTTAAAGCCTCTGTGGTGTACGAGTTTGCTGTCAATTCTTTGTGCAATCATTATATCTTATGAGTAGGCGGGTTCTGCACAGATATTTAGTGTATGATAATATTACGATTAAATAGTTTGTCAAATTGATTGCCCTGTTCATTAGATTAGTACTCGAGAATGAACAGGATAAGAAAATTAATGTGTTAACCGATGACGCAGTAATGCACTAATCTGAAACATATCTCCAACATATATATCTATCTATCTATATATATATATATATATATATATATATATATATATATATATGTCACCAAACAAATCAACTTATTTACCTGTAAAGTGAGTTTCAAGATTGATAGTCTGTCAAATATTGTAATCTTCGGGTTGGTCTGAGAAAATCTGCAATAGCTGCTTTGCCATAAAGTATATCGACTAAAAATTACCTCAGAATGCATTGAATGCATAGTCATACATGATAACAGATTAGTTCTTTATAAGGCTTCCAGTCATAATACATCATGCATCAGTGATTTATATTCTAATGATACTAATTCGATTATACGCATACATACTGTGGCAAGGTTTTTGTCTGTAAATTGTTAGCTACTATTTATGTGACATTATATATTAATTAATAACTCATAATAATAACTCTTCTTCACAATCAACACAATCACCCGATGGGGTCTTTGTCATTTGCAGTCACGGAAGCGACTAAGTCAAACCCCGGGAAGTCTGTCAGATATTCACTCCTCCTTCCCAAGTGTTACTTGTCTAGAATAACAGACCTTTAACTAAACTATCCCTTCGGTCACTCTGTCCTTATTCCAGCCCCCCACAATTTGCTCAAAATTTCGGTGACAGGACGTATCCTAAAAGATGTGCTAGACCGTCTTACTGTTCGTAATTACGTCATTGTCAGAGCCCCCACCCATCACCCTACACATTTACCCCTCCTAAAAATAATGAGAGTGGATAAGTAAAATATAACAAATTTATTAAAGAAAAGGATAATAAATAAAATCAAGTTACAATTAGAATGATATTGTAAATCACACTCAAGGCAAGACTTAGAAATTGCAGATCTCTCAAAGCTTATTAATTAGGAAAAAGAAACATTTGTCAATTAATTATTCCCCTAGAACAATTACTAGAAACTTACACACATAGAAAAATAATATCAATACTTTCTAGTCATTACAAACTCTATACAGAAAGAATCAGAATTGGAAATTTACAATAATCACAGAACTTTATAAGTATGCAACACGACAATGAATATGAATTCACCTGATATTGTACGCGTTATTCTCTGTCCCTGTGGCTTAGTGTAGTCAGCTGGTTGATGATGCTGGTAATTGGTATTAAACCTGGAAACAGTGTTTTACTTTGCACTCAGCTGGAATACTCAAACAATTTCAGTTCCTTTAGAATTTGGTTACACATACACTTTTGCTTAACCACAGTTCCTTGTTATTGTTAAAACATAATTTTAATGTTACTTAACCCACTTCAGCACACTTCTAATACTTATGCATAGATCAACCTTGAATACGCAGCTCTCAATAATTAGTCACTTACTCTTACTATTGGTACATCCATTCGTCAGCTTCCCCACTCGACAGAAACACCTTGTCACTGTGAATTCCATGTACCAGTGCTTATCTCCTTGATAACGCTTTCTGGTTTGGAAATACCTCAAGTCACAAACCTCCAGTTTGCATCACCTGTAACACCAGCATGGTGTTCTGTATATCTTTACCCAAGTGGTTCCAGTCCTTTAAGCTCAGCTATCTCTTCCATTGTCTCCTCGACTAACTGGGATCTCTTGCTGCAGCCTGGTGGTACCTAAGTGACCAGTGACTTCAGACCAAGGTAAAATCAGCCCAAGACCTCCAAAGTCAAAGTTAAAGTTGAAAGCAAAAATCAAAGATGGAACTTCAAATCTCTAAATTTCAGATCTCCATTGGAATTCCAGACTGCCAAAGCTGTGAAATTATAAAGGTTTGGCATACATCAGCTCTTGTTATACTATGTTCTAAACCTGTAATTTTATTCTTGGTTCTCATATTAAATATCTTTACACTCGTTCGTTTGATTCCGTCTTTTCACCCAAGAATAACATTACAAGTACAAGTCATTTTTAAAATACTACATTTGCAAGAATAAATACAATTCAGGAAATTTGTAATAAAGTATGTTTATCAAAAATCATTATTTACAAAATAGTGGTTTACCATTTCAGATGTGCCTATTTTGCCTCACTATCCACAGAAAGTCTAGTAAAGGACTCAGCGATTTTCTTAGAGTAAATTATTTTGCGCTTGGGTGCGAGTATTTCAGATAATAATAAATGTTGTATTAGATACGGCCTATTAAAATATATTCAGATAATATGTTCCATTGGACACGGCTTATTAAAATATATTAAGATAATATTCGTATTAGACATGACATATTAAGAAAATGCGTTACATTGGACGTGGCATATTAAAATGTTATATTGTAATAGACATGGCATAATAAGATAATCAGTTGTATTAGAAAGGTTATTTTAAGAAAATAAGTTGTACTAGACATGATTTTTGTATTTATTCTGTCGACAGATGATCGTGTTCTTGATAAATTAATGTCGAGCATTCAGCTCTCGAAAGGTTCGTAACCATATTAAGCATTTCTTTCATTCATTTGCCTATAGTTTATTCATATACTTATTTAATAAACTATTTGATATAATTATGAACTATTAACACTAATACACACACACACACACACACACACACACACACACACACATATGCATATGTGCGTGCGTTTTTGTGAGTATGCATGCGTATGTGTGTGAGCGTATGTGTGTGTGTGTGTGTGTGTGTGTGTGTGAGCGTATGTGTGTGTGTATGTGCGTGTGTGTGTGTGTGTATGTGTGTGTGTGTGTGTGAGCGTATGTGTGTGTGTGTGTGCGTGTGTGTGTGTGTGTGTGTATGTGTGTGTGTGTGTGTGTGTGTGTGTGTATGTGTGTGTGTGTGTGTTTGTGTGAAGAACGATTTCTAAATTTAACTATAATTTTATACTCTTTTGTGTATCTCCATTTTTGACTCTATATACCTAAAGAAATAATGTAATACTTATTCTACCAGTATGTATGTATTTATCTGCATATTTAAAAGGTTCATGTATTAGGAATCTGTCTATGTAGGCATCTATTCATTCCTACAATTCTTTTATACTTATTTTCTCGTTCCTATTCCTTTACTTTCTATCTAACTTTCTTTAAACGCAGAAAAAGACAGCAATTATTTGATTGTTAATATTTGTACATCAGAACACTGAAATAAGTATTTGAAATGGTATTGTATCACAATTCAAAAAACGCACGCACATACACACTAATATGCACGAGCGCACACATAATCCATCTTACAAGAAAACTGTGAACTTGTTAATTCTGCCTTTTTCCCCCCTGTAACTGTAATTTGGCGTAAATGAAATGTGGAAGGGTGGATTTACCTGTGTACAGAGCTGTGTGTGCGTGTGCGTAACGCTTGTTTTGCCTGGCAGCAATGTAAGTCATCGGCCGCTAGTTTGAATCACGCCGCGCGGTCTGCTATAAACAAAAGGAAATTATATGAAACAGTAAGTGTTTGTAAACATAGTAATAAGTGAAAAAAACAAATACAAATCAGTAAAAACTCTTTAGGAGATAAATTAATAACATTTTACTTGAAATATATATGCAGAATCATTTACGGACACATATAGCAAGGAAACTATATACGAAGGTGCCAGCCCATCTGATGTGTACAAAGTGTTTATGCTAAAACAGTCAAAAACTACTGCATTACAAAGTGAGTTTATGCTTCTTTAGTATGAAAATAAAACCTATGCTCTTTTATTACGAAAATAATAACTATCACATCAAATGTATTTACTATCTCGCTATCCTTCATAGTGGTAAGAATTGCATTGTAGTTTTTTTTCTAAACTTTTTTTTAATCCACTCTCTAATTCATTAGAACACTGGATGGCTTTGTCCTTCTTTGAAAGGCGTAACATGAGACAAATTCGATCAAATCTTACGCACATTCAATCCGCTCACATACACACGCAAGTACAACCAATATGAGAAAAGTGACTGGTGCTGTTAGCAATATAGAAAAATTAAAAAAATATATGAAGCATTTTATTTTTATTAAGAATATTTCATACCCGAACCTTATGTTCAGACGTGCATTTATATCTCATTTCTGATTTTATGTCTAACTCCAATAATCACATAGAATTAAAATTTGGCAAAACGTTTGTAGACATTTCCTTTCATAAACTAAAAAGCAACATCAGTCACACGCAGAGAAGCATACACATGATACATACTAACATACATATAGGCACTCTCTATAAAATCTAACAAACGTGTTTGTCACATGGGGGGGGTGGGGGAGGGGTAGTCGGTGTGAAGCCAGCTTGAGCTGAAGTTAGAGACACAAGGGGTAAAGTCGTTTTGGCCTGCTCCGAGGTATCTCCAAGATAAACTCGTGTTACATGTGCCAGTAATACGTCGTGTCAAGTTGTTACATAAACACACAATGACATACACCATAGATGTTTGGGTGGGGCCCAGTTTTATTATGTCATGCAAAGGAACGTTTTATTGGCTGTGTATGCTGTGAGTGAGTATCATGAAAGTGAGTAAACGGACGAACGGTACAAAACAACACAAAGACAAATTCTTTTGCCCCTGTCAGAAAAACTGAATAACAAGGTTGTTGAGGATGATTAAATCAGGATGTTTATTTCCTGATTGAAAGGGGAACTACTCGTTCGCACAGTGATTAGTCAAGCATTTAACTTTCCAATGTCATATACTCTGTGGGAAATAAAGGGGAGATGAGAATGATGAAATTCAAAAATATATAATAAAAGTTAATTACACAATTTGTATATGGCAAATGGCACTTTCAACAATAATTCAAATATAAAATAGCATGAATTATACCATTAGCTTATAGTTCACGTTTCACAAATGATACAATAGTAATGGATATAAACAAGAATAGATTCAGTGTTCATATTCTCAAGAGTTCTAGATGTGCGTTTGCCTTGCTATTAATCACTCAGTAATGTCAAAGTTCCAAGAAGGATGACATAATCTCACACGTCGCTCATAAGATTACTTCAAGTGAAGATATGACACAATGGCTGCATCGCTGGGCAGTGAAGACCTGCTGGAGACTAAGCACTACCTCAGATTCTGCCACAAGGGGCAAGAAATCTGTGGCTCTGTTGACATGTCGCTAACCTTGGTAATTGTTGTTACTGCTCGGTTGCCATGTTGACAGAAAACCCAATGACGTTGAACATTACCAGATGAATCATCTAGTGGTAGGTGTCATAGCATTCTATCGAATACAGAAATCCTTGTGTCCATAAGGAAAACGTAGGTGCTGTCCCCTCGACCATGGTATATGAAGTAAAACAAGCTCAGACGGAGGGGGGGGGGGACGGAAATGGCCTCTCGTGTCGTTAACTGCATACAACCAATGTTGCATGCATAAGCTGTCTTGAAAATGAAATTTCCCACTTTGCCAAGAAATATACTGAAATAATTTACCTTGTTATCTCAATATTTGGCAGCAGATGGGTGAAAAACGGATGGAAAGAGATATTTGCAGCTTTCCTTTATGAAATCTCTGTACATGACAATTCCATACATATGAAGTGAGATGTCTTCACATAAATCCATGTGTAATTATCTTCCTTCCTTCCTTATATAGTTTCCTAAAAGTTTCTACAACCTTCTAGAAGCTTTACGTCTTGTGACATAATTTGTCCTTGCACGCTTATTTTTTCTAATGCAGCACGTTCTTTGTCTGCAATTGTATTTTTGCATCGGCTTTCTTTCTCGTAAACAATATGTGATCAGTCATGCATGAATACTCTAACTCACTCAATATATATAATTCTCTAAATGTATATATATATATATATTTAACATGATATGATAACACACAATATGTCTACACGTCTGTCTAACTAAAGAGATCTTAGGTGACTGTTACTGGATATATTATATATTATATAATGCGTAATAACAAAACACAGGTTACTTCCCCTAGTTTGTTAGCGGTTTTTATTTTGCGAAATAAAATATAATTTTGGGCCCATCCTTCCCTGTGACAGTGTTATTTTGTTGAGATATATATATATATATATATACTGTTATTAATTGTCATCAATTAATCACAGTCTGTTGTATTACTTATACTGTAATGTATATTATTGCTTTAAATCTTGCATTTTACTGTTATATTTAGAAGATTGTTTTAAAAACCAACTAAAGAAATGCTCAATACAAGAAAAGGAAAAGATGGTTCTAACATCACTGAGAAAACTTCCGATTTGTAAGGATCTAGGTGACTTTTCTGTGTGGATGTCTGAGCATTTACCAGTTGATCTTGATCTTGATATTGACTTGGGGTCAGTAGACTGCAAAGACATTCTGCAGTTGTTCTTCTTGGGAATAGACCAGCCAATATTCCTTTTAACATTGTACGAAAACAAAAGACATTTTTTTCCCACAACAACTAAAACGACGCAAGCAGGTGCCATTGACAGAACATTTGAACATAGTCATCAAAAGAACACACTGGCAATTTCAAGTTCAAGGTCAATAGATGAAAGGTCATCTTATACGTGCCATGAGTACACAGTTAGTGTTGTCCAAGCGTTGTGGGCCTCACTCCTGACTTACTGTTACTGTGACTTTGTTATTTTACCGTGCACGCTGTCCTTCCAAGAATTCAACAAACAGCCCGACATACTGATGAAGGAACTTGGTAAACAGTCCAAGAACGCGCATCAATACTACGGCGGACCACTGAAGCTAAACAGAATGTCCTATGACTCACTGAAAGAGGCGGCCACCGGATTATTGGCAGTCACACGTATGCCACATATGCTGTACAGTATCCACCAAGGTACTAATGTGTCAGTGAGTATGTCCTGGGGCCTCAAAAGCTCTCTGAATTCTAATTAATGTCACAGTGATTGGTCAATTGTTGAAGTAATTAAAGCATTACAAAATTATTTACGTCAGTTGACTAATGCGAAAACGATATATTCATTTCGAAAGGTGACAAAATGATTTACTTTGCATTTCATAAATAAAATGAAAGAGTGTATTAAAAATAACTAATTGTGTAATTCAATAAGAAGATGGTTATGACATAGTAAATTAGAGATTGATTATGTAAGAGAATGATAATGTTAGACGTTGTTTGTTTAGGACAAGTTGCTGTGCATGGATAAAGATTGGCAGGATGTAACGTCACTAATCATTGAACAGCTCATCGAAAGGCACCGTTTTGCACTTTCCAGGAAACGGAATTGTTTTAAAGTGCTTGCTGCCACTCTGGAAGCTGTAAAGCGGGTGAGTGCGGCACATCACGTGACAATTGTGACGAAAGATGAAGCAACAATTAAGTGTATCGAGTAAGTGAATTTATGAATTGGTTACATGTTAGAAACAATATTAAATTCACATATTTCTTAATAATTGATTGAGTTTTAAATCGTGCATAATCAAAACATTTTTATTGAAAATTTCTTCCTGTATAATGTTCCCTTTTAATTTGAAAAAAATAACTTCTTTTAAGGTTCGTTTAAATATCTTTCAAAAGTTAAATATAATTTGTCAGGTGAGTATTAAAACAAAACCATAACTAAATATAAAGTTGCTTTAAAAAAATCATTCATTTAGAATTAAACTATTTAGTTCAAAGAGTATCAGATCAAAACAATACTTATTTCGAGATTAGTTACTGTTAAAAGAAATTCACATTTACAATAAAGGTGTGTGCTTATTCCTTTGGTAGAAACGTCAAGCCTATGATTCTGATTGAGAGAGATGTTTCACAAACGCCTGAGTTTCTAGGAGGTTGTTGGCACCTCCCTAAATATGTATATCTAGGACGGGACAACAATTTGAGGACGTCACTTTCGGTAACTCGTATTGAGCCCCCAGAGGAAACGATTCCTCACAGATAAGACAGACAGACAGATAAGACGAAGACCGACTCTGGACAGACGTTAAACAGATGGGACAATGACACTTATAAAATCATATTAGACAAAATGACAATGAATTTGACACAACACTAATGAAAATTTAACAATAAACTTTATATAACAATAAAAGAAAATAAATGAAAAAATAAGAGAAAGAACAATTATTAATATTAGCAATTATTAATTATCTAACAACGAATTACAAATAGATTGGTTCTGACCTGAATCAGGGAATTAACTAGCCTCCCTTAAACGAAAGTGATTCTCAATGTCCATTTTCCTTTTGCTAACTTATCTTCCTTTTCTACATGAATTTCAAGTCTCAATTTCAATCACAATATGCATATGCACTCAGTTTCAATGTTCGATTACTTAGCTTAGAAGCTCCAAAAATTCAGCATAGCGTTGAGCCAGCAAAAAGCGGTAGTTTAGATAGCTCCACCCTTCCTTCCATGCACACAGCAGCATCGGTCATAACCCAATGACCTAAGTGACCTGTTCGGGTGATTCTTCCATGCTCTTCAAACGAAGGCCTGAATGACCTGGTTCTGGCAGTTATGATTGTGATTCTTCCACTTTCCTCAAAAACCCAAGAATCAAAGGTACTCTGGTTACAATAGATCTTTCCTTTAGATTACTGCACTCAGGAATTAGTCTTTCTGACTTTAAAATTCCACAATATCTTTCTTTTAAAATTACCAGAAAAGATTTCTGGGACTTGCTTCTGCATGTGCCATAGCAGCGGATTGTTCTAAGCGAAGTGGAGAGATTTCATAAAACGTGACTATATAAAGGTTTTCCATTTTACCATTTCTTCCTTGAGACTAACCATTCCCCCTATCTTTAGCTATAAGTGACTTTTTGATCCCCCACCATTTCCTGTACTCTAACCCATAACTCAGTGGACAATGGAAACGGCACAATGGCTCTCCCACCCTCTGGACAGCTGGTCCAGTTTAGGTATCTGGGACGGAGATACAAGAGATAGATATATCAATAGCTGTCCAGCCCTGGGTGGTCTTGTAATTCTAACAAATATCCTGTAAGTGTCTTGGAGTGGCTTGGTTAAATACTTTAAATGTGTTTTTTTGTACTATGTTTCCTATACACCTTGTGTATCTAGATTTTATTCCTTTTCATTATTTTAATTTTTAAATGTTTAGTGAAGTGATGCCGGGCAAAGTTTTACTTTCGACTGACAGTGGTGGTGCCATTTTTCTTCATGTAAAAGTCGACAGAGCGTGAAGCTGTTGTGTCCTTGGTATACTCAAGTCGAAGACATGTCGAGAGAAGACCAAGCTCTTGAGATCGTACGTTTCTATATCTTCAGGCAAGGCTACTGAGTTTTGCTGAAGGATTGTCTCTTGATTCATAAACAGGAATGGACTGGTAGTCAGTTGGTGGTATCTTTGTGCTATCGAGCCTATGTGCTGAATTTGGCTCATGACTCACCCACTGCTGTTCATCTCAGACCAAGCAAAGTTATAGATCAGACTAAGATTGTCACGGAAAGAGGGAGGGGGTAATCAGAAAATTTATTTTTGTCCCTGTGAATTGTCTCCCCTTGCCCATACGTGACCCAACGGGGACGCTCTCGGGTTCATCTGCGGGTTAGGGTGAAAGGTTAAATTAAATGTGCTGACAGCAAGTTTGTTCCCAATTGCTGTCAGGGCTTTTGCTTATTTTGTGTACATTTTTCAATGTATTAATGAGCGAGTGGCATGATGTTCATGCTTTGTCAGAGTGTTAGTGAGTGTGAACGCTTACTTTGTAATTTTACTTTTATAATTAAAATCATTTGTATATTTATTTATGTTAAGGTGGGCTAGTTATTTTAACAATAGATAGAAGTTGTATTTAGTCAGTTTTTAGTCTTTAAGTATAAATTTAGTTAGGGACTATTTTTTTAGTCAATGCACCACTAGAATGAATGCGCCAAAACCGAGAACAATAGCCTAAGTAGTCATGACTAATGAGTTTTTTTCTGGGAGGGAGAGAATATAGAAGGATTCACCCGGCCATTTTGAATTAGTGTGTGTGTGTGTACATTCTCCACTACAGAGAGGTGTGAGGTCTTGTATGGTTTGCCTACACCAAGTCCGGACCGTCTTTCTATTCTCGTCATAATCGGGGAAGAAAGACCTGAATATCTTCCACGTATTATACAGTGTTGGAGGTGTGTTTTGTCGCACCCAACTCTTTTATGGTAACCGGCATCGGATGCCAGTATTATACATTGGACCCGAAACCTGGACAGTGGTTGTTCATCAGTGACTTTGCGCCAAGTGCTGACGGGACAAGACTGGGCCGGGAGAAAGATATTCACCACCACTCATCAGTAAACCAACCATCCTTTAACTTCGTTGCTCTTCAGCGAGTTGTACTTTCGGCGTTCATCAACGCGAAAGGGTTCATCAGCCTGCGTGCCAGTCAACGAGGCCTGACGGTTCTACAACAACCTCAACTCATCATATGTACTACGTACATTATCTGCGGTATCACCGTGATTTTCTTTTTTCATCAGCTTGTTGGCCAGTATTACTACGTTTATTTTTTCGTCACGCAGACCTGCGTTTTTCTTTTCTTTTATATTTGACATTAGTAAATAGGTCAAAGTGATTCAGGGTGCATTCATTTAGATAGATTAGTATAGTTTATTAAATTATTAAGTTTATGAACATTTAGCCTTAACTTGGACACATTAACATTGATATTCTGGACTTCGTACCCTCAACATTTTTTATAAACATTTAACTATATTAAACCGTTATTTACGGATAATTTGCGGGTTTTCTTTCCCGCCATTGTAATTAATCTTTATTATTTGTGCTGGGTTTTTGCTTTCAGATTTGTAGTAACATTCCTAGTTTTGTGTTTGATAAGGTAATGCAGTATTCACCGCTGATGTAATACGTTGTTAATCATTATATTGGTTAATTTTAACCAGATAATTACGTCAGTGATTTTTATCTGGCAATTGCTATTGTGGTTGTCAACACAAGTCGTATTGATTCATTATTTTTAAATTTTATTTCACTTATTATATCCATTGCTCTTTCTTTCTTTCTTTTTTTCCCCTATCCCATGAATGTTGCTGAGTGGATGTTTTTTTTCCGAATGAATGACTAACACCGTACGAGAGAGTTAGCCCCCAAGTTATTAGAATAAATTTCCACTTTTTTACTCTTCATCAAGAGTTGGGTTTTTCTCTCTCTCTGTGGTGCAAGTGCGTTGCTACAGTTGTTTGTTTGTTCATTCTGTCCGTCCCTCAAAATACATTCATCCCGCATTCATACATACACGCTGATTTTCACACTTTACCCCACATGCAAAATAAATATATTTCCCCACAAGACCAACGTGGTATTTGCATGTGAGAATGATTATATAATACCTTAAGTCATTCGGTGTGATCCAGCAAGTCGCGGTATCTGACCTGACCCCCCCCCCCCTTTGACCGAGAAGGAGAGAGAGGCCAGCGACAGTCAGACAACAACAACAACGGCGGCCGTGACAAAGATATTAAAAATTACACAGACGAATGCTCTCAATTACTAACAAGCACACATGTAAGCATACATAAATAACAAATGAACATATATTAATGTTAACATTTCTAAAAATAATATTATAAAACGAGGATAAATAAACTGAAATTTGTCTGTGAAGTGCAATATGACACTCACGTTAGTTGTTATTCTCAGTTTAAAGTGGCAATAATCATGAAACTGAAAAGTTTGACAGAAAGAACGTCACGTGATTGCCACATTCGGAGCACGTGAGAATATTTAATTTGTCACGTGGAGTGGTAGGTTTCTAAAGAAATGTTTATCTCGGGACTGGTAGGTAGTGGTCATAGGGTCTCTTAACAAGGAGGTCACGACTTAGTAGGTGGTAGTCGAATTGCTTTCACTTCGATGATTGATTATGTTCCAATCTGTCTCAAGCAATTTCATCCATTTACAAGGAGAATTTTACTTCAAGATTCATTTAATAATGCACTTTTGGCAATCGTAGATTTAACCTTCAACATTTTTTACAAAATGTCCAACTAGAACATGAGGAGTAAATGAATGAACGTGCAAAGCACTTAACAACAAAACAAAGTAAACAAGTAAGCCAACAAACAAACAAATAAGTCCCAAACATATCGAAATGCAAACACCCTCTCCGTTTAGAAATATTAATAATAAGAGACTATAAAACAACCCACTAAAAGATTCATGCATGTGTGTGAGTGTGAGTGTGTTTGTATGTGTATATATGTGGTTGTGTGTATGTTTATATTCACTCTAAATCAAGTGGAATTTTCTTTCGAAATTCACCCTGCAATTTGCATCTAAAATCAGTGCCAATTTGAATGATTCTTTTGGATTCAAGAATTAAGAAGCAAGATATAAATTTGAGATGTCATGGACAGAACAGTAGAAATATTAATGACAGTTGCTCTTTAAATTGATTTTTTAACGTTGTAACCAGAGCAATATAAATAATTGACAGAGGGACAAAAGTACAATTTTTCATTCGTCGCTTTTTGCTTAAATGTACCAGATGTTTGTTCATCAAACTCATATATTTATATTTACAATATATTTCAGAAATTTGTTCTTTATAAGCATACGGTGCTTCAGTTTTACAGTTAGTAATGAAGTTTTGTTTTTACATTAAATGGAGTTCTTCTAATTCGAAGGAATTTTTAAGAAAAGATTTTTACATTATTTTCTTCTATGGAACATTCGCAAAAAATTACGATTATAATATAATATAGAATATTTATCCACCCAGTACCTGATGCTGGTGAACTATTTAATATATTAATATTTCACGATTTCAAGATTTAATATACTTTTGATAAATTTTTAGCAAGTTTGGCGAATCGGCAAAATACAATTTAGTCAAAAGAAATCAATCTTATTTCTTAAATTCAGCATACTTTGTATATAATACAACAGATTCAAACAGTAACGAATTTATGTTAGAAAGAAGAGCCATTTCTAAACTACTGTATTCGATTTCAAGGAACGTTGACCTGTGGTCGTATACAGATAGGTCATTTCATTAAAAGTAGTATTAGATATTATTTCTAATAAGTACTTTAGCACAAAGAAATTTTGAGATTATTAAAGTGTACACATTCTAGAAGCAGGCTTAAAACTTAAAATTAATTATTTGCTTTTAAAAAAGTGCGTGATAAGTACGAAACCTTGTGTATAAAGGGTCTAAATGTTAGGACACGTGACCTCACGGGCTCTAACTCATGCTCTTGGTCATTATGGCCATGGCATGTGAGAGTTCATGGGCCGTAGAGATGGTTAGCAAAACTAAACCGAAAAGAAAAGAATAAAAGAATAAACAAATAAACAAAGTAAAATAAATCAAAATAAAAACAAACGAAACAAACCGGAATATGACAGGCACATTTAAATTTTCTGTGAATTCTGTTTAACAATTTATTTTTTGAATTTGCAAAAAATCTAAACTGTACATTAATTTATGTGTGGTATGTATATGCACATAGTGTGTGTGTGTGTGTGTGTGTGTGCGTGCGTGCGTGCGTGCGTGTGTGCGTGTGTGTGAAGATTATGTCATCAAGAACATCAGTAAGGCAAAAATGGCAGGGATGCGTTATTAAGAATATGCAGTAACTAGCAATGCCTGAAATATGTTTTATTATAAATTATAAATTATTATTTAGTATATTCTAACCGTTATTACTTTTTGTCACAAACTGGGAAGGCTCGTTACAAGCCCACCCCGAGCTGAAGTTAGAGATGCAAGGGGTGAAGTCTATTTTTGGCCTGCTCCGGTGCACCTCCAAGAAAAGCCCGTGTGACGTATGCCAGTACTAGGTCGCGTCAGGTTGTTACATAGACACACATGACACACACCATTGATGTTTGGGTGGGGCCCAGTTTATTTATGTCATGCCAAGGAACGTTTTATTGGCGGTGTGTGTTGTGAGTGAGTATCATGAATGTGAATAAATGGACGAACAGACGAACGGTGCAAAACAATACTAATACAATTCTTTCGTCCCTCTCAAAAACTATGAATAACAAGAGAGTTGAAAGATGGTTAAATCGGGTTATTTATTTCCCGATTTAAAAGGGGCACTACTCTTTCGCACAGTGATTAATCATTCATTCAACTTTCCAATGTCATACACTCTGTGGGAAATAAGGGGGGATGAAAATGATGAAATTCAAAATATAAAATAAAGATTAATTACACAATTCTTATGCGGCAAATGGGGCCGCTTTAACAATAGTTCACATATAACATAAGCATTAATTTTAACATTAAAGTTCGTATTTCACAAATGATATAATAATGTTCATATTCTTAGAGTCCTAGAGTTAAGTATGTGCACGTTAGCCCTGCTAATTATTACTCACTATTAATGTCAGAGTTCCAAGGAGATGACGTAATCTCACACGTCACTTATAAGAGGCACTTCAAAGTGAAGACCATGACGCAATTGCGGCGTCATATTACAGGTGAAGATTCTGCAGAATCTAGGCACCACTTTCAGATTATCACTGGGGAGAAATCTGAAATTTAGCTGACTGTTGTCAGCCTCGATAACTGTCGTTGTTTCTTGGTTGTCGTGGAAACGGACACCCCAACGACGTTTAGCATTATCGGATGGAGTCGTCCAGTGGGATGTGTCGTCGCATTACATTGAGTGTAGAAATCCGGATATCTGTAAGACTATCTCGGTGCTAGCCTTCTTAATTTGCGGGATAGACTGTCAAACCAAACTCAGACAGTGGGGAGAACAAATTGGTCCCTCGTGTCGTTAACTGCATACAACCAGCGTCGCATACATCGGTTTTTCTTGACAGTGAACTTTCCACTTTGCCAAAAATTATACTGAGTAATTTTGCCTCGTTACTCAATATATGGCATCAGACGGATGGAAAACGGATGGAAAGAGATTTTTGCAGCTTTCCTTTATGAAATCTCTGTACATGAGATAATTCATACGTGAAGTTAGACTGGCTTCAGACGAATCGACGTTTTCAACATTGAGAGTAAAATCCTCCTTTTGCCTCTTATATAGCTTCATTGAAGGTTTCCAGAAACTTCCAAAGCTATGTCCTGTGACTCAATTTTTCCTTGGATATCAAGTGCTGTCCGTGTGGCACGCTTTTCTGTGGTCAATTCTAATGCGCACTGGCCTTTTCTCTCGTAAACAACATGTGACCAGTAATGCGCAATTGTCCCAATTGTTTAATATACATATCTTTCACAAACTAATATATATATTTAATATGATATAATAACACACTCTGTGTCATGAACGTCTGTCTACTAAAGAGATCTTAGGTGACCGTTACTGGAAGTTACATGCTACATGTGAAAAATAACAAAACTCGGGTTACTTCAACTAGTTTTGTTAGTGGTTTTTTAAAATGAAATAAAATATAATTTCTGTCCCTCATTTCCTGTGACACTTTTCAATTGCAATTCTTTGTGTTGTATTTTAAAACATATTGTACATATATTATTTTTCAACAACTTATTAATAAATTAGTGAATTTTGACTAGAGCCATTTACATGTAGGAGATAAATTAATTGCATTGGACAGATACGGGAGATTAATTGAATCAAACTTCCTGTAAGGTTCATCTAGTTGCTTTGTTTAACTCTAAGAACTTATAATGCAAAGAGAGACCAGTCTCAGTCACGTGACTCGTACCCGATTGTGCTTCAACACAACCGTTTTGATTGCTGCTAGACTGTTCACGTCTGTGAATATTACTGGCTGTGTGCAAAGTATATTTAAAACCGTTAGTTTTTGTTTAAATAGCAAATTGGTAAACAAGTTTGACGATTTTTTTCATGTGGGAAAAGTTTAGTGAAACATTCCCCACTTCACGTTTTAAAATAAATAACTGTTATTGCATTAAACAACAATATATTTGTTCTGTTATAGAGTTTCTCTTGGAGTTGAGTGGTGTATTGTTCTAAGTTTACACTTTTACCTTCATTATATTAAAACAATTATTAGGATATTGCAGATGCACTATGTTAATGTTCACACAGGTATGCAACACGTATACACTTACATACAACGTACACACCACGGACATAAACGCACACATATACAAAACTCATGCATACACATATAAACATTCACACATGCATATAGACTGGAGCTTTGTAACACATTACAAACACGATTTCATTGCCAAGATTCTTTTTAAAAACAAAACTTCCATGTTTCCAATATATGACGTTACTTCAGTCGATTAAAGTCAGTAAATAGTCATTATGACCTGTATGATTTGCTTGTAATATGTAGGAACTACCTGTATATTTTCAAGGTTATCAGCGGTTTTAACTTCTAAAAGATAAACTGTAAACACTGTAAGCACTATTGACTGTTCCTTCATATCGTGAATGAAGAAAAGCAGAATTTAAAAGAAAACAATTTCTTGATTTTATCCAGAAGTAAAAACAGATATTACAGTGAAAAAAAATATAATCTTAAAGTGTTACATATTGTTTTGAAAAGAATATTATTTAAGATACTTTATAAAAGTCTCACTCATCACTCTGAAATACGCTAATAGTTCTGCCTCTGGTGGAACTTCTCATAGCTAAACTATCCGTTAATGGCATCC
The DNA here is from genome assembly GCA_028829895.1 of Sinotaia quadrata. NCBI lineage: Eukaryota > Metazoa > Mollusca > Gastropoda > Architaenioglossa > Viviparidae > Sinotaia > Sinotaia quadrata. Next base: position 126,281,110 of record CM054181.1, read on the forward strand.
TTGATCCATAAAACAGAATTACGAACCTGCATTCCAAATTCAGGAGAAACTGATATACCATTAATAAAATTGTAAATAATTTTGCTAAAGATAAAGGCCATCAGTACAAACTACCTTTTCAAAAGTAAATACAAAGAGGTTTAAATACGTATCGACAACGACGCTATTTACAGATAATTTACAATTTTATTAACGGCATATCAATCATTATAATTTCCACAAATCGTGATAATAGGTTCGTGATTTTCTTCCATTTATTTTAGACACAGTTGTACACCATTACATTCAGAAATTTACATCTGCTTGTAAGGCTTTATTGCATTTGTTAAATACAGCAGTAGCACTCCCTCCCTCTCTCTCTCTCTCTCTCTCTCTCTCTCTCTCTCTCTCACACACACACACACACACACACACACACACACACATACACACACATATACACATATACGAAAGTATCTTTGGTACTTATCATTATTTATTTTAGCACCCATCAAAAAAGAAAAATTTAATTTCAAAATATACACAATCTATTTTATTTAGTAGAGAGTCAATAAATATCTATACATTTACGTGCAATTAGACTGATTTAGAACCAAATAAACATTTTAAATAATTCAATAACCATAAACATAAGGATTCTATTACAAGCTATAGTATTGACTGTTATAGTTAACTAACCATTGGGTCTTGTATTTCCCCAGCCATTATATTGAATTATATAGATTTTCACTTGATCTCTCTCATTCATAACAGAAAACAGAGTGCTTATTCTTAGATTTCCTTTTTTTTTTCTTAATGTTATATCTGTTGAACAACTTCATACACAACCTCAACCGATTACTCTTTATGCACATGACCTTCACCTCAGCATGCAGTTGTTTGGTGCTACATGAATAGCATTCAAAGTTTACAACAAAGGTCATGAAAATTCCTTTGAAGTTACATTCGTCTCATCTTCCTTGCACATTAGAATATACAATTATATCCATAAGCAGGATTTTATTCACACGTCATGCACAATACAGTTATATCACACACAAACGCCCATACACAAGCAAACATAAGTACCTTTGTGCGTGCAACTATTAGGAAATTATTTAGGAAACTAACTGTAAGCATTGAAGAAGATGCAAACACAAAAATGGAATCAGAAGACATATCTTTCAACGAGGCTTTCAGTAAAGCTAAGGATGCCATGAATTACACTGAAGAAAATGCTGTGTAGTTGTGGGAGAATCTTCTTTTTTTATTGTCTTATCAAACGTAACTTTTGCGGCACTGATTTGTTTAACAGGAGGTTTGACTCTTGCTTTGCCATTTGTAAAGGGTAAAGGGTAAAGGTAAAGGGGCCCTTAACATTGGATCAGTAACTGCATTGACATCGTTTGTTAGTTTACTTTCTACAAAATTAAGTCTCAGCACTGAGCATGATGAACTGAGAGAAATGTGTTCTATTTCGTAACGGTTCATGGATACGTTGAAAAGTGAAGTTTGTATTAACAGTTTTCTCATTCGGGTAAAACTAATAGAGACTAACGAGTTATCTCGGTATATTCTGCTGCTAGTTAAATCGTCAAAGTAAACCGATCTTGGGCATGCTAGTTAAATCGTCAAAGTAAACCGATCTTGGGCACTCTTATGATGGTATTTTTGTAAGTTGGAAGTAAATAACCCGAGTTGAGAATATGCTAGAAATTGCTGATGTAATGGAAACTAATTCAACTGGGTGAGTAGTTTTTTATTATCCAATAGTTAAGATTTACTAGAACGAGACCGGCCAATGGGCTGAGATTAAAATGTTTACTTGTTGTAGAAATTTTTTTGTCTAATCACTTGAAAATTGGTGTAGCAAGATAATACAAATTTAACTACTTAACTAACTACATAAACCGAAATAGAAAAGGAATAATGGTAAAAATATAAATTCTAAAATGTGCGATCAAAGTTCTTATATCTGCAAATGTCACAGGTTGGTGCTAACCGCACCTGCTAGGCTTACTAACAAAGGATATAGAATAATTTACTTTCTAAGACTAAATTAATACATGGGTAACAAAACACTTCAAGAAGGCTTCATTCGTTCTTCAAACATTTATGGTGAGCATTACAAATGTCAGCAAAACCTCAAACACACTCATCAGCAGTCACACACCGCCCTCAAACAAGTTACAATGTTACATCAGAGGATTATGCTGCTGACATCACTAGCTCACTAAAAGTTCACATTAGAAGAGTATTAATTAAACAATTAATTAAGTGGTGGAATTTCAGATCTTTACATTCTAAAGAAATGCAGAATTTAAACCTGCAGTTTAGAACGAATGCATTCTGCCGAGTAAACTAGAAGACATCACTATTTATCTACCTCATATTTTGTTGAAATATGCAATTTCATTTAGTTCTAATCATTTTTATTTATTTAGTAGTGTGTATCTGTCTCTCCGATACCCCAAACAACTAAAAAAAATATATATAAACATTGGCAAGAATTTCAGTGAAACATTATCTTGTAACCAATGGCACTTATGTATGTGATGTTGTGGTGAAGTTAGTGAACGCATTGCTTGCTCGTCCTCTCAAACACCGCCTCTTCAAGCACGCGTACAAAGCTGTAGAGGCTGATTACGGCGATCTGCTTTACCACACTGACGTTCCCTGGCTCAGTCGTGGCAATGTCTTGAAGCGCCATGAGATCGTTTCCTTCATCAGTGAGAGGGGCCTCAAGGGCTTTCAAAAGTTTGGCCCTGTTGGTTCGGCTTCCTCACTGATATTAGCTCTCACCTTAATGAACTTAACCTGAAGCTGACAGGACGTGACATGCTCATCACGAACATGGAAGCCCACATGCGGGCATTCGAAACAAAACTGATTCTATGAGAGAAACAGCTATATAAGGGCGACAACTATGTCCATTTCCCTCACCTCGCCCAGTGTGATGCAGCCCTCATTGACACCGAAGAATGCATCAGTGTGCGGAATGAATTCTCTTCACGCTTTACTGATGATCATTCTCATTCGCAAGAGTTAAAGATTGTCAGCAATCCTTTTGACTTTCCTTATGACAACGCCCTCTGTGATGTGCACTTGGAGTTGATTGAGCTGCAGGCTTCAGACATTCTCTTGTCCAAGTTTACTACTTGCACTACTCTCATTGACTTCTACTGCCAGATACCACGTGCTCAGTTACCAATGTTGTTAGTCCGTGTGTGATCGTAATGTTTGGCAGAACTTATTTGTGCAAGCAGCTGTCCTCCAAGATGAAGTTGTGTAAGAACAAGCTGCACTCTCAGCTCACTGACAATCACCTTAATGACATTCTGTTGGTAAACTCATCATCATTAGAACCTGATATTGTATTTGATCAATGCACTTTTTTCCACTGGTGCTGCATAGTCGGATTTCTCTTTAATGTGTTTTAGTCAAAATGGTTTAACTAAATTCCCAAGTCATGCTTTTTACGCCTTCAAAATTTTTAATTTGTAAAATTGATGTTTTGTAAATTTTTGCCCTTTATTGAGCCTAATCTTTATTTCTTGACGCTTTACTTAAAGGATGAAACTATTACATAGACCTTGTAACTATTTACCTCCAGGATAGTAATAATTATATAATTATATTTTATTACATGCGTGTGTATTGTCGAGTTACGTGTGACAAGGGAGATAACACTATAATCATTACCTATTTCAATTATCACGAGTTGTGTCCACTAATCCAAAACAGAAAGACGTTAGTTAAAATACCATTTACATACAATTTAATAGTAAAAGTTGTTCTGTGCAAACATTTTGCAAAGAGGGCCAGATTTGGTGAGGTGAAAATGTGTTGGGGCCGTACATTCAGCCTGACATTCTTTCAGCCATGATCTCTGGGTCAATCGAATTTAGGAAAAACGTAAATTTACGGGAAAATCCCATGTCTTAATTGATTATATAACAGAAGCTGCATTCCAGTGGAAATTTGAACACGGGCCGCAATTGGCCCGCGGGCCTGACTTTGGACATGCCTGTTCTGGAATATATAACACATATAATATATAACAACACCTTCCTAGACACCAATAACAATACTATAACGCCAAATACTGACACTCCCACAATCCCTCACCAAGTGTAGTTGGATATTATCAGCATCGGAGTACTGAACAGCGAACTTCCCCGTGTTGATTTAACTGAAGAACAGCAACGTTTGTTGGACGACCTAGAACATTTCATGGGCAACAATTCTCATGATAAAATCTCATCAAAGAGGCTGCAAAAGAGCACAGAACTAATATCGTGTGCGGGTCATAATCCCGAAAGGCCACAATCTCCAATAATCTCGAAAGGCCACAATCTCCCATAATCTCGAAAAATTAAAATCCCGACAATGCCCACTTAATGTCAAGCCGTGTAATAAATAATTCGCCAAATATGTAGCCTAACTGACCAGGTGATTGTCTCTGTCCGCGCAGAGAATCTTCTTAGAGCGAAAACAGCCGCTGGTCGAGCTGCATTGCCTAGAACCCTCTTCCAGAACACTGGTACTAAGGTCTTTTAGCCAAGAAAGGTCGGTAAACTTATAATGTAAACCATGCATAACTAGTGGTGATTGTAATTATGATAGTGTGTATTAAGTATATTCAATTAAATTATATGCTCGTCACTTTAATTCACCCTTTCCTATTTTTCATCTTTGTTCATTGGTCATCATTATTTGTCCACATAGGCCTATGAGTGATATGCATTGGTTTACTGACGCCACTCTATTGTTCACTTGAGACTTAGGGACTGTCAATTTATGTGTTGTAGAGTCAGCACTTTATCCACTCTACCTACCACACCTATGCCATCAACATTCTGCTTTTACCCAAGTCTTCTACCCCGTCTTGTACCTGACGAGCTTGAATAGACGGGTCCCGACCTACTACCAGATCTTCGACGCACGCAATTAGACGGAAAAGCCCACAGCCTGCGCCACACGCCTGTCAGACCCGGGACGCGAAAAACGCCTCACCGCTCATTGCCAGCCTAAGATGGCCGCAGTTCGGCAGGTTCAAAAGACAAAATATCACCAAACTCTTATCTTTATCATGCAAAGAAAACACCGCCTTAACTATTGAACACTTGAGATGCGTTCCGACACTGATTTAATAATTTGATTCTTTCCCGCCACCATTGCTTTGTCCTACAAAGTTGTTGTCTTTCATCCCTAAGCTCGTGAATATTTGTCTTTTATTTCCCTATTAAATATTATCTTTGTCATAGTAATTATGTCAGGTCGGGAAGCTATTTCTAGGTAACATTGGGAGATATTTCTAGGTAACATTGGGAGATATTTCTAGGTAACATTGGAAGATATTTCTAGGTAACACTGGAAGCCATTTCTAGGTAACATTGGGAGATATTTCTAGTTAACATTGGGAGATATTTCTAGGTAACATTGGGAGATATTTCTAGGTAACATTGGGAGATATTTCTAGGTAACACTGGAAGCCATTTCTAGGTAACATTGGGAGATATTTCTAGGTAACATTGGGAGATATTTCTAGGTAACATTGGAAGCCATTTCTAGGTAACATTGGGAGATATTTCTAGGTAACATTGGGAGATATTTCTAGGTAACATTGGAAGCCATTTCTAGTTAACATTGGGAGATATTTCTAGGTAACATTGGGAGATATTTCTAGGTAACATTGGGAGATATTTCTAGGTAACACTGGAAGCCATTTCTAGGTAACATTGGGAGATATTTCTAGGTAACATTGGGAGATATTTCTAGGTAACATTGGAAGCCATTTCTAGGTAACATTGGGAGTAATTTCTTGGTAAATTTGGGAGATATTTCTAGGTAACATTGGAGCACTTGCACGGCCATGATACGTTGCGGAAAATGTTCATCTGCTAAGTGAGTCAGTAGTAAAACGTTCTCTTTTTTAAAATACGTATCTAAATAATTTGTAGTAAATAGCACATCTCTTGTTCAGAGGAGCCCGTGTTCCGCCCGCACTGAGCCCACCGACTCCCGCACTTGCCCGCCAAGTTTAGTCAAACCCAAATCTACTTCGTTGTTTAAAATATCTTAGAAGAGATACTACCACACTCACAAATGAATACCATTTCATTCATATAACTCTTGAAATGTTAGTTTTGCTGTTCTGTTTGTTTTAATTGGTTTGGGTGGCATGTTTTGTTGTTGGGGTGGGTGGTTGTCAGTATCTTATCTAAACATTTTGAAATAAACAGTGCATTATTTCCTTTGTCTCCAGCGTTTCCCTTCAATATTTTTGATTTTCTTTTAAAAAGTAAACTACAGTCTCTGAACATGAACGTATACTATAGTGTCTGAACATTTTTCATTCACCAGCCCTATTATATGTCAAATCCGAAACCATCCAAATGTTTACACTCGGCAATTTATTTAATGAAGTAAAAACTGCTCTCATCTTCGCTGACATAAAAAGGTAAGTAACATGTTATACCAATAATTTGATACTGAGTAAACAGTTATGTAAATCTTGTACAGTGTAAACTGTTTATCAGACAGTTTAAGATTTTTTAAGTTAGCTGATTTTACGCAAGAGATGGCAGATGGTAAACTTAGGCCTATGGCCAAGAGAGTCCAGCGCTTTAAGAGGTGGTGTGTGTGTGTGTGTGTGTGTGTGTGTGTGTGTGTGTGTGTGTGTTTGGGTGCGCACGCGCGTGAGTTTGAATCATTCTCTACGACATAAACGTCTGAACCTGAAGCAACCAATAACGTTTTCACGGATAAACTTTTCACTATGTTCTTTCTTTCTTTCAACGTTTCTTTCTTCTTTCAACGTTTCTTTAAACCTTTCTTTCTTTTTTTCAACGTTTCTTTCAATCTTTCTATCTTTCAGCCTTTCTTTCTTTCTTTACGATCGAGACAATACTTAAATAACATACGCATGCACATCGTGTTATCTCTGACGCTTAATTTTGTCATTGCAGCGAGAGAAATATTATGCAGCGATAACACATCAGTTTAAATTTCCTGCTCGTGCAGTTTTGTTTTCTTCCCTTCTCGTTTCATTACAAAATTTAGTTTAGGTTAAGTCTACTTTTGTTTTCGACAGTCAATATCTGTGGAGCGGGAATGTTTACAAGGTGGGTAAAATTAACTATCCATTGCAAGTTACAACAGTGCATGTTTAATTGAATCAAAATGCTCAGAAGAAAAAACAAAAGACTCGAAGAACCTTTTGTTTAAATAAAAATTAAATGATCCTTTCAGTTTTTAGTAAAGCATAAATACATCTGTAGGACTGTATTTACATAATTTTTTTCCCCCTAAGTGAAAATATCTTATACTCCATCCCATCCAACCCATTTGAGGGATTCGATATAAAGTGATCCACATGTGGTGGACGGTTTCCTTGAATATGATGAGGGGATCCACGTCCTTCCAAGGCCAACCTTTATCTGATAACGTCTAAAACAATAATGACATACAATGCAAAGGCACACAAACATAAACAAAAATTAAATATAACTTGATACTGAATCTGAATTTACTTCCCGTAGGTGACCACGACTAAATCTTTACCTAACATAAAACACACTCTTTCAAATAATAGAAACAGGTTAGTATTCTTTTCTTGGAAACACCATTGACATGAGTTATTATTTGAAAGCATTTACGTTTACTGATGTAGCCTCCTAGTCCTACTGTTATGGCAATGATACCTCCCTATACAGGAAACATGACAGGAAGTGCAGTTTCACGCGAGCAACGACGTGGAAAACAACTAGTTTTATGGTTTATTATTGGACTGGTTTTATAGGATGCATAAAATGCTGTTGAGTTAAGTGCATATACCTCTGATCGTCATATTTTGTAAATAAAAATCAAATGTTAACCAGAAGGTAAGTTGCTAACGTATGAATAAGTATCCTATGAGGATATGCTTTTTCTCCTTTGCGTTGCACGTTTATTTGTATTTCACTGACTGTTGAAATAAATACACTGATGTTGACCTACGTAATACTTATAGTGTTTTAGATTCATAGAAAAGCTTTTTATTTACATATAGACAAAATATGTAGTTGAAATATAGTAAATTATAATTACATTTTCAAAATTTTAAGTATCATTGTAACCGTATCTAGCTCTACTACTTGCAAGTGCAAGTATCCTAATAGTAATAATACTAATTTTAATACTAATTATTAATATTATTAATCGTGTCATTACTGATAATACTAACTGTTATTACTGTGTAAAACCTGTAGCTTTTCTATTTAAAAAAAAGGTAACTTTTTAAAAAGTCACGATTTAATAACTCTTGCTTCAAGTGTACGTTAATGGATAAATAGTTTCAGAAACACTACTCACTAGCAACTTGACTATTTTTCTTTACACTTAGACATTTTCTTTAGTTTATGGATATTAATTTATAATTATAAGAGTGTTATTTTTTATCGTATGACTGAGTAAAAGAATAATAGTTTCATGGTTTCTTAGCCTTTTGTTAAGCAGATAACTATGCAGCCAAGGAAGAGGGAAAAGAGAAAATAGTGAATTGTAATTTTTTTTTTTTTTTTAAAGTAAAATCATTTTAAAATATAGCCTACTATTATAAAGTGAAATATTTATAAGCATCCTATCATTTTATCATGTAAAACTTTGGTTCAAAGCTTGCTTCTGTTTTTTTCTCCCCAACTATTACATGATTTAGTAAGATTTACAGTATTTGCACCGTTATGCCTTAGTCATATAGTTGTAGAGACAATCCATGATAATTTTGATGTATGCAGGCCAACCACTGAACCAGTAATTGAATCATGTGGATATCATTAAATGTATTATAAGCTCTGTGGTAGCACCAGGAAATATACACTAATACAATTACAATTCATGTTGTGTGACTACTTAGAAGAAATTAAAAGAAAATATTTTTATAAAACCTGCTGTTATAATGACATTTAAGTAAAGTTTAACAGCATGAAATGGAATTTACTGTTTCTTGATTTGATCTCTTTGTACATTTTCCCTAAAAATCTTTTTAAGTTGTACAGAATGGCATACATTTTTGTGTAAAGATATAAGCTCATATTTTATTATTTATACACAGTCTGTTCCAGGAGTAACTTCATTCTCTCATCCTGCCTTGACTGAGAGAAAGATGGGGGCTTCTAGCAGCAGCCTGAGTGAGCTGGCAAACAATGAATACCTGAAACGTCTTTCAGGCACTGAGCCCATCAACCCTATGGATCCTTTCTGGAACCAGCTTTTGTCTTTCTCATTCCTGATACCAATTACAAGGTAATTTTTTTAAGTATTCAGCTTAAAATGTTTACTAATGATGAGCATGTAATTGAACTCTATGCACTACATATTGTTTTATATGAAAATTGAAATTGCGACCATATTTACCTTTTTTTTTGTTTTAATTCACCAGTTTGCAAAATGGAGATACATGTAGTTCATTGTGCTAAAAAATGTTCAAAAGAGGCATTTCAGTGATATTAAAGAGTTAATTATTTTACTATATATATATATATATATATATCTAAAATCTGAATTAATTACAATTTACATAATTAAATTTTGTATTTATTATTTTATCCATATTTTCCTAACTTGTAGTTGTAGTTGTAGTGCTGTTTTCAAACGGCTTACTTAACTTTTACTTGTAGAAGGCTGTATGTGTGAACACTTGGATGTGCATTTGAAGTTTTACTGATTTAGTGATTATATGAAACTGAAAGTGTCTTTGCAGCTTCAGACATTGGCCAGGTTGGTGGGCCATGGCCCACAATGTTGAACCTGCATGTAAACCCCAGTTTTCCCATAAAGGGATCAGCAGTTTGTTACATGAGTAAATTTTGGGGAACAATTATCCTTTGGGTTTCCTGTGAAAAGTATTCCTTCCTTAGGAGTGAAATTGTATAATTCTTCTTTGGATTTTCAAAAAAAGTGGTGTACTTTTCATGTGCTTCTGTGTGAATCTCTGGAGGTGAAGTTTAAGGGGGAAATTCCTCTTTGGATTGTTGTACATATAAGGTGTTTCCATAGGGATTTCATGGAGGCTGTACTAATCAGGAGCTGTCCAGGGATGTGAGAAATGTCTCTTTTAACTCATTAGATTTTTCATAAAAAGTCTGTGTAAGTGACCAAAGCAATGTAATATTTCCACCAGAATGAGGAGTTACCATCATCAGAATTTAGTTCTTGTTCTCTTGTATTATTGATCTCAGAATTTAGTTCTTGTTCTCTTGTACCATTGATCTCAGAATTTAGTTCTTGTTCTCTTGTACCATTGATCTCAGAATTTAGTTCTTGTTCTCTTGTACCTATCATCAGAATTTAGTTCTTGTTCTCTTGTACTATTAATCTCAGATTTTAGTTCTTGTTCTCTTGTACCTATCATCAGAATTTAGTTCTTGTTGAGTTGTTCTCTTGTACCATTGATCTCAGAATTTAGTTCTTGTTCTCTTGTACCATTAATCTCAGAATGACTTTCATTGTTTCTTTCACTCATTAGTGCTGATGCAAGATTACTAGAGGAGTCCACATCTCTGATTGCAAGAAATTTTGCAATAAACAACTGTCATACAGGTAATCTGCGCTCTCTTGTCCACAATTTCATGATACGAGCAACAGAGCTGAAAGCCTCAGCACAGTGCGAAGAGTAAGTAATTATCATTTTCAACACAATAAAAGAGAATTTCTTTTACTTCTTGGGGTTAGTTTAAAAAACTAAACTATTTTTCTCTTCTGTTTTTGTTTTTGTTAAGCAGAAGTGTTATAATGTTTGTTAATCCATGCTTTTGTGATCAATGTTGCAGTGATAGTGGAATACATAATTCCAGGCTCGGGTAAATTTATTTTGTGAACTCAGTTTTGTTTAAATGTGTTTGTGGTTTTCTAGATAGATAAAACAATCATCATTTTTGTTTTTCATTTGTGTTGTTAAACTTGTTCATCTTCTTGGACATTTATATTGTATCGACTGATAAAAGACATTCACCTGTATCATATTTGCCACTGTTGTTTGGTTCTGTAATTCCATTTGGTTCTGAAGATTATATTCTTGCTATAAGCTATATATTGAAAAATCTTAGAGAATTCAATTAAACATATAAAAAAATGTCTAGATAGTGAAACAGTATCCAATTCATTTTGTCCTATTTAATAAGAAATGTTAGAAATTAAATGGAAAATGTTAATATTTACTTTTCCACCACATAATATTTCCTATTTGTAACAACTACAAACAAGTACACACAGGCACAAAATTATAATTTCATAATTATGATTCAGAAAATATTTGTGAGTTTTGTTTTCTCTCAATGTATGTATTTTGAAGGGTTTGTGTTCTCTTTATTTTCTTTAGCAATATTTTCATCTGGCAAACATACAACTCGCTGTTCATAATCCGTAGCCTGTGCAAATATTTTGTGGAACATTTATCTGAAGAACTGCTAATTCAGCAGTTTGACTGTCGTCCACCAAATGCTGATGGTAAGTGTTCTTGTACAGGAATAAAAAAGTCCTTTTATTAGAAATTGACCCGAGACAGGTTCATATTCATTGGGAAAAAAATGATTCTTGAGACTTCTCTCAGTAAAGGCTAAAAATAACTTTATAATACTAAAAGTAACCATTATCTTAAATATCAGCTGTTTGATTTTTAAATGAATGTTTACTCTTCATTTGTTCTTTTAATAATGCAAACACAGAGAAAAAAATATCTTTTTAAAAATGATGTTAATAATGGTGCTATAGAAGATGAAAAATATTAAAATCATTATTGTTGTTTTTGTAAGGAAGAAAGTGAATTTGGGATATTTACCAGACAAAAATGTTTTAAAGCAGTTTCAATACTATATGTATAGGTCACTAGGTCAGATTACAGTTTTTGTGTGTAGGTACACCTGGTGATGACACCGAGGATGATATTGGTGGACAAGTGGAACAGTTCATAACAGCACTCATAGAGCTGGTTGTAGATGTTCCTGTTTTGTGAGTAGCTTACATTCTCCCAGTATTTCTTTCTTAGTTCATTAGATTTTGTCTTTTTTCTTTTTAATAAATGCTGATAGTTGAGAATCATCTCTCGTGATATTTGTTCATTAGATTGTCTCATCTTGAACATTGATAATCAAGATTTATTTATTTCACTTCTTAGCTCGATTTTCTTTTCTTTATTGATGATAGAAGTAAAGAAAGAAATGATAATGATCTCAGTTGTTTTTTTTTGTTTTTTTTCTCTTGAACATTTAGAGTTTGGAAATATTTTTTTTCATCTCTATGCTCAATAGATTGTCTGTTCTTTATCTCTTTGCTTACTAGATTATCTTTTCTTTTATGCTGATAATGGAAAATTTTCTCTGTCATCATAGAGTCTTGTCTTTTAGATTATCTCTTCTCTTTGCTCACTAGATTCCTTTTTTCTTTTTTTAACATTGATGGTTGTTGAGTTATCTCATCTCTTTGCTCAGTAAATTGTCTTTCAGAAAAAAATTTATTAAAATCTGCCTGTTTTATTTATTTGGCTTGCGTTTTGTATTTGTTGTTACTTGTTTGCAGTTTTTGTTTTTAAAATTTCAATTGTTTTTAAAATTCCTTCTTTTTTTTTTCAGTGTGATTTGTTTGGTTTTCATTTTTTTCTTTCTGACAGTTTTACATGTTGATGGAATACAATGTGTTTACAGTGTAATTAATTTCTTTATTTCCTTGCCAGAAATTTCACTTACGCACTTCACCTGGAAGGCCTGAACACTCTTTTAGTGTTGCTGTCCATTCAGATGTTCCAACCTCAACCAGCTTCACAGTTTATTATTTATAGATATATCATGCAGGGTAAATGGTGAGTATCACAGTTTATTATTTATAGATATATCATGCAGGGTAAATGGTGAGTATCACAGTTTATTATTTATAGATATATCATGCAGGGTAAATGGTGAGTATTACATTTCATTGTTTAATATTTGATTTGTGAGTGCTGACATGAAATTAAATGATTCAGGCCATAAATAATTTCACAAATATGTATAATGTCATTAAGTTTTAGTATATAAAATTATTCCATGATCTGTTAATATTTAAAAATTCGAATACACAATCCAAGACTCAGAACCTTAAACTTATATTCATCTGCTACTGTAGACTGCTTCACTCATTCAGTGATGAAAGATTGCCTTATCTGTAATGCTTTAGGTGAGCCTTTGGCTGTGATGAAAGATAACCATCTTTGTGGTGTTTGAATGAAGATGTGACAGTGATGAAAGACAGCCATGTGTAATACTTTAAATGAACCATTGATAAAAAATAAACATGTAATGCTTTGATCCAATAACAGTGATGAATGTTGGCCATGGGACAATAAAGAATACCATACAGCAGTGCTTTGAATAAACTTTTGCAAATGTTGAAAGATTACCATATGGTGATGATTTGAATGAACCTGTGACGGTGATGAAAGATTGCCATATGGTGATGAAAGATTGCTAAGTAACAGTAATATCTGATACACTAGGTAGTGCTTGAACCAGATGACTGCCAGGCTAGTACAGAAGTAGGGTCTGTTGTAAGTGATGAAAGATTTTCTTATAACACTCTCAATTTATTCAATGCCAGACCAAACTAGTGCAACAATACATTTTGCCACATTGAACTACATAAAGCAGAGTTCTGAAAATCTAGGAAAGGTTTGGAATACCCATGAGCAAAGTTTGAAATAACAAACTTGATTGTGTTTTTTTTAATTCTTAGTGTGATCTGCAAATTTGTGTTTATTCTCAGTGCAGTGTGTAAATTTGTGTTTTATTTTACAGTGTGATCCATGTGCTTCTTTTTATCTTTATTCTCAGTGCAATCCATGCTCCATTGCTGGTGAAAGTTCTTCTCTGGAACTACATCAATCAAGAGAAGTGTCCACCAGAGTTGTATCGCACTACTGAGGAACCCGGTATCCTCTCCTCAGTCACCGCTGCAGTGGCTTGTAAGTTTTAGTTTTGTATTGCTGTCTACTCTGGTGTCCTTTTTTACCTTTTTAATTTTTTCTACTGCATGTCCTATGGTGTGGGGGCTTTAGAAGGCATTATTAAAAGGCTTAAAACCTTAACGTGGCCAACCACATATCCACCCACAGCAAGTGTCAGGTGTCATGAATATTTACATTCAAACAACATTTAAGACAAAACAATTGCAAACGGCTATGATGAGATCCCCAATCCCGACCTGACACTGATACAAAAACAAAGCTAAAATATAAAAAAAAAAAATTCTCGTAACCATGGGGATAACACTAAAAAAACTTTATAGGAAACAATGATGATGGTGGAAAGAATTTACAATGAAATTAAATCATGAAGACGTGAGTGTGACATTAGTGTTTATGATTTAACTGTGTTCACGATGCAGCTGAAAAGAGTTTATGTATATTTTGTCTCTTTGAACTTGCCAAGCTGCAGCTGTGGTAGGCTGATTGGCAGTGTGATGATTCTCACAACCCAGATTAGTCCGGCATGTGGTGCAGGCTGTGGGCATTGCATCTGTTTTCTATCAAGAGGGCATTGTCAGCCATGGTCTGAGCAATCGGACCCAAGACACAAGATTGCAGGAGAAATGCCAGCAGATTGCTAATGACGTGATAGACAAAATGCCGATTCTTTCTCTGCAAAAAACATTTTTACCAATGTCTTCTGGGAGAGAGTGGCAGGATGGTGCTATTATGATGGCATCAGTCTGGACTCTAAACCAGGGGGCGTTTTTCCATGCGCACAGAGGCAATCACATTGTCAGTCTGGCTAAATATCTTGGATATTATTACAACCTGACCCAGGAGATGGGCCAGGTTGGATAACGTCGCCAGGCCTTCACACAAGATGGGAGAAAGCAGGTCTATGCTAAGATGTTAGATCAAAGGATTGACTAGCTTGCAGTACTTTGGGGGTAGATTCTAACTGATATGGTTTAAAAGATGATTGAAGGTTAGGCGGATGGTGTTCGCACCATGACACAACAAAAGAACTCTTAGGTTTGTAAAGGAATAATAGCAAATTTTATATGACGGAATATTTTTTAAATTTATTTTATAATATTTCTGTTGTTTCACACTTTCCATTTAATGTTTACTATTTGTGTTTTCTTATATTAACTCCACAAACTGAAGTGATTTGTTATTATAAAATAAAAATGGGTTTTTTGCCTTAACTTTTGCTTTAAAGCACTCAAGGTCTTTATTCTCAAATCTTAGTAAATGTCAACACACTCTTTTCTCTCCTGTTCTCCCGTGGTTAGTCAACTTAAGTGATGACTGTCTTCTCTTCTCCCGTGGTTAGATAGCTTGTGATAATGATGACTGTCTTCTCTTCTCCCATTGTTAGCCAGCTTGTGGACAGTGATGACTTTGGGCCTCGGAAGCAAACCAAAAAAGAAAGAGGAAGTGGAATATACAGAAACTCTGCTGGCCAATCAGAGCCTTCTTTTCATCCTAGTCTTAACCAGTCACTGCACTTCTGACAGCAATCCTTACCGTGAAGCCCTGTTCAGCTTTACTGATTCTAATAGTGAGTTTTACCTAGTGAATGATACAATGTCTACTTAATTTCTAGACTTGTTACATTTAGTCTCCAACCTTGTCACTTACATGCCTTGTGTTTGAGGCATATTTTTACAAAATCTCCCATAAATGATAGAAATACAATACATCATTAAGCTATAAAAGTAAATTGTGTGATTTATTATTGCCATTTAAACAAACTGCACAAATCATAAAATGCATATGCAACTTAACTGGTCATACTCACAAGATATAACAAACTACAGTTAGAAAGGCACGTTCCTTTGTCTTTTATTTTATATTACTTTCTTGAAATTACATTTTATTATTCTGAGTTTCTTAGAGATGAATTGTCTAATTTGGCAAGAGTTATTTCTCTTACATCAGAGATAATATCTAGTTTGGAGGAAAGTATATACTGGTTACAGCCAATTAACTGCATACACTGATTCAACCTATAGTCAGAAAAGGAATGAAATAGTTATGATCTTTGGGACACAGAATAGATATGTATGTTATTTTGTAATTTCCTTGATGCACCAGAAAAACTAAATCAGATGTACATCATGAGTGTATACTCAGAGCAAACTATACCAAGATACTCTTAATTGCTTTTTGTTATCCACTTTACGTTTTCAGCAAATAAATCTATAAAATCTTTTTTTCTGTTGAAATTTGTTCTAGAATCTTTTAGATAATTTACATAGTTCCCAAGGTTTCATTGTTTTTCAAGAAAAATACTCCAACCCCAAAGAATTAAAAACATAGTCAGTCATTAATGCTAATTTTTAAACAATGTAAAAATTAAGACTATCTGTGTAATTGTTGACTGAACTTTTGACTCTTGAAGGAAGCTTTCTGTTTCTTGTTGATAAATATTGTTTCTCCTTGCTTTATTTACCTCAAGAGCAAAACCATTCGTGTCAGTATTTTAAAACCCACATCTGTATTGACATATGCCTGTAACCAGATTCAGCTTTCATTTAAGAACTTTGGATGTAGTTTGTTGTAATAAATGGCTGGCTTGTTTGTTCCAGATCAGTCTGGTCCCACACAGGCAACAGCTACTTTTAAACTGGAGTACACCAAGCTTTACCAGACCCTATGTACAACTTTACGGGATGACCAAACCACACTGCTGCTGTATTTATTGATTCATCAAAACCAGAACATGCGGTCTTTCATTTTGTCTCGTACAAATATAGATGTCTTGGTTAGTTCTCTCGTACTTACTTTTTTGGAGGGCTAGCTTCTAGTGTTACTTATTCTTCATCTGGCTCTTATTACACTTATTTTCTGCTTAGCATTCTGTTTTTATACTTCAGCTGGTTTTTATTACACTGATATTTTGCTTAGCATTCTGTTTTTATACTTCAACTGGCTCTTATTACACCGATTTTCTGGGTAGCTTTCTGTTTTTATACTTCAGCTGGCTTGTATTACACTGATTTCTGCTTAGCATTCTGTTTTTATGCTTATGTATTTTTGTTAGTCTACAGTTGTATTTATTTTTATCCTCTAGATTAATTTTAGTTAGTCTGAAATTTTTTTTATACTTATGTATTCCTTTTTAGTTAGTCTGCAATATTGTTGTATGCTTATGTCTTCTGTATTCCTTTTAGTTAGTCTGCAGTTTTGTTATAGTTTTGTCTTCTTTATTCATTTTAGTTTGCAATGTTGTTGTGTACTTCTATCTTCCGTATTCCTTTTAGTTAATCTCCAATTTTGTCAATAATCTCATGAGATAGAAACAAAGTACCTAGTAAATTGCCACCATTAAGCAAAGGACATCCTGGAATTTAATGGTTTATTTATTTCTCGTCACATGAAAGAATTTAATAAAATCATATTGTAAAACTATGTGGACTAGTTTATGTGCCAGTTTGGATTATTTTAGCAATCAAACAATTCTAAAATCTTTTGAATCAGTACTTAGCACAGAAAATAATAATAGCCCTCTCAGTAAAAGGAATTTTAATTGCAACTTGCATCCTTTCATACTTTACTTCATTCTCCCTTTATCTGGAAATGTTTAATTTTTTCTAAACTTAGTAAGCAAAAAGTAAGTCAAATAGATATTAAAGGTAGATATCCTACAGGCATGAAAATTGTAAGTGTGCTTTCATGGAATTCTATGATTCTGCAAAACATTTCCATGGCTTCAAACAAACTGGTGTCAGCAAAAGAATCAACAAAATGTCCACTGAATAAAATCCACAAAGCTCTTATTTGATGGATTGTTCTTATTTGACTTGTATTTACAAACAGTCATTTCATCAGTGGGATATTTACTTGTCTGCATCAGACTGCTATCTTTTGTACTCATTGAAAGCAAGGCACATATTTCAGTGCATGTGTAACTATCAAGTATCAGTGTTCAGCAATAAAAGCAGTCAGTCTGGAGATTTTTTGTTGTGTGTATAAATTACATTTATCAGAGCTTTAATATTTTCAAGAGATGTATTTTGTTGTTTTTATATGTATGAAACAGCACACATTAATTATTCATGCCTTTAATTACTTTGGCTTATTGAAAGTTTCAATATGTGTACTCTAATTACTTTGGCATATTAAAAGTTCCAATATGTTTACTTAATTACTTAGGTGTATTAAAAGTTCCAGTATGTTTACTGTAATTACTTTGAATTCTTTGACTTATTAAAAGTTCCAATATGTTTACTATAATTTGGTGTGTTGAAAGTTCCAATATGTTTAATTAATTACTTTGGCATATTAAAAGTTCCAATATATTTACTTAATTTGGCATATTAAAAGTTCCAGTATGTTTACTTAATTACTTTCGCACATTAAAAGTTACAATATGTTTACTTCTGCAATTTAAGTATATTAAAAGTTGCAATATGTTTACTTAATTACTTTAGCATATTAAAAGTGCCAATATGTTTACTGTAATCACTTTGGCATATTAAAAGTTCCAATATGTTTACTTCATTTGCTTTGGCATATTAAAATCAAAGTATCTTTTATTCCTAACTATGACCAGAAGTTTGATCTTTTATATATGTTTAAACCTGTGTGTTTACATGCTTTATTGTAACATGCTGTATGATGACATTTCTTTAAATAAGTTTCATAACCACAGAAAACTGTACAGAAAAGGACAAATTATTATGTTTATGTATGGAATTAACATATTAATACTCAATCAGCAACTTTCAATGAAGGAATTGTTTCATATACAAAGAAACTTCTTTCATTTTAATAAGGAACTACAAATAATTTTTTATTTAATAGGGTCTCCCACCACCACCTCACACACACATACACACAGTTTTATTATGTATCTTCACTTTTGTGGGTCTGTTTGTGTTTTACGAAATTTTACATCCATCTCTACAGGTTGTTTTGTAATTAATAGTTACAGAAATATTCTTTTTTTTCTTTGAGTGGAAAGCATTGAGCTAGTATTAAATTTCTAATCACAAAATATTTGTTTCTTGTATGTGCTCCTTTTTACTGCAGATTTTAAAATGATGTTCAAGAACAAGAATTCTCTTAATGATCTATTTTACCTATATAGGTGTTGCCACTACTGCAAATTTTAAACCAAGCTCAGGAACGTAATTCTCATCACATTTACATGGCTCTCATCATTTTGCTCGTCCTCAGTGAAGATGACGTTTTCAACAAAGCTGTCCATGAAATTGTAAGTGGTACTTTTTCTCTGCTGATATTCACCCCTACAATTGTTTTCTGCTGTAATTTCCTTTGTTAGGTGTCTTTTTTTGCATCATCAAGATGCGAAGTAAATTTAGGGGTAATTTTTCCCCCAACATACAACCAGATGAGTATAATGCAGGAGTAGAATATGATGTTTTGCATCATACAAGTCAGACTTAAGACATACATCCAAAAGGGGAGAAACATGAAAGAGAGCTAATATAGCTTCTGGTACCATGAGTAGTCTCCCGTGAAATGCTCTCCTACCATATCAAACCAGGGCTACATTGCTTGAGTTCTATTTGCTTATGTCACCCTTTTGTCAATCTCTGAATAAGATAAGGTGTGTTTTCTTACATTTTTGTTTAGGTCACCTTTTTGTCTATCTTTGAATAAGTAAGATGTATTTTCTTACATTTTTGTTTAGGTCACCCTTTTATCTATCTCTGAACAAAAAAAGGTATATTTTCTTACACTTTTGTTTATGTTCCCTTTTGTCTGTCTCAGAATAAGATTAAGGTGTATATTCTTACATTTTTGCTTAGCTGACACCTGACCTGTTTTATTTTCTGATAACATCATGGTATACTATCTGTGTTCTTCTAGTGTCTGTCTCAAAGAATATTTTTCATTTTCATTAGACCAAATTGCAGCTTATACTATGAGTAGTATCCCTTGAAATAATTCCTAGTACTAGTTTTCATTTGCTATGGATAGATATTTAGATATTTAGATATTTCAGCCCTGCACGTTACTCTTTCATGGAAGACATTCTTTAAATAGATTTTTTTATCTACAAGATGTGTGTACTTTGGTCTCTGACCTTGTATGGCTACAGCAGCTGATGCCCAGACCACCTCACTGATCTTATTGATTGGGAGGTATTTTCTCCAGTTCCTTTCTCTCATATGCTCTTTGCTAAAAATATATCTCACTTTCTTTTTATTGTGGAATTTCCACATCCCTGTTATTGTTCTCCTAAATGCCCATCTGTTTGTATGATGAAAAAGGAATTTTTCTTTGATTAATAAAATAAAGTTTTCATGAACACTTAATAGATGTGTTGCACAAATCCCTACTGTTGTTTTTTTCTTTAAATTTCATCCCATACCTCTATTTTCTGGGGACTCGAGTATTAAAGGGGACACTATCATAGGTCTAGCTGGTGTGAGTTCTATCTTTCGTTTACCTCCCTTTCCAGGGGTGGGTGGTAGGTGTGGATGGTGCAGTCTGACATCAGGCTGATGTGGCAAATTTTTGTACAGTATACTTATCTTGTAGTATTCAGGAACAACTTTTTGTGTCTGGGAAATTCCTATAATGTCTTCTACTACAGGAACTGGTGTGTCTATTATAAAAACAAACAATAAATAATATAACAATAAATTTTAAAAAAACAATATATTTTATGTCTTTTGTTGAAGACTCTCAAGAATGTGACCTGGTTCAAAGAAAGGTCTTTATCAGAGATAACTCTAGGGGGTGTGCTCATTCTTGTCGTCATACGGACAATTCAGTTCAACATGACTCGCATGAGAGTAAGTACTCCTAAAGCTTTCTTTTCTTCTTTCCCCTTTTTTGATGTTTGGTTCCCTATATTGCTTTCTTCTTAATTATTTTATCTTGCTCCTTTCTCTCTCTCTCTCTCTCTCTCTCTCTCTCTCTCTCTCTCCCCGTGTCTCTCATATATAATAAAATTAATAGTAAATATATTTCATCAGTACATTAAAATTGATATCTGTCACCATACACTACTATTGAGAACTGCATCTACATACTATACATTAGGCAATTTATGATCAAAAAATTAAATATTATTATTTTATCATCATTCTTTTTTATTTGCTCCCTTCACTATATTCTCATTATGTCAGACTTGAAGGGATTGTTATAAAGTGTTTAAATATTGAAAATTCGATATATCCAACTATGTTTGGACAGATATTTCAAATCACTCAGCCTTAAAGGAATGTTGTACCTGTAGAGTGTAATTTGACACAAGTTTTACATGTGACTATTATTGTGTCTTCAAATAGGTATCATATCTAATCATTGTGATACGACAAAATAGTGTTTCTGCTGTAATTTAAATACAATTTTTTTTTATGTATGTACCAGTTTCTGATTGTGTTTAATGCTATATATGGTAACAGCAAGACTCATGAAATTTATTAATTTATTTAATTTTAATTCAGTAAATCATTAAATATTTGCTGAAGTGTTTCTTAATTGGAATTATTACTCTAGCATATTTAACTTTAAAACAATACTTAGGCATATAGTGGAATACCCTAGACAATTGAAGTTTTCTTACTTTCAACTTTAAAAAAAATTCTAAAATGAACAAAACTGATTTTGTAGAACCAGACTAGTCATATTTTTGTGTAGCCCATACTGCTTGGGTCTTGAAAGTTATTGTTTCACAAAATAATCCATTATTTTCTTAGTTGAAATCTAAATAAAGTATTCTGTGTCACTTTCTTTGGTATTCTAACCATAGTCTAATAAATTACAAAAGCATTGAAAAAATTGTACAAATTGTTCCATAAAGCTTATTAACATCAAAATAAAGGGATGCTCTTTCCATTTCTGATTACTGTAGTCATATGCAATCGTTTCTTTGTTTTGTTGTTAACTATCCAGGTTGGCATTGTATTGAGCGGTATTTTAAATTGCTTTACAATGCCAGTTTTCTTTATTTAGCTATTTAAGGTCAGCTTACCTAGATGGTTGTTTTTAAAATTGAAAAATTTCTGGATATAATACTGCCAGATATGGAAATGTATATGTGAGTGCCATCACCTTAGGTTGAAAGCATTCTGTTATGATTCTTCCACCTAAAAAATGAAAGAAAAATAAAAAAACTACATATATTCATACTGATATTAGAAAAACAAGTTTCCAACTGTAATTCTTTTTCGGATAATTAAACATGGTGATATAATTTTGTGTAGGTCTTGTGTTGTTTTAAGACTATGCATGCAGATATAATTGCCTTCAACTTTCAGCATTGTTTTTGTTGTTGTTTTTTTTTTTTTTTAAAAGGATAAATATCTTCATACAAATTGTTTGGCTGCATTGGCTAACATGTCTGCACAGTTCACAAACCTTCATCCATTTGTGGCCCAAAAACTTATCAGGTTTGATGATTTTCTTCTCATTTTCCTTTAACATGTTTGCTTAACCTAATGAGGATCTGTATTATAGAGTATTCTAACATGTTTGCTTAACCTGATGAGGATCTTTTTTATTGATTATTCTAACATATTTGCTTAATCTGATGAGGGTCGTGTATTATTGATTATTCTGATGTTTTTGCTAACCCTGATGAGTGTGTGTTGTTGATTAGTCTGATTGTTTGTCTAACTTAATAAATGTGTGTGTGTGTGTGTGTGTGTGTGTGTGTGTGTGTGTGTGTGTGTGTGTGTGTGTGTGTGTGTGTTGCTGATTGGTCTAATTGTTTGATTAACTTAATGAGTGAATTAGAGTTTCTGATTGGTCTAATATTTGATTAATTTTCATGTAACATATATTTTCAACCTGCAGTGATTCTGTTAAACTATACCAACTTTGACATAAGCATCTGAAGTTAAAGAGAAGGGGTGTTGTCTTTATAATTTAACAGCATTTTTTGTTAGGTTTGGTTTCCAAGTAGCACCTTTCATTTAAGGCCTCATGTTGTTGACATTTGTTCTTGATGCAATATTTATTTTTAATTTTAGCAAAACAATACTGGGTCAGTAACCTTGTATTCTCTCAATATGTTGCATTGAGTAGATTTTCCAAATGTTATAAACTGGTATACAACTGGTTATAAAAAATTAAAATATATATTCTGATTGTTTTTCTGTTGTGTTTTTTTACTTTCAGTTTGTTTTCACAGTTGTGCAAACGTCACACACGTCTGATAGAACAAATCCGCTCATCAGCCACAGAACCTCCAGAAGAGGAAGTAGAGGGAGAAACTCAGGAAGACCATGTAGGGGAACATAACTTTGTTTAGTTTGATTATTTTACTATACTTAAAAAATGTAAAGACCTCTTTGTTTTGTGGCTGTTGATCTTTTGGTGGTAATCTTGTTTAAAGGTACATTGTGCATTGATGTTAATTTTCGTTGAGGATAAAAACAAAATTATAAAGCATGTGTAGTTATTGTAGTGATTAAGGAAAGACTTAATCTCAATTGTAGTGAATAACTAATGAACAAATTTTCTTTTTCTAAGCAACAGAAAAACAAAGTCATAATTCCACTTGCTTGGCTAAAGTTACTTGAAGTTTTAATTTTGGAATAATTCCAAATGATTTGAATATTTAGAGAACACATTGTTTATTCACTTACAGTTTAAATCTCATTTATTCACTTTCTGTTTAAGGTTGTTCATTGTTTATTCATTTACAGTTTAAATCTCATTTATTCATTTTCTCTTTAAATCTAATTCTGTTTAAGGTATCCAACCATTTATTTTGATTGTGTTAAATATATTTTTTTAAATGCTAATGGCCTCTGGCTATTTTTTTTTTTTTTAAAGTCGTAGCTGTATTTAATATGTTAATGTAACTAATGCAATATCATTTTCCTGTTGGGTGAATTTAACACAGCTAGGAGTTACACACTAGAGCACGCTAAAAAAACAACTATTCAAATGCTATATAATTATGTGACTCTCAAGATACTAAGTCTAAAATCAGCATAACTTAAAAGTCTATTGTCAAAAATCCATACTAAAATTTTAGAACAAATTATTTGCGAAGTTTTTTTAGCACTCTAAGTCAATAAAGTTGTCTTAGTGCTTTACAATTTCCTGATTGTACTTTGCAATTTCATCCCAAGGTGTTTGTTTTAGAGTTGGGAGGGGAAAAAAAAATGCAACTACCATTATTGGTGGGATGAGGTGGGACTCAAATTTTGCTCACTAATATGTAAACCACAGCTACTTGCCCCCACTCAGCTCTCCATAGTAATGAGACATTTAATATACACATTAAAATTCTAAACTGCATTTATAACATTTTTTTCAAATTCCACAAAAAATTCAAAATATATTATTGTTAAAAAAGGACAATTATAATAACTAAGAAACAGTTGTCATTTCTTATTGTTTAATTAAATTAACATAACATCTAGCTCTTTGATATACAACCAAAAGAATTGTAGTATATAACTTATTTTTGAAAAAATTCCTTTTAGCCTTAGGAGTTAGGCAAAAAACTTAATTCCTTTCTTTTTTTTTTTTCTTTTCTGCACTGCTTTTAACTGATTTTTCCATAACAAGTAAAGTTGATGGTTGTGTTGTTCAGATGCAGGACCTGAATGTCTTGGAGGAAGTGCTGCGGATGGTCCTAGAGATAGTCAACTCCTGTCTGACTCACTCCTTGCATCACAACCCTCACCTGATTTATACTTTGTTGTATCAGCGGGGTCTCTTCACCCCCTTCCGCACACATCCTACTTTTCAGGACATCATCCAGAATATTGACACAGTAAGCAGGTTGATTATTCCCCTTGATAAGCTTCCACCCAGGTACAAACAGCTTGTTGGTATTATTTTCTTCAAATTCTGCATGATTGTCTCTCCTTTTTCTTCCATCATGTCAGGGGATGGGGCTTACCTACAGTATTGCCACAGTGTAGTATCCTAGTACTGACTTACTTTCTTTTGTTGTCTTACCTACAGTACAGCCACAGTGTAGTTTTATTGTTTTTCTTTAATACTTCCAGGTCTTATCCTACAGTACAGCCACAGTGTAGTTTTATTGTTTTTCTTTCATACTTCCAGGTCTTATCCTACTTCTCCTCGAGATTAGAGCAGAATGGTAGCAACCTGTCTCCTCACCAAGTTCTGGAAATTATCAAAGAGGGTGCTGTGCAGTTCCGTCGGGATAGACTGAAGGTTTGTATGCATCTGTTTGTGTATATGTGTTACAGATATGGAAATTGTACCTGTTTTATAGATAGGTTGTGCTAGCTGGTGTATTCCTAAGAGGGAGATGTATATATGGATGGTGTTCACTAAGATAAGGCTATTTACTCTGTTGTTTTGGGCAATCACTCTAGTAGAGTACAGTCCCCTTTGCTCAAACTTTACACTGAAGCATGCTGGCACACGAAAGACCAGTGGCCTTTATTTGCTGGATATTACACATCAAGGAATGTTTTGAATTGTCTTTGTTTTAGAAGACTTTACACATTATTTCTATACAATCATAGTTATTGGGGTTATTTATGGTAGAACCTTTATTTAGTCAGGACTTGGAAACCATATTGCAATATTAGCCATCAATACTTTTCATATTTAATTTTTTGTTTATATATATAAAAAACTTGTCTCCCTGTTGTCCTGACAAAGACCATTTAGCAGTTTGTTTTCTGCATCTTCAGTGTGATTTTGTATAGGCATTTATGTTTGAGAAAGTTAAAGAAAGCAATCTCTCCACTTCACCTCATCTCTTCTCGGATTTTTCACAATCTTTAATAAATGGTAATTGTTAACATTTCAGTCCATATAATTGTCCACTCTGGTTATAAAAGATTAGCATTTAAGATTTGATGTTGAAAAAGAATTAAATGTCTTGCACAGTTGAAAGTTAAAGGTGGTGGTTCTGTCTGTAGAAAAGATTGCGTAATTTTACACCTTAATTATGTAGCAGTTTTCAGTTCCTTATTCCCCAGGTGAGGCAGACTGTCTGCTCAGCATACAAGATTTCAGGTCCCTGTGACCTTTTCCCCTGTTTCCTATAAACAAAATAGAATTTTAAAAGTTAGCTAGATAGGGAACAGTTTATGATGTGTGAAAAATATATTGAAATTTGATGAAACCACTAGAGAAGCTTCCTTTCCTGCCAGAAACTTTAAAACAAGATTGCACATGTTAAAGAACTCTCCAGATTTTAAAATACATCATTATAGTTGTCACAAATCGAGTCTGAGTATTTATCTTTTTCCTTTTTCCTTTTTTATAAATCTGCGTTAACATACTATACTAACTTATGCATGATGTTGCACTCATACTTTTTTTTTCAATATAATTTATCCCTGCCAATTTCCAGGGTGGTGTTCATGTTTCATTTTACTCTTCAAAGTGCTTTAGAATTTCTTACAATTTAAATAACTTTTATATTTAAAATCTTGTTTCTCTTTCTTTTGATTTCATATTAGTAATCTTTCTTCTTTGTTCCTGTTTCCATGTGTACGTGTGTGTGTGTGAATTTTAAAATATAAAATTTTTGTTGTAAATTGCTAATGTTGTTTCATTTCTCTTTAGAAATTCCCAGAACTAAAGTTCAAGTACGTAGAAGAGGAATCACCCGAGGAATTTTTCATTCCTTACATCTGGTCCTTAGTATACCATTCTTCTAACATCTATTTCAACCCTTCTCGCATTTTGCTGTTTTCCTTAGCTACAGTTGAGCATGCAGGGAGTTAGTGACAGTGCAGTCGTGCCACAGTAAAGAAAAACACACAAATTGTGGAGAATATTATTTGAGGAATGTGAGAAAAAGTTTGTAGAATACTTACATTATTTGGAAATGTGAGAAGAATTTGTTGAAAGTGGGAAGATTTTTTTGAATACGGAACAAATTTGTGGTGAATACAGGAAGAATTTAGGAGATGTAAAGGAGAAAAAAATTGATGAATATATATATATTTATATTTACATCCACATGCTATATCCAAAGGATTAAATTGCCTAGACAATGAGTGTAAACAATTTGAATGGGTTTTTTTTTTTTTTGGAAAGAAAGTGGAAGTAATTAGTATGCAAATACATACATGCTGAATTAGATAGGAAATGTGTGTGTGTGCATGCGTGAGTGAAACAACACCAGGAAAAAGGAAGTTTAATTTCCATCAGAAGCTAATTCCAAGTTGTGCTCTGTATATCAGTTGAAAGTGTGAGATGGATGTGTGTATAACTGAAGGCAGACACAGTCATTTCAGATATATAATGGTCTCCCTTTTGTTATTTATTGGTTGTTTTTTTTCTGTTGACTAAAGTTTATATACTGTCAAAAGTTAGATCAGTGGCTGTCGATTTTATCTTTTTGTGTTTATTAACGGACAAATCATATTGGATGTAAGTGCTGTTTATATAAGCATAGTGAGCATGCAGTGTGTGTTGTAATAATATTTATGTTGAATTATTATAACATAATGTTATGTTGAATTATTTTATTTTTCTAATATGTAATGATGATTTAGTGTTTACTTGGTTATCGTTTTCTGTTTAAAATATTTATACTGTTAAACATTTGGGACGTTTCATCAATGAAGCTGTAAGAATTTCATATAAACTTGTTTAGCAAAGAATGAGCTGATTTTTATTAAAAAATAATAATTCCGAAAGAAATTGGTGGAGGTTGGTGGATAGAGAGTGAGAAGATAGTGACTTTTTCCTAGGTGTGAGGGAGAGAGAGAAATAAGCAACAAAGTGGATGTTTGCTTTTCATTTCCCAATTCATTATTTTTCACATACACTGTCCAGAATCCTTTTTATTATGTCATCAACTCCTGTGTGTAGTAGGGCATTACCACTTGAAGTCTAATTATATTACTGGTGAAAAAAGAAGAAAACTCTTAGTGACTGCATCTGTAAAGTCAAGTGTGAAAGTAAGAAGTGAAATTAGCAGTGCCTATTGTGATTAAATATCTAAAAACACGTTATTTGCTAGATTTAATTCCAGATTTGCAAAGTAAGGGAGATAATTTGAATTTTCTATCAATACAAGAAAAGTGCATGAGAAATTTTTATATTTTACAGGCAGCAAAATAAAATTATTGATATTCGCACATAAGCATTTAGACCTATTTTGTGTTTATTTATCTGGGAAAGAATTCGGATTTTTATGTTGTTTGGGTTGGTTGGTTTTTATTTTGTGATATATATGAGTGAATTATGATTTTCTAGACAATTTCATTTTTCTGAATATATTATTCTATTATAAATGTAATCCTTTTAAGGATCCATTTAATGATAAATATCAGGATTCACTCTTCTGTGCATGTTTGGTGGGTTTTTTTGTTGGGGGAGGGTTGTGATGATTTTACAATTTTAAAGCTGATTTAAAAATAAATATTCTGTTGTAAATTTTGAGGTAACATATATATATATATTAATTAATTATAGGACAATAGATGTCTTATGCTTGAAAACATTATGCGATTGCTCTTTATCAAAGCTTTAAAGTCATGACTCCTACTTTTTTTTAATTTTCTCAGACAATTGGATTTTTTTTTTTATTTGGAGTGTTCAGTCTTCATTGTTGAGAATTTTGGAAGTCCTTCCTTCGGTAGTGGATAGAAATAATATTTCTTTGATAACTGATAGTATATTAAGTACTTACTTGTTATCATCACTGGTTAATATTAATTATCAGCCCCTTAATAGAATAATTAATAGAATCATCCCACTTAATAGAATTAGTCCATTTAATAGAATCAACCCACTTAATAGAATCAGCCACTTAATAGAATCAGCCACTTAATAGAATCAACCCACTTAATAGAAGCAGACCATTTAATGGAATCAGCTCACTTATAGAATCAGAAGTCAGAGAATGGATTCTAACAACAACAAAATATTTGTTTTCGTTTGTTTTCAGTTTCAGTTATTTAGACTTTACACATCAGAGAAGTATATTCTTTTACAATCAAAGTTTTGGATTGTCCTAAAATACCTTCCTAAAACATGACAAACAAAAATGTATGGCTGCTAAGATTAAATTTCAAATGATCAAACTATTGGTTCCTATGTATTCTGCCACTTTATTTAGCACATTTGTTTGCTTTCTGAAAAATCCAAATGTCTAAATGCTTATTAATTTGATTGCCTGATTATTTTATAATTTTTTTGCCATATATCTTAGTGCATCCTGAAAATTACAAAGATTTTTTTTTTTGAAGCAATAAAATTGTTTCAATACCTTCTAAGAATAATTATTCACTTGTCTAAATTACACTTATTTTGAAAATTATTTTTTCTTCCATTGGCCATCATCTCAATTGCTAGCTATGAGAATACTCTGGTTGCAGGTTCTGGATACATATTGGTGACTGTTCTCGGCATGCAAATTGGTCTGTTAATTGTGGAAGGAAGAATGCAATGTCCGTTTTGTGTGGAAATTAAATAGGGTTTTTCTAAGTTGAAATTATTGTTGCCATTAATGGAAAACATGGGAGTATGTATTTGATTATGTTCGGCAGTAATTATAAATATCAATTAAATAAATATGTTTCATGATCATTTACGAGTGATTGCTTGTAAGTATTTTGATTTTGCATTGCATCATTTAAGAAGTTTCTCTGCCTTAAAATGCACTCTTTTGTTACTAAAAATTGTTGATATGTGTATGCATAAGGTGTGTGTTTTTTGTTTGTTTTATGAAGCAATTTTTTTTTTGTTGAAAATTTTTACTTTGAAGGGTGGTATTTTTTTCAAACTGGTTGTGACAGATCATCAGTATGTTTAATTATTCAGATGTGTTCTAAATATTTTTTGAGGTGTACTAAATACTTCTGAGGTGGTCTAAATATTGTTTTAAAGTGTTCTAAATATTTTTTGATGTATTGAGTTCTTTTCTCTCTTTTGTTATTTCCTTCAGAATAGATCCATTGGTCTCATGCACACTGAACTTTGACATTTCAGCTGTGTTCTGTGCATATTTTGTCTTCTGTGGCAGGTACTAGATTGATTTATTATGCCATACTCGTACTTTTGCAGTTTTCCTGTATCATTTACTAGATTAATTGTACTTTTACATCTTAAGTTCCCTGCTTCAAGTATTAGATTTATTGGTTCCACTTCAGACTTATGCTATTACTGTTTCTTGAAGAATTTGAGAATACTAGACAAAATGGGAATAATGCTTGTAAATTGTTCAATATTTTTTGTTTGTTTATTGCTTTTCTTTATTATTTATGTCATAATGTATATGACTTTGACTTTTATTTCGTTTGGGCTCAGCGATTAATCATTTACAAGATCACAATAGTCTACAAGAATGTCTCAACCATTCTGCGGGTTTTGTGACAGCCTGGGGAAGTGTGCACATGGTACCAAATAGGATTGATTGTTATACATTTACTTTTACTTTTTATTTTTATTTATTTAGTAAATGTGATTTCTTAATATATATATATATAGAAAAATACCATATAAAATTTAAGCAACTGCTGTTATCTCAGATATAAATGGAATGTTCATTAATTTTTCTGAATGAATTTTAAAATATTTTCTGGTGTCATTAGGGTATCACTTTTTCTCCTGCATTTATTTTGAAAGTGTATAGAGGAGCAGACTTGTAATATCTCACATTTCTAATTAGTGAATTTGCATTTACTGATTTTCACAGCATTGAGTTTAGAGTTACTGTTCTTATACAGCCATCAAAGCTTTCAGTCATGAAATAGGAACCAGGGCTTTAAAATGTGTTAGTATTGCTTGAGGAAAGTGCACTTCCTGTACCACTGGCTTGCAGAACCACAAAAATGTCTTGGTTTTCACAGCCATTTACTTTACTGTTTGTTGTTATTTTTAAAGATGTCTCTAGCTAGTCAAACTTTATCGATTCTGTTAAAACATATAAATAACTGTACTGTGTTTGGTACAAATAAATATCTCCTTGGGTAATAATTTGTTTATTTTTTTAAGATCTCTAGAACTTCCATTGATATATTTTTTAAATTCTTTGAAAACATGTACATATATTGCGGTATCAGAATTTTTGTTAGGTAGGTGTTATATGTTGGGTGACTAATTTATTTATATATTTCCTCTTCATCTCTTTAGTGGATCTCGGCTCAGGACAAGAAACCGGTTCTAAAATGCACAGTATGAAAATACTTAATACCCTTTTATATTTTACTATCTTTCTGATCTGAAAAGTTTTGAATAATTTGAAGGTAAAACAATAACTAATTGTAATGATTTTAAACATTGCAACCATGTAACAAATAAGTTGTGCTCACTGATATTAATGTCACTTTCAGATTTTATCTGGAAATGTTGGCTAAATCTTGTTCAGCAGTAAATTGGTTAAATCAGTTTTGCAATAAACAGGTTAAATCTATTCAATAACAAACCTGAAATCTTTTTGGTAACATTCTGAATGTAATGGTTAGATGTTTTAATATTTTTCTTTCTTAAATAATTTATCTTAATATGTTTAAACAATTGCATCTCTGGCCAAGCAAGAAAAGATATTCATGAATTTAGCATTGCACCTCTACTGCAAATTTTCAAGGTTAACATTAACAAACTTCCATTTAAATGGGATAAATTGGGGTGTAGATCTAAAGGGAATACAGTGTGCATATTTTATCAATTTATATTTGTGTGTTGCTTGCATTGCCATATAAATTTACCTTATATTAAATGGAACATCTAGTAAATATTATTTCTATA
Source organism: Sinotaia quadrata (assembly GCA_028829895.1). Lineage (NCBI taxonomy): Eukaryota > Metazoa > Mollusca > Gastropoda > Architaenioglossa > Viviparidae > Sinotaia > Sinotaia quadrata. The sequence goes on from CM054181.1 coordinate 126,312,707, forward strand.
GTTTATCATCATATCTAATATCATATATAGTATTCCATTGTGACACACAGTAATGCACATCATGGTTTTGGACTAAATGTTAACTGTAGTCCAAGTCATTCACAAATCTGAAACTAACAGGACAACCAGTTTTGAGAAGGAAAAAAAATCGTCATGTAATTATTTGTGACACATTTATCTTCATGATAGAGTGTTATTTAACAATTACAAGTTCACACCCTTCGGTTTTATATTTTGTATCTGTAAATATGAATTATCAATGACGAAAGCTTTATTGTTGATATTCACTTTTATTTCTGTAAAGAATTTGTTCTCGGTCTGTTCTAACATTGCAGATTTTGTGTGATTCAAGATTTTCTTTGTAAACATAATTTGATTATTTGGTTATGAAACTATATACCTTGTATATTTCTGTTGTACATTATGGTGAAACTTGAGGTGCATGTAAATCATATATGTATTTTGGGAGTGATATGTATCTATGGCTTTTGTCACTGTTGCAGAATAATAAACTGTGATTCTTTTTCCCCTGGTATGCTTATTGTGAAATTATTTCTCACTGAATGTATGATGCCATGATTGCTTGAACCAGGCATGGTTTATTTATTACTATTTTTTTGTTGCTGATAATGTCTGTGCATTTGAATGTTCCAAATGATTTTTTTGTTGTTGAGAGTATATTGGTGATTTGATTTTTTATATTAATATTACTACTTCATTCAGTATTGCCAAAGGATTAAAAAGTTATGTTCACAGAATCAAACACATGGGGAAAGAATACAATGCAGAAATAAACCGGATGTCCTCACTCTAATACATAACTAAAAGGAAAACTTAATAAGTAACAAAATAGTTAATTATGTGTATACCAAGTGGTTAATGTCTAACATTTGCTTCAGGCTACAGTATAAGAATTTTACTGTCAAAAAAAAATATTTTGTTCAGCACATACAATTTGTTAGGTAAAGTGAATGACATTATGAAATTAAAATATTGAATGATCCTATAAAGCACATGATAGCATTCATTGAATGCCATTTCAAACTTTTCCATTCTCCAATCATGCATTGTTAAAAGTGTTCTGCAGATTGTAAACTGCTTTGTAAATCAAAATGCCATTTAGAACTTTGTTATGTGATTTCAATCAACACATTCACTGTGGCCATTCAGTGACTGTTAGTACAGGTATTGCTAAATTATTTCCCTTGTTTAGGACAGAACAATAGAACTATCAGATTTCTATTTTTAAAAATGTCTTTTAACCTCTTCAGAAAGAGCACATTACAACTAGGGTCATGTCAAAATTTCAAGGATATGTGTTTAATACACCAGTGATAGTTTAATTTACCACAACAACAACAAATAAAAACATATCTCAATTATTATCCCTTCAAAGTTGCTGAATGAACAATGAAAATGTCAATGAGGTCTTTTTGCATAGTTTTTCAAACATTATTTGTGAACTACCCTTACAAATCAAAAGCAATTGACATTATTACTATTAATGTAAGCATATGTGAAATGGACTAGTGAACCTACAGAGAAAAATTCTAGTAAAGATTAGCATAAAAATAGGAGTAACTCGAATTGACCTTGCCCACTGCCATTACTTTTGCTTTTGAATAGTTGAAATGGTGTATATGACGATCTCTCACTCTCAGTCTTATCCACAGTTAAATGTAGAAAATGGCAGACAAAAAGTAAAGCTTCTTAGATATCTTGTATAGTACCTAGAACAGGGGTGCACAAACCGCGGCCCTCAGAGGACTTTATTTCATTACTTGTGTTGGTTTTTTTGTCTACTGAGCCTTCCATGTGCAATCTGACATGCAGCCCTCCGCGCACTATCAACTGGAAATGTGGCCCTCCACGCACTATCAATTGGAAATGTGGCCCTCTGGCCTAAAAGGTTTGTGCACCCCTGAACTAGAAGAACTGTATAATTTAGAAACAGAATCAGGCATTTAACCGTTTGTTTTTTTCAATGGAAATGTGGAAGTCTACTGACGGAGACAAACCATACACACACAAAATTCTTCTAACAATTGAGATGTAATATTTTTTTGTAAACTTACGTTACGGAGGAAGCTAAATTTGCCTCAATTTTTTTGCATTTTGCAAATTTAGTGTTGTGGGAATAATATAAGTAGAACTTAGCAAGAAATCTGATGCCTAGAAAGAAACTCTGGGTGAACTTACAAGATTTTAAAAAATGGACAAAATTAAAACTAAATAATGATACACCATGCAAGAACGCAGGAATGTTAGTGATGGAGGAGAATACACGATTATTTTAATTTTATTTTATGTCTGAATTACTAAGGAACGTCCAAAAGTCGCAGTGTGTTAGCGAAAAACTTTTCTTTCTTTGAAGTCTGAAATCAAAACAGAGAACGCACTAAATGTGTATTGTATGCAACGCATTTTCTTACATAGCATACATTTTTAGTGGGTCCACATGTAGACCGTCATTGAATAGTACTCAGTACAGAAAGGGAGGCTACTGCAAATACATGTAAGGTGGGTTTCTGTTTCCTACAGAGAAGAGTTAACCGCTATTCTCACGACGAGGGCAAATCGCTGCGACAATTTTCTCAGTTGAAATCGACGCGCATTTTGTGACGTCACATTGCATTACTAGGTTATTCTAGCTTTGCATTGACAAACAACGGCAGATTTAAAAAATAATTAATATTATCTCATTCGCCGACCATTTTTTTTTTTTACTTCTTTTTAATTCCTCGGTTTCTGGCGGACGTCTCTGTCGCTAGCCATGTTGTCTGCAGTTCATACATTATTTTATCAAATCTTTGTCTGGACAGTTATTTAGACATGCATTCACTTATTATGTAAAATCAGCGGTATTTATTTAAAAAGTGAAAATAATCAGAAACCACAGAATATAATTTTCTGACGACTCAGCGCGAGCTGGCTCGAAGTTTGTGGCGCAGCCATTTGATCGTCATTACAATTCATCCGACTTATTGACAAAAAAACAAATAATTTATTATTATTATTTTGTTGTTTTAATGCATACTCTTTCTCTATTTTTAAAACCCCACACACTTTAATCCCCTCAGATTACGTTATTGGTTTTCATGCGGAATTCTTTCAAAGACATGTCTCTCCCACAAAACAATTAGTTTTAAAGGGAGAGAACTGGCAAAAAGTTACTCTGATATCTTCATTCTCTTATATATATTTATTTGTAATTTATCGAAGTGGTTGACTGTGGCAACAAAAAAAAACATTTGTGGTTGACGTTACTTTTTTGTCAAACGCCAGCTCGGACTTGTCCCGTCAAGATGCGGTCATAGTATACTTCCACCGTCTCTGCACTCTATTTAATTTGCAAGTCAGTATTTCTTTATGATTCTCCTTCGATTTTACTTCCTTATTAATTATCAACCGACTCACTGAGTAGGTTCTTCCGGCGAAGGTTATAAATAGCCTCAGCCTCATTCGGAGTTTGTGATGTCACACGCATGCAAACTATTTTATGCATATTATTTACGGTGACAACCGTGCATGTTATTTCGGTGCATTTTGTTTTAAAAAGCGGTAATTATTTTATTGTATGAGTGAAAGGAACTCAGGTTTGGTATTTTTGTTTTCATATCAAGCTTTCAATTTAATCCATGTTATAGTGAAGCGTTAAAAAAAAAAAAAAGAGCTACTGTGCCTTTAACAATCAGCAGATTCTGTGAGTAGATTCTTCCACCGAGCATACTTAACAATGCTATATATAGCTTAAGCTTCCTTCTGACTGCGATTTCATGCACGGCCCAAAATAAAATTCTTTTGTGCATGTTATTTACGGTGATAACTGTGCTATTATGGTTTAGTATACTATTAGTTATCATGGTTTATATATATTAGTTAATTTTCTAAAATACCTTTTCTAAGGCCTTCAACACAACTACTTCCTCTAAACATACATTCTCTCCAACCTTTATATTAAAACAAGACCTATACTCACATCAATATTTATATCCAAGCACGACCTATACTCGCGTGAACATTTATATCCAAGCACTACCTATACTCGCATCAATATGTATATCCAAACAAGACCTATACTCGCATCAACATTTATATCCAAGCACTACCTATACTCGCGTCAACATTTATATCAAAGCACGATCTATACTCGCGATAACATTCATACCCACACAACATAAATCCTCATGTATTCAGGAAAACAAAAGAGGCATGTATAATTATTATCTTTTATGTTGCACCATTAAATCTTCATAAATTATAACAAGGTACAAAGTCATTGTGTGGGCCACGCCCAACTAATAGCAGAAATAATTATATACACTCTGTCAAGTAAACAGACATTCAAATATATATAGATATATAGATATATAGAGTAACACATTTGATACATACAATAAAACTGATTTTATAGGGTTTTTTTTTAAAATGTGGGGGGGAAAAAAACCACATCAGAAACGAGGACACGTCATCTACGAAAAATATTGTTTTTAGCTCAGAAACCATAAGTATCTGCTGGTAAAACTTGAATAGACACTAACACCACCACTTATCATCTGATTTTTATCTCCATCAAATGGTTCATTAACACGGCGACTTAAAATTAGTCAACAACCTAAATTAATCACCGGCCCAATCCTATAATCATGTACCTGTATTTAAATTAAACTCCGCATCCTACTCAACGGCCTATTGACACCCACAAAGAAAGTCTTCTCTCTAAAAGATGGCTGGTTCGTTAGTTATCTCCCATGTCTATGACAGCCCAGATGTTAAAAGTTTTTTTCTTGCCTATCCGAGTAAGACTTTTGTCTCGAGATAAATCATATGCGTGAACCCTTTTATTATTTTTAAATAAACAAATAAATCCCTCGTTTTTTATTTGTTTTTATATTCCTAAAGATATTCCCCCAAGTGAATTCGGACGTTTATTTTTTGTGCGTGCGTGACTGCGTGCGCGTGCGCACAATGTTCATGTGGATGTTTTCTTTCAAGTTTTCACTTCTTCAAGGTTGGTAAGAATGATCGGAATCTGTTAGCATCCGATACTTCTGGTTTAATTATAGATTTGCAGCAGCACGCGCTGAAACAGCTCCCCGCTACCTGCCGATTTGTCGTCCGTTTGCGATAATTGACGAAACAAAGTCGGGGCATGCCAAAGCGCAAACTGGGGACAAAGCATTAATCCCGAGGAGAAATATTACCCCGTCTGGCGGACCCGTTTATTAACAGTTAAAATCATGTGAGCGTCCACAGAAGATCAAATGTATGTCGAGACTTTTGTGTGATTTACGGCCCTACCACGGCTGGGCGGTCGGGTGCATGCGCTTGCAGATGGGTGGGAGTGAAAGATAAATGGAAAGTTAAATAAAAGGAAGGATTACCGGAAGAATGGGGGGTGGGAGGATGGGGTAGGGAGTCAGCGCCGGGCTTTCCGAAAACAAAGTTGAAATCCTTGATTTATGTTTGGTCCTACTGCGGGGTTGTGTGTAACAGATCGTTTTTATAACTCTTGAAAAAAAAAAAAAAGAGGTGGGTGGGGAGAGTTAGTTATCGACTACGATGAAGTGCCTGTATGTGGAATGGCTGTTGAACTATCGTTCACTTGAGTACAGTGATGATAATGTGATATTGCAGTCTGGTGGGATACCACATTTTGTGACAAAGTGACGTGACATGAACTGCAAGAACGCTGGTGACCGTAGTTATCCCGCAAAACATTTTATGAATCACGTGCTAAACTAGTGCAGTACGACCCCCACCGATTTCTTGTTTGTTCCCCACCCAACTCCGGCAAGAGGGTCTGTCAGGGCATGTGTACAGTGTTCATCTGACGCGAAGTTGTATAGTTGGAAAAGCGCGTGGCATGCTCGCTGGGTTGCATAGATGGCGGTCGCGTTCGTCGAGCTGTCTGCTGCGCACCGTTAAGATTTAACTCCAGGACAAGAATCGGCCGATAACTGCCTACAGACGGCGGCTCCCGGAATAAGAACAATACTGTTATTCTGAACAGGCCGGACACTTCAACCTGGGCGAATATTTAACGAGTCTGTAAAAGGTAACACGTATTCGACAGCCAATGAACCATATAGGTCACTCCACTCTCCCCCACCCAACCCCCAAGAACAACCCATAAAAAGCGATATCGCTATAGCTATCAAATTATTAGTACAAAAATAAGCTAAGAGTTCCTAGTGACGTTCGCATGACGAGAGTCTTGGCCTTGGAAAACAGATCTATTTTGCTAAAGAAACAATAAATACATTGCTTAGACAGTCAATAAAAAACGAACGTATTTAACTTTTGTCTTGACTCATCATTCTTAATAGCAAGCATATAACAACGCTAAAGATGACCATGAAATACTAGTAGTAATAAATATAATAATGACAATTGTTATTATTATTATTATTATTATAAATATGGTGATCAGAGTAGCAGTCTCACTGTGAGATATATGCTAAAGGTGAATCTTCAAATTCGGACTTTGCAAAGTTGAAAAAGGTTATTTTGGATCTTCAAACTGAGATTTCTGCTTTAAATGCCAATATGTTATCATTGCAATGCTGAATAAAATCACCGTACGTAACTATATGTTATCATTGCCTGATGAATAAAATTAATGTAGTAACTATATGTTATCATTGCCTGATGAATAAAATTACTGTACGTAACTATGTTATCATTGCATGATGAATAAAATTACTGTACGTAACTATATGTTACCACTGCATGATGAATAAAATTCCTGTACGTAACTAGAAGGAAACGCGTACCGTCATAATCTGTCTCTATATTTTTTTTCTTAAAAACAAAAACATATTTATATGTCTTCAGTCTAATAATTTTCTCACTTGTTACGAACTCTCTAGTACTTTAGCACAGACCCCTGAACAATTCAAAGTAAACAATCAAACAAACAGAACATCAATAAATAAAACAAAGTAACAACATGATCATCTTTCTTGTGGTTATAAAGGATAAGAAGCGAAACTGTCGAATGCTGTTGTAGGCACACACTCTGCTGAGTCTGACTGCAGCCGTTCTCTCCCATTTCCATACCATATCCAGTCACAAAAGTATTTCAAACACAAAACACATCCAGACATCATTTTAAATCTCTCTCTCATCCCCTCTCTCTCTCTCTCTCCACACACACACACACACGCACATCAAAAATGTTATCAACAATCAATACACACTGGCCTGACGGAAACCAGAACACGGCCGCCAATTTTTTAAATACACAGCACAGTCCTGCAGCACATGCAATGCTCAGGAACAGAGAGGTAGACAATGAACTTTGTGAACAAGGCACTTTAAAATCGTTTAGAGTTTTACTAATTCTCTTTGTAGGGCAGGATTAAATTCGTCATAACTAACACCTTGCAAATTGCTAAAGTCTGAATCAAAAGGGGACAAAAATGTTATACACCATAGTTACGCTATATCTTACTTTCTTCATATACTTTTATAACGCTTATAAGTGTCCTTCAATTTCAAATTTAAAAAAAAAAGAAAACACAACTGTTTTCCTAAACTTTTCTCCAGTTTAAAAGGCTTCAAGTCAAAGATTTATAGATTAGTAAAGATATAAAATGAATACATTCTCCCCGAAAACCATTCAATGAAAAATACCGTTGAGTAAATGTGAAATGAACAATGGCTTGGTACATATTTTTAAATCTCTGAACTTATCATCAATTTCAAAGTAAACTTAACATAGCATTTCTTCTACACCCAAGACGTTAAAGAATATCACTATGGCGATTCGAAAATTCAAAGTCGAGACTGCTCGCTCAGACTCCTAGACCCTGGACAGGGCTCCACCCCCATGAGGTTGTCCCATGCTTTCTGCTTTCCTTATTTAGTCCTAAAAAAGAACAAGAAAAAAGAAATAAAAAGACGAAACTGCGTTAGACAACAGCCCTTACACACGTAAACGGTCGCATTAGGACCTCGTCATTTTAAAGTCGACTCCTTTGTTCTACCCTTAGTCCAACAAATATGGCGACCATAATCATTTTGGAGATGGCAAGGTTGTAGTCAAATCACGAGATTTCGTAGTGCTGTGTCTCCGAACACACTGCAGCCATTAATAGCATGCAAATATACGGGGCAGAGGACCATTAGCTCTGTTAGTTAAAAAAAAAAAAAATTGGAAATTTCCAAAGACATATGGACATTCAGGCGTCCTTCCAGCAAGATGAAGTCAGCGTCATTGCACCAAGAGTGGTTAACACCGATATCCAATCAAAACGCAGTACTAAAACATACTGCCCAAAGGTTTCCCCGAAAGATCTTAATTAAATTAGACCTAAAATTAACATAATAATAATATCTACTAAAGTCTGGCCAGTTCCCCATCTTAAAAAAAAAATACTTTTGACACAGACTGAGATGGGGAAAGCAGACATTGTAAAATGTCCTGTTTCCAAAGTTATAAATGTGTTCATGGTAAAGAGAAATGATATCACAACACGGTAGTACTAATGCTTCACAGCATAAATGCAGAACTTCGACCCCCCTCCAATGGCAGCAGAAAAGGAGACAGAGAAGGACGATGTGGGAGGAGGGGGAGGGAAGTGGGAGGTTCCAGCAAAGTGGAAGGAGGGGGGAGGGGAGTCATCATCACCTTTTAAGTTCCTTGAGCAGAATCTCTAGCCAGCACGGGCATGACGTCACAAACTGTCTCGAATAGCACGGTCCCCACCCTTTGGCGAAACTGACCCGAACGGACCATGGGTCGTAGGGTCCGTCCTGCATGGCAGAGAACTCCCGCTCGCGCGTGCGCTGCAACGCCTCCAAGCGGTCGTAGTCGAACACCCGCACCGAGTGGCCGGGCGGGACCTTCCATACGACTAGCGACTTACAGTTCGGCTCCTCCAGCGTGGGGGAGTTGACGAAGACGGGGAACTGCGAGCGGTTGTACGCCCACACGGACCGGCCTTCCCGGCTGAGGATGAGTCCGAGGCCGATCTTCTCGCGAGTTTTGCGCACGGTCTCCAGTTCTGTCTCCGATTGCAGGATCTCCAGGCACATACCGCTGCCATGCGGGAGGCGCTGGAAAATGCTGAGGGACGGTTCACGCACCACGTACAAGCGGCCTACCCGTTGGCGCAATTCCCAGTAGGCGATGCTGCACCAATGGAAGAGGTTGGGGTTGTGGTGGTGGGGGCCGTGGTCGACAGGCTGGAGGTAGTGGTGGTTGTTGCTGTCGACGCAAAGCCTATCACCATCCCGTAGGATGCTGTCTCCACGGCTGTCACCGTCATCCAAAGGACTGCTAGTTGTGGTGCTCGTAGTTGAAAATTCATCTGTAAGAAGGAAAAAAAAGTTTTAGTTTTAAAAAGTGATGCCTTGATTTGTAACAAGTTCTGCTGCAGAAAAAGTACGGTGACCACAATGATTATGAAAATTAAAATAGAGTTCAAGGGTCAGAAAGGAAAATCCGAGCAAGGTGAAAAGCTATATTTAGTATAGAACATGCACTCTAAGAGCGCTAGCACCTTACCACAGAGGACAATATACACGTACACAACAATGAGAGTTCAAGGTCTAAGAAGCCAAAGTGCGCACACACCAGTTGTGAGGTCAAGGTTATCAAAGTACAAAACACAACACTAAGATGTCAATGTCCGGAATGCATTGAAAACAAACATTTTTAGAAAATCAATCCCCAGTTTACACGTGCACCTAAGCCCCATTCCACAGTCACACCAGAACATCAGTTGCCACATTTCAAATACACTAAAACAGTCACACCAAAACATCAGTTGCCACCTCAAAAACACTAAAACAGTCACACCAAAACATCAGTTACCATATTTCAAATACACTAAAACAGTCACACCAAAACATCAGTTGCCACCTCAAAAACACTAAAACAGTCACACAGTTTACAGGTACGCTAAAACATTTCATTTCTGGGTAATAAATATGCTAATTAAAAGAAAGACCTCGTGTGACCATAGAAAGTACACACACTCAAGATTCGATTATGCAGATTAGTAAAATAATTACAATAACCATTGCAAATATTCGCTCAATAATCAATTTTTTTTTAAATCTCTGCACGCAAGATAATTTTATGATCAAAATTTGATGCAACAACAAAACAAACAGTCCGGTGACTGAGGGATTGAAAAATCATATACATGAAGCAACAGGAAGGCCATCCACCCTTACCATCAATGTCACTTTGGGTTTCTTCAAATTGTGTTTGCTTGTTTGGTTATTACTTCGAGATTGATGTTGGGGTTTGTTTTCTTAGTTTGTGTAAACAGTTTTTGTTTTACTATTCAGCGTTTGACTGTGCAGTACGAGTATGTAAGTGTATAGAAGGTCTGTGTGTGTGTGTGTGTGTACAGCAAGACAGGTCGGAAAATGTCAGAACTTGCACACCATTAAACAGGCACGGTTCCAGATCTCAACTGCAAACTACATATTTGGTACATATAAATACCACACACACAACGCCGGACAACAGAAAAACTCGCTATGCCGCACGTTGTCCGGCTTTACAGCAAACAAGCGTAGATACTGGCCGTACCCTGTCATCAAGTCCAGATAACGGCCGTTCCCTGTCACCAACAAACCCAGATAACGGGCCGGTCCCTGTCACGTCTGGAAATGTGTCGTAAACAACAAAGCGGGCCGGACCTAGAGCGCTTTGTATATACAGCACCGATGCTTATCAAGGGCTGTGAAAGCACTAGCGGTTGTCACCGGACCGGTCAAACCGAATATACCCTACACACCAGTTCTTGACGAACGTTCTACACACTCACTCCATGGCTACTGGAGTGAACCGCGGAAACCTCCGACTGCACGGATACGCGGTTTATAAGGCGCTGTTGAGGGTCTGAGGTGACATGCCCTCAAGTATCTTTATTGAAAATGTTGCTGCCCCAAACTTGAGAAGGCGACTGAGTTTGATAGATCACGCGACGCGACAACTCCCGCTCAAGTCGGGCGATTTCATAACAACAGGCATGACGTCGCAATGCGCTGTCAATAAGGAAGACACATCACTCTCCATGTGACGTTTACGGCATGGGCATCATGCCACCAGACATGAGACGAGTGTGCGTTAAAAACGTCATATCGTGACACGTTTTGTTCGACGTTCTCAATGTCAGGTCAGCTCAATCGAGGCTTTCCATAAAGATGCCGTGACCTATGCTCGTTTGAGAATTTCAACAAAAGTGTTTTGACGTTTTCATTAGAGAGACTCTTGTCGTGGTCACAGAACTTTTCATATGGCACGGCTCGTCTGGCATTTGCAATGCTTACGTCATGTCACACAATATGTCATTTATGAAACACTCAACTAAGTCGAATTACAAAGAAAGAAGATAAAAATGTCCTATGCCTATGTTAGTGACGGATTCCTTAAACTAATATTAAGAAATGAGATACTGCACGGGTTTGTTTTGTGCCTTCATGAAGTGTTAGCAAAACAGAAAACACCGAGACACCGATTAGAGGGCGAGGGGGGTGGGTGGGAGAGATAGTATGCATCAACATTACTTTCCTTTTAAAAAAAAAAAATGAGGCACTTGAACAAGAATGTGCATGTTCTATTGTGTACACTCAGAATGCATGATAGAAATTAATTTTCTGAAGTTTATCTTCCTATCGACGCTAAACTGAATGAAAACATTCCTGGCTTGCTAGTAGTCTGTGAGTCGCTCTCTTCTGCTGCATCTATTCATCAGAAAGCCCTGTTGTGTAGAAAGGTTCGAAAACACGTGCTAAGAATACGGCAACTATGTGTCAACCCAATACCACAGATAGACACGAACACTAAGCAGTAGGTGCCTGATTGCTCAGACTGCGCGGCTGGTCCCTTGAAAGGGCCCCGAGCGAAGGGGCGACTGCGCTGGCGACAGGCTTATCTCCAGACAGGCATCTCTCCGATCTCCCAGCCTGCTGCCAGTGATGAATGGAGACAGTCATTGGGGCCCAAACAAGGGTTTCAGCAGTTAGATGGGGGAAATCTCTCTCTCTCAGTATAATTAATCATTGCATATTTCTTTTGAATGTATAAGAAAAGACAATACTGTATTATAATGTATTTATAATTGTGATGATTAGCTTCCCAATTCTGCTCCTGCCGGTGATATTTAAAACAATAAACAATCAAACCTAATCTCTTTCAAACATTCATGGATGTACGCATATATTACACACACACACACACACACACACACACACACACACACACACACACACACGCGATCCTCACTCAAGAAAGTCGACGTAAAATTAGAAAACCGTTCATACAAACTTGTGTTATTCACGTTTCAATTTCGTGTTTTTATTGATGTGTGTGTATATATCAATTTTAGGAAGAAAAAAAAACGGTACGGAAAAATAAATGCATGCACTCTAAACCCATCTCAGAACTGAATGTATGTTATATTTAAGGATTTAATTAAAGGACTGTTTCCTAACATTACGTAATGATATATCATTTATATGTGTTTCAGTTCTAATTTCAGTTCTGGCCTATGTAATTGGAAGAAATGAGATACATGAATAGAAATTCCTAGGGTATTTTTCTTTAATCGACTTGGATAGAATACTAGATGCGGGGAAACTAGGAATCTCACATAATAAAAATAAATAAATAAATAAAAATAACAAGCCAACACATAATCTCAGATATGCCTTTATATCCTTATACACCCGTGGATGCGACAGCAAAGCCATCTCTGACCTTCCATCGTTTAACGAGTCTAATTACTGTTCACAAGATTTATCCACCATTATGCAGATAGGGGATAATCGCCAAAATATTTTAAGATGTCATCAGGAAGGCATTCTACAGCACTTACTATCAGTGAGACACCGTCAGTGCCTAACATATACATATATGCATTATAATTGGCTACCAAAAAAGGCACTACCGCTACCAGACGATACCGTCACAGACTACCACACAAGCAGTCACTGGCTACCAGGGAGATGGGCGTGTCACTGACTACAAGACAATATCGCTGGTTTCCAGGTAGACAAGACTGTCGCTGACAATCAGTTGGTTACTGTCAATGGCAGACACTGTCAATGGCTACCCGATAGGCACTGCTACTAGCTATCTGACAGATATTGTCACCACTGGCTACCTGAGAGGCAGCAGCGTCATTCAACCCAAAAGCGCATGCCTTAAAAACTTACTTTCACTTACTTTGAGAGGATATGCTTAGGATCAGTATTGCCTACTTTTGTACTTTTAATCAATATAGGGTGACAACGTCAAATCACTCAAATCAACCACAATGTGTGCTGCAACTCCATCCCACCGAAAGGTCACAAGATTAGAAATGAAAGTAAGGTTCTAAAACTTCATATAATACATTGACAACAATGAAATGCTTTTATGTCGAAGTTTTTCATCTACGTGTAAAACTATCTCATGTCCAAACGTGGTCTGGTTCAAGTGTCCGAATCATAAAGATACAAGAGGGTGGATGGAGCTGCCATCTCCAGCACCGAATACTGACATATTCTTGTCTCTTGGATTCGAACAAACCATTTCCGACTAAACAGTTTACTCACAGGGATGTTCTACAAACATGCAACCCGCCTGTTTCACTCGACAGTCTAGAAACACCAAAAAAAACCACCTGGCTTCAAAGGGCAGTCTACAAACACAAAACCTGTTAAGAGTCATTTGTCATAAATTCTATCAAACAATATGCCTTCTTCGTTGGACATTCTACTAACACACAATCAGCCTGCTTCAATGGAAGAAATTCTACTAACACACAACCAAATAGTCGACTAACTCACAATCCGAATCCCCTGCTCCAGTGGTTCGAGCCTACGAACACGACCTTCCCGCTTTAGCGGTCAAGCGGTCACTGTTCACTAGAGCGTACAATTTGGCATAGGTACTTCGGTAGAACACTTGCGCTCCCAACTCAGACTGAAATCCAGTCACCATGGCAACTATAAAGGAATGATGGTCAGATCATTCAGGGACTCACACTCTCACTTTACACACACACACACACACAAACGCTCACGCGCGGGGGAGTTCATGTGATGAAACGATGAGTGGTAATTGTGTTGTGAAGGTCACTGCATCCTAAACATGTCAAATTTCAGAAAAATTCTGCTATCATTTTACTCGTAATATTCTCCAGTGATTAATTTTGTTTTAATACGAATGAGAATACTGAATATTTGCTGCCAACTGTCCCTACAGTATTCTCACGAAGTCATTTTGGAGAACAATCATGCCCCTCCCCTCCCCTCTGTCTCTCTCTCACACGCACACAGACACTAACACACGCCAATAAACGTGAGAACAAACAAAGCAAACAATTTTAAGTAGTTTATTTGTTAAAATCAATATTTAAAAAATTATACTGACTTCCAAGTTGAAGTGAGAATGGCTTTTTGTTTGTGTGTGTGTGTGTGGGGGGGGGGATCTGAAATATATTTATCATCCCAAATGTTCACGACTAGAAATCATATAAAAGTTTCGATTACTACAAAGTTACTTCCCCTCAAATGATGCTGAAATCACTGTTTCAAAAACTGAGAGACGGTACTCACATTAACGTTATAGTGAGATTATTAAATACACATAACAGCTAGTTATAGTGAGATTATTAAATACACATAACAGCTAGTTATAGTGAGATTATTAAATACACATAACAGCTAGTTATAGTGAGATTATTAAACACACATAATAGCTAGTTATAGTGAGATTATTAAATACACATAACAGCTAGTTATAGTGAGATTATTAAATACACATAATAGCTAGTTATAGTGAGATTATTAAATACACATAAAGGCTAGTTATAGTGAGATTATTAAATACACATAACAGCTAGTTATAGTGAGATTATTAAATACACATAATAGCTAGTTATAGTGAGATTATTAAATACACATAAAGGCTAGTTATAGTGAGATTATTAAATACACATAACAGCTAGTTATAGTGAGATTATTAAATACACATTATAGCTAGCTGCCTGATATCGGCTTGCAGTTGGCTTGCCATCCCACTCTCCTTTACAGTCCTGAGTCGCAGCCAAAATGGAAATACTTTATTAACATCAGCAATGTGTCTAGTGGATTAACACATCTATGAAATAACTGTAACATTATTCAAACCATTTAGTAGCCTACGAAGCACCAACTTTTGTATTCCACAAGAATCAATCTCTATCCACAAAATTATCTGGGAAATGTGATTAAGAGAAACAGAACCGGGAGCTTAATACTCTCTCTCCAGTAACCCTGGCAGGACCTCGCTAGGTTGAAGGTGCTGTCCCTCAGAACTGTGCTGGCACAGCCAAGTGCGGGCTGCGGTCTTAATAACTACAGGGTCGCCTATCTTTAAAGCTGACAATTGTGTCTGAGACGCTGCATGCATGCATGCATTAACAAAAAGCAGATTGAATTCTTTCCCTTTCAGAAAAATAAAAAAAAAAGACGCGTGTATCTCAATTAAAAATTTAAATTAAAATCCACACAAGTGTCATACAAAATTATATAATGTTGCATCGTGCTGCCATTGATTTTCACAGTTGGTTTGCACTTTGAAAAATGATTTTAAAGTTTGAAATTAGACACGAAACGGCAATCATCCAAATAACTAGAGAGAGTGACGTATACGGTCAAAACAAGAATAATGCTCTTAACAATATAACTCTAATTCATGCAGTTTTACAGTTTACCATATTCTGTACAAATCAAATCTCATCAATTTAACATGCAAGTGTGAAATTTTCTGCGCCACCCTTCTGGTGAACTTTTTGTTCTATGTAGCTGTTATTTCTGTTCCAAATTAAAAAAAAATCTCATTCAAGTAATATTCATGTGTTATCATTCTTTTTTATTAAAAAACAAACTTACTTTCAAATGAATATACATAAACCTATATATAAAAAGTTGCAGTCTGCAATATAAAGTGACCGATACCATTTTGCCACACCACTATTGCTACTCTATGCCGGAGGAACCTTGTGGATTTTACCTCCATCGGTCTTTCGCGCGCGTTCACCTCGCTCTCCTTGCTCCGTACGGCACAGACATCGCGGCCTTAGGGATGAAAAGGCCGACAAAAGAATTCCGCTAACCTGCCACCCCCTCACACCGTACCAACATTGCAATGGATCCGCCCTGGAGCCAGCAGTCTGGAGCCCCACTCTATCACACGAACCAGCACTTATCACGGCTGACAGCGCAGAGTGAGAGAGGGAAAGAGAGAGGAAGAGAGAGAAGGGGAGGCTAAAATCAATTAGAAATCTCTTGTCAATCAATATTCACATTGTAACTACCGCAATTATAAAGCACGATGCATTGTAATGGGCAATCACTCTCGTTTACATTTTTAAATCTACACAAGAGCCACTTTGCGACGAAATCTACGTCTACAACAACTTTTTTTTTTTTTAATTTAAATGCTACTGCAACTTTTGTTCGCGCAAAACTGACGTACACAAAACGTCATTCGATCAATATACACATATATTCCTGTTGCAGGGTTGAAGTGAAAATATATGTCAACATACTGGACGGTGACAAAAGTGGAACACTATTGCGATTTTGAACAATAACCAGTATTGTGGGGGAAGAAGAAGGGGATTAAATCAAATGTTACATTGTTGTCGATTAACTTCAGTGTGAAAGCTAGAATACATGATGTAGGAACCATTCAAAATCGGTGGGGAGGGTAATATTTGCACGCGCGTGTACACACACACACACACACACACACACACACACACACACACACACACACCATTCAGAGATTAATATGAATTGCGGCGTACGAAATTATAAATAGTTGGAAGCCTGCAGGAAATAAATAATATATTTAAGAAATCTCATCTTTGGCTGCAGTTTTTTTCAACCCAGGAGTAAAAATGCTAATTGCACAACAAAAAAAAAAGATTAGATTATTATTTGTTGTAACATAGAGCGGCGATTCCATATACACTGCAAAGATGATGTTAATGAAAGAAAGCTAATAATAGAACATTCGAGTTAATTACCTGCATCTTTTTTTTAAAAAACAAGAAACAAACAAAAAACCTACATATCTACCCAGCCAATCTCTGGCATTCTTCAATGAGGCCATGGTGTCTAAACTCGCTGGAGTAGGGGGTGGGAGGGACAATTCCAACAGTCGAACGCAAATGAACGAAGTGCGTACAAACTTAGGTTCCGCTACACGGGCTTACTTCTGTCAAAGGGGAGCGAAAGCACCCATAATTCCTGATTAAGCTATATATGCTGAGATAAGATTAGAAAGGCAATATTTTAAAGGGGGATGGGGTGGCGGAAGAAGAAGAGAAAAAAAATCGCAGTTATAAACAAGGCTCCCGTTCCTAGTAAGAACAGTAGCTAGGCTAGCCAAGACAGGTAACAGCCGAGACGAACATTAAGGCTTAGCCACACGACAGGTAGCGAGGCAGGAAGACGGATGTTCGGGTAAAAATTACCCAAGCAGCAGTGTCCTATTTAAACTACTTCAAGATTCTGTATAAGATAGCGAGATGATATAGCAGAAAGATAATTACTACAGTCATCCCATCTAGACAGAACTAGGAAACCCCATTAAGTCTGAGGGGTTCCTCCAGCAGGGACGGAAAAGATGCGGATAGAATTTGATGCGTTGTTGTTTGTCTTCGTGCGACCGCAGACGAAGCAACCGCATAGCTGCTGGGAACCGTACTCACGGCAACGGGATGCAGTGACGTGCAGCAGCAAATATGATCAGGAATAGTGACCCACTATGAAACACCGTAACAATGCTGAGGGTTGTTTTTCACATTTTTTTTTAATTGTGACCCACTATGAAACACCAACAATGCTGAGGTTTTTTTTCACATTTTTTTTTTAATTGTGACCCACTATGAAAAACCGTAACATTGCAGAGGTTTGTTTTTTTTACTCCATCATTTCCACCACCATCCAATCTCCATCTCCAACTCCCCTTAGAGAATCCATTTTTCATAACAACCGAATACATCAACACAAAATGAACCTCTTGTGCAAATGATAACAATAAAGAAAACTTGTGCGGCCTTTGACCTAGGTCAGGTCTAGGTGCTGTTGAGCAATGATTGACAGTATATTCACATCACTAGAACGACCTTATTGCAACTGACATATCACACAAATAACGTACAACGACCTCATTACAATGGACATATTACACAAATAACGTACAGAAGGTATTAAACTGACGGTACAAAGAACGCACCTATGCAAGCACATGCACCAAAGATTCACTATTTGGGGAGAGTTCAGTTTTAATCTCCAACTGAATGATAGTATTGGGGGTTTTCAGTGCCAGATCTTATAGTGGGGTAGATGTTAGGCCGCCGAGTGCAGGTACTCACTGAAAAATCCACCTGCTTCTTTCTTTCTTGTTGTAAAGATGATGTTTTTGAAAATACCTGAGAAAAGACGCAGTTGCATGCATAGAGTGTGCACATTATGATTCCAGACAGATATTTCGGTCTATTTTCAATTAGGGATGAATGACAAGCAGAGTATACATAGTTTGTTAAGTGATGCGTGAAGGTTACTGAAAGACAGTGGGCTCTTTTGTGGAATGTTCAAATTTACGCATTTGAGCACTAGATCACTCAAAATCTAATCACTGTAAAATATAAAGCCATTAAAATACGTTTGAGCACTAGATCTCTCAAAATCTAATCACTGCAAAATATAAAGCCATCAAAATCCGTGTCTGAGCACTACTTCTTTTAGAACTCGATCAGAACTCAGAACTCAAGCACGCGTTTTCGAAAGAAAGAAAATTAGCCACAATAGAAGATCAAGAAAATAATGAAGTAAAGAAAACCCAAAACATTTGATGATAAAAGTAACCCTTAGAGTATATATCAACCAGTATATACTATTATGATTCGTATTCCATTATGCAAACAAATCGCCCACCCGGTTATTGTCGATGGAGTTTTTCTTAGTCAATGCAACCTATCCGTTGTTCGGGATCGCCAAACTGTGACTTTGTGATATTAAAAATTACAAAGATTTCAAATGATATCAAGTACTGAACAATTATTATTATTTCAATTCTAAATATACTTCACTGGCGTATTTGTGTTTACTTTTTATTGACTTTTTATCCTCACACAGTTTTGTTTTGTTTTAATTTCTTTTTAGATCTATGTTCTTTCTTCCTTTGCACGGATTAGCTTTCACATGAACTCTAAGTGCGGTTCAACGTCTGTCATTCGAGCATTGCATTTAAGTGCAATAATAAAATCAGGTGAATTGTGTTGTAACTAAGACATGAAATCCTGTGAAATGTGTGTAACTAAGACATGAAATCCTATTAACTGTATTTAACTGATATGAAATCCTGTTAAATGTGTGTAACTAAAACATGAAATCCAGTGAAGTGTATTTAAATATGGATGGAATCCTATGAATTGTGTGTAACTAAGATATGAAATCCTGTGAAATGTGTGTAACTAAGACATGAAATCCTATTAACTGTATTTAACTGATATGAAATCCTGTGAAATGTGTGTAACTAAGACATGAAATCCAGTGAACTGTATTTAAATATGGATGGAATCCTATGAATTGTGTGTAACTAAGATATGAAATCCTGTGAACTGTATGCAAAAGAGGCATGAAATCTTGTTAACTGTATTTAACTTATATAAAATCCTGTGAACTGTATGTAAACGAGGCATGGAGAAATCCTACGGATTGTAAGCAAACACAAACTAGAGGCCTGTCACAGGAAATGAGGGACAGAAATTATATTTTATTTCATTTTAAAAAACCGCTAACAAAACTAGTTGAAGTAACCCGAGTTTTGTTATTTTTCGTATGTAGCATGAAACTTCCAGTAACGGTCACCTAAGATCTCTTTAGTAGACAGACGTTCGTGACGCAGTGTGTGTTAATATATCATATTGAATATATATATTAGTTTAGGATGGATATGTATATTAAATGATTGGGACAACTGCGCACTACAGTCACATGTTGTTGACGAGAGAAATGGCCAGTGCACATTAGAATTGACCACAGAAAAGCGTGCATCACGATTACCACTATATATCCAAGGCAAAAATCATGTCACAGGACATAGCTTCTGGAAGTTTTGGAAACCTTCAGTGGAAGCTATATAAGAGGCAAAAATGAAGACTTTATTCTCAATGTTGAAAACGTCGATTCGTCTGAAGCCAGTCTAACTTCACGTATGAATTATCTCATGTACAGAGATTTCATAAAGGAAAGCTGCAATAATCTCTTTCCATCCGTTTTCCATCCGTCTGATGCCATATATCGAGTAACGAGGCAAAATTACTCAGTATAATTGTTGGCAAAGTGGAAAGTTCGCTGTCAAGAAAAACCCGATGCATGTGACGCTGGTTGTATGCAGTTAACGACACGAGGGACCAACTTGCTCTTCCCCCTGTCTGAGTTCGTTTTGGCAGTCTATCCCGCAAATTGAGAGGCTAGCGTCGGAGATACATATCCGGATTTCTACACTCAATGTAATGCGACGACACATCCCACTGGACGACTCCACCCGATAATGCTAAACGTCGTTGGGGTGTCCGTTTCCACGACAACCGATACAACGATAATTATCGAGGCTGACAACAGTCAGCTAAATCTCAGATTTCTCCCCAGTGATAATCTGAAAGTGGTGCCTAGATTCTGCAGAATCTTCACCTGTAATGCGACGCCTCAATTGCGTCCTATCTTCACTTTGAAGTGCCTCTCTAAGTGACGTGTGAGCTTACGTCATCTCCTTGGAACTCTGACATTAATAGTGAGTAATAATTAGCACGGCTAACGCGCACATACTTAACTCTAGGACTCTAAGAAAATGAACACTATTATATCGTTTGCAAAATAAGAACTTTAATGTTAAAAGTAATGCTTATTTTACATGTGAACTATTGTTAAAGTGGCCACATTTGCCGCATAAGAATTGTGTAATTAATCTTTATTTTATATTTTGAATTTCATCATTTTCATCTCCCCTTATTTCCCACAGAGTGTATGACATTGGAAAGTTGAATGAATGATTAATCACTGTGCGAAAGAGTAGTGCCCCTTTTAAATCGGGAAATAAATAACCTGATTTAAACATCTTTCAACTCTCTTGTTATTCATAGTTTTTGAGAGGGACGAAAGAATTTGTACTATTGTTTTGCACCGTTCGTCTGTTCGTCCATTTATTCACATTTATGATACACATTCACAACACACACCGCCAATAAAACGTTCCTTGGCATGACATTAATAAATTGGGCCCCACCCAAACATCAATGGTGTATGTCATGTGTGTCTATGTAACAACTTGACGCGACGTAGTACTGGCACACGTCACGGGCTTTTCTTGGAGGTGCACCGGAGCAGGCCAAAAATAGACTTCACCCCTTGCATCTCTAACTTCAGCTCGAGGTCGGCTTGTAACGAGCCATCCCGTTTTGTGACAAGGCCAATAAACTTAGACTTTAAGTTCAATCTCCCAAACAAGACCCCTGTTCCTTTCTTTCCATCACAAAAAATTTCTCCCTAGACTCGTGTTCCATTCTTTCCAGGAAATAATGTATCATGAGACCTGTGTTCTGTTGTTACAAGGAAATAATTTATCCCTAGGTGCAAAGACCGTATAGTTAACGAACTTTGGAATGTAGACGTTAAATCAAATCAATCAATCAATACGAGATAACATATCGTATGGGGATGGAAGGTTATACGATACTGAGAAGAGGGTTGGTCGGGGAAGGGGGGGGGATATATTGTGTTTAAAATAAAATAAACGCTTATTATTATACCTTAGCTGCAAACAGTTGGTCGATGAAATAAGCGATGAAGACATGAAATCTACGAGAGCAGTTCTCGTCCTGGCGCTTTTCTTTAACCTTTGTAAATGTCAACAATAAAGCACACGTCACTTTATCAGTATAGAAAATATGAAGATTTGAAATATCTGAACATCTTGCTCGATACCACAGACGCAGTTTAAAATGAAGTACAACAAACAAAATCAAAGAAAATTTATAAACGTGAATTCTGTCCAATACAGGGGCATTCACTCTGCTTATGGAATTATGCTTGAGCTATGGTATTTCATGCTGAATTCAGGCGTGCGGCCGCTACTAAGTGGCTTGCTGATGTCTCGGATGGTTATGCATTATTCAAATTGGTGGGTATTTATTTTATTGTTTGTGTGGAGAGGAAGTGGATTAAGGAAACCGTCCGGAAAATAAACGAAAAAAATTGGGAAATGGCCGTTAAAATGAATAATGGCAGGTCGCAAGTATGCAGGGTAGAAAGGGGAACAATGCAAAGATTTCAGAAATGAAACCCGTAAATTACTATATTTATGATCGAGTGATAAGAACACACACACACACACACACACAAGCACGGAAATTTAAGACTACAATTTTGGCGAATCCATTCTCCGTGTGGGATCTAGAAAGGAAAAAAAAAAGGAAATAAGGATTAAGCGCTAAGTGATTTTTATTTTATCTTGCTTCTTTTTCAAACCAACTCTCTTTCTCAACAAAACGCTTAAGTCAATATTCCTCTTTGTCGATCTCTTTCCCAGTGCGGCCTGTGACAATGTTAACTATGTCGAGAGGGCAGAGACGCTTTGTGGCGGGCCAAAAGACAGTCAGTCAACCAGCCAGTCCTCTTACCATCAAGAGTACACACAACACAAGCCGCGCGCTACACCGCAACACGCAAAGAGCGGCGGTGTAGCGGTCTGAGCGGAGATTTCCAGAGTGCTACTTAACTCACCAAACGGTTGCTGCTGCAGAGTGTCTTCCTGTCCGCTGTCGCCACCACTGAGAAGTGGAACTGTCTCTAGGTATGCTTGCTTGCAAGTGCTTGTAGGTAACATGACATGAGTCTGCAGGTAAACACGACAGTATTCGTACTTCATGGCGGTGTTTGTAGGTAAACATGACAGTGTTTGTAGGTAACTTAGCAGTGTTTTTAGGTAAGAAAGTAGAGTTTGTAGGTAACTTGGCAGTGTTTGTAGGTAAGAAAGTAGAGTTTGTAGGTAACTTGGCAGTGTTTTTAGGTAAGAAAGTAGAGTTTGTAGGTAACTTGGCAGTGTTTGTAGGTAAGAAAGTAGAGTTTGTAGGTAACAGGGCAGTGTTTGAAGGTAGGGTAGAGTTTGTAGGTAAGAAGGCAGTGTTTGTAGGTAACTTAGCAGTGTTTGTAGGTAACTTAGCAGTGTTTGTAGGTAATTTAGCAGTGTTTGTAAGTACGAAGGCAGTGTTTGTAGGTAAGAAGGCAGTGTTTGTAGGTAACTTAGCAGTGTTTGTAGGTAACTCAACAGTGTTTGTAGGTAACTCAGCAGTGTTTGTAGGTAACTCAGCAGTGTTTGTAGGTAAGAAGGCAGTGTTTGTAGGTAACTTAACAGTGTTTGTAGGTAACTCGGCAGTGTTTGTAGGTAACTTGGCAGTGTTTGTAGGTAACTTAGCAGTGTTTGTAGGTAAGAAGGCAATGTTTGTAGGTAACTTAGCAGTGTTTGTAGGTAACTTAGCATTGTTTGTAGTAGATAATATGGTAGTCTTATAAGAAAGACTATGATGTGGTGTTTGGCGGAAAGCCTCTGCGACTTATATGACACTGTGAAATTCTGCTGCTTACATAACTAAGTGTTCAATGTGAACCTGTTTCGAAGAAGATGCAATTTAATATCCCACCCAGCAGCCAAGATAGTTCATTGCAATAATGTAACGTAATGAATCAATTCGTGCGTGTCTTCTTGAAAATGTGGCTAGATAAAGTAACTGACATGCACACCTGTGTGCATCAACGACAAGACTTCCACTCACTCCAACCACTCCAAACAACTGACAACAAAAATGGTGTACCTGTGTCACTTTACACCTGTCGTAAATTCGACTTAACTAGGTTTCCCTTTTCATCCGTCTTCCACATTCCAAACAGGCAGGCATTTAGAGCAACCTGTATAAATCTAATCCTTCCTGATATTCCCTGACATCAATCACATTATCAATCATGAAATCAACGCACACTTTACATTGTCAACAACAGTCCATGTATAATTAGCATTATTAATGACAACCAACCATTCGCGTTATCAATCATGACATCAAACGCACCTTTCACATTATCAATTACGACAGTCAGGATACAACGAGCGTCATCTATCCTGATAACAATCAATGCACAATTCTCATTATCAATTACGACAGTCAGGATACAACGAGCGTCATCTATCCTGATAACAATCAATGCACAATTCTCATTATCAATTACCTGATAACAATCAATGCACAATTCTCATTATCAATTACGACAGTCAAAATACAGCTCCCACTATCTATCCTGATAACAATCAATGCACAATTCTCATTATCAATTACCTGATAACAATCAATGCACAATTCTCATTATCAATTACGACAGTCAAAATACAGCTCGCACTATCTACCCTGAAAACAATGAATGCCCAAATTCGCAGTATCATGACAGTCACCTTAACAAATATAAAGCTTTAGCGGGACATGATGTTGTATTAAACATATATTTAAAAAAAAACTCCCTGCCTAATTAATTTTTAAAATTCTTAACCTATTTGCCAACACAGAAAAATTTTCCCAAAATAAACACGTCCGTCCATCAAGTTTTATTCCGTGAGAGGGCGCTGGCACAGGATTATGCACTCACGGCAGCCACAAAAAGAACAGCTTCGAAAATTGCCTAGGCAGAACTTTCTCCACGCTTTTTTTGTACACTGGCCCCTTGAAAGAGTAATCTTCATGTCTCAGGGAAGCCATGCTTACAAGTTACTATATGTACGATGTTTATTTGTTTTTTAATCACGATCTCTAGAGAAGCCCCGAACAACCTCTCTTCGGAACCCGAGAAACCTTGGCCTAGTAAAGGGCGGTGACTCCTCACGTAAAGTGTGTCAACCAGCTAACGGAGCACTTGCAGAAGGCCAACGGACTAAAACTTTGTCCACACCCCACATTGTACTCTTGTTATGCACCCTGAATACTGCTGATAGTTTTATTAGTATTTTTTTCCTCTCAAAGAGTTATTTCTCTTTAAAAGGGTTTTTTCAAGGGATGTAGAGAATAATAAAGGGCAAGTAATGCATTATGAGTGAGCAGAACTAATTTCATTCTCAATTCAAGGCAGAAAGAAAAAAAGTGGAAAGTTTTACGTCTGTACAAAACAGCGCGTGTGCGCATGCGCGTGGTGAGTACGTTGAGTTGTCACACTCGAGACTGTTGTCATATATTGACTGATAAACTCTGGTGGGAAATGCTATTTTCAACTTGAAGAAACAATGATCACAAGTTTTTCTCATAATTAATTTAATTGCAAGTTTTAAAAATATTTTGCATGGACTAGTTTCTCAATAAGATTATCAATCAACATGGAAATTTACAAAGCCAATCCTAAAATGTGTAGTATATAAAACCTTAATAAAGCCAATCCTGAAATACATATATTGACACTTTTCATTCTTGCCTTAACAGCAGTCACATGTTTTCTGTAAAAACAAAAACTATAAAGTAATTGAGAAACTGGCGTTATCAGGATGTTCGCAGGGTTTACACTGGCACCATCCTGTTCAATAATATTCTAATAGATTTAGTCCATTCGCCACGCTACTAAATTGTCGGCAATTTAACCCTTTTGCATTGTTCTTGTTCTGTCCTACTGGTCGAAGCATCACCCTTCACATTTCATTTATGTCTGTAGATGAGTTTTTTTCGAAAGTATGTGTATGCCCGAAATGCATCATTTAAAAATATGACGCATTGCTAAAGACCAGTGAAATGGGACACAGGTCAAAGATAGTTTGTACAAGAGATCGGCCCTGTAAAAAGATACACGATCCCCAAACCCTTGGGGTAAAAGCAAGCAGAAGTGACGTCAGACATGGAGTCAAATGGCCGCCAATATAATTTTCTCTGACCCAAGGCGGAGGACGGCTGAGGGTGTGGTGGCCAAACTGGTGCGACCTTTTTCGCCCTCTTCCGCCGCTCTCCTTAAGTATCGGTCAGGTATCATAATTTCAGTCTCAAATCTCATCCACACCTCTACTGCTCCACAAACTTTCTAGCTTTCTCTCCCAAAATTATATATAACTCTACTACACTCTATTTGTCCCCCAAAATGAAATATAGCTCCACTGCTCCGCTATATACTATTTTTTCCTCACCAGAATGAAATTTAGCTCCAAGGTTCCATGTTGTTCAACATAGACATGACAAATAGCTATCTTCAATCTCTCTAATTTGTCTGTGAAATGTCACAGCTCACAATCTGCGGAGACGCTTAGTGGACACCTTGAACAGTCTCTAACTTCATCCACCCCTTTGCAGCATCTACCCTGGGAACAGGTGGCCTCGAACTCAATTAACTGGGGCCGGTCGAAGAGGCGAAAAACCCGTCAAACGGGTCCCGTGTGCTCTACGTACTTTCAGATCCATTTGTACCTGAAAATCGGTTGAAAGACTTGGCCATTGCCCGCTACCTTAGCAATGGTGTTCCCAGAAAACCGCCCGAAATCCACTCATATCTTCACTGTCACCCCCATTCCCCATGGCATTACAGTTCTTTCTTCTAAAATACTACATCCATCAGTGACCACGTCGACAAAATCAGAGAAGTTGGAAGTTGATGTGAAACCCAAATCATGCAAAACCCAAATCAGTGCTGAGGTACCTATGCAACTAACTACTACCTATACCTAACTATTTATTTGTCTGCGTAATAGGCCGATGTTTGCAAGCAATAAATAAATTTCAATGAGACTTTGTCACATTCAACGTGTGGAAGCTTTGCGTCACATTCAGAAGAAAGAATCCTGCTGTTGAAAGCCGGATTTTGTGGCTTGGTTTGGTTGTGTGTGTGTTTTTTTTTAAATTAACCAGTTCGTAGTCTGCTAAGGAAATTACCTCTTGAACATATACGGTATTCGTGAAAAGCACAAACATCAACATCCAGCAGGTCAATCAGTTGTGCTTTCACGTCCCAATCTCTGACGTCAGAGAGTGACGTATACAAATACGCGGAAGACGTCCACGGACCTAATATAAACTGACGAAAGTATTAATATATCAAGTATCATTTATTACAAGGTGTGCAGTGTAGAAGACAGCCTATAATGAGCGTAACACTTATAATGCTATGATTGTGCTTATCTTTCCTTCTTCATTCTACATCAGTGACAAAAATATAATATTTTTGCCCATTCCTTATTAATTTGCTAAAAATATATATATTTAGTCACTTTTAAGTTTTAATAAAAACTGCAAGACGTGAGCATCACAATCCCCTTGTAACCACACGTGGTTAACTTATCAACAGAGCGAAAAGAAAAATGATCAACTAATAAGACGTGAAAGCTCCAGGTGCGAAACACCACCGCTACGTTGCCTTGGTAATTTTATATTATTTTATGTCAGCTTCTTCCGACTATTTGAGTTAACCCCAGTGTTTAAAAACAAGAACAATTAAACTTTAAAGCACTTAATATACTTCATCACTGCCTCTAGTCCTGCCGTCAAGCATGCGCACTCTTCTTGGGACTTTCACTCATGATGAAGCTAAAAAAAAAACACAGTTGAAATGTGGGGACTATTGTCGAAACGAGAGAGTACATTTAGATAACGCGGCTTTGTGTGCCATGTCCAAGGTTACGGGACAGTGTATTAAAACGCTCTCGTATCAACGAGCGTTTCGTTTCTTTCCTTTTTTTTTTTTTAATTAAAAAAAAAATCCACTTGTTTACCAGGATAAACGTCTACTTTAACGAGTCCTTGATAACTTCTTATATTTGTGAAAGGTTTCAGCCAATGAATGTCTCCCACAACTACTTCAACCGCCCGCCCGTTATTTTCCTCTCCAACTTCATTTATACTTACTTGATGCGTTATGTCGTGCATGAAGATGACTAATTAATGACGAATGATGACGGTCAACTACATTTATACTTGATGCGTTATGCCGTGCATGATGATGACTAATTAATGACGAATGATGACGGTCAACTACATTTATACTTGATGCGTTATGCCGTGCATGATGATGACTAATTAATGACGAATGATGACGGACAACTACATTTATACTTGATGCGTTATGTCGTGCATGAAGATGACTAATTAATGACGAATGATGACAGACAACCAGTGATGATGTACACGTATCATTCAAACAACAAAAAAATACCCATAATTCCTCACTGAGACTTGCGTAACGCTCCACTCTTTACATGAACACTATCTCCCAAAGTTAAGACACACCCACAACAATTCCTCACTGAGACGTGCGCAACGCTCCACTCTTTACATGAACACTATCTCCCAAAGTTAAGACACACTGTGTTTATGTACACACAAACAAAAAGCGCACGGTTAAGCCGAAACAAGAACTCTCTCCCCATCTCTCTAGCTAAACAACGCTGGTCTGGAGGCAAACGGAACGCAATGAATGTAAACAGAGAAGGAAAACCATCCAGGAGGAAGCGATCCACACACAGGTATGGCGGGCATCGCCAGGTATAAATATTCACGTCGCTGAGCACAACTAAAGAGCGGCTTAGAGTTTCGCCTTCATCACCACATTCCCTCCACACACTCCCCACCCCTTGCCCTCTGTCTCTCACACACGCACGCACACACACACACACACAATAACAGCACTCCTACACTTTCTGACCTACGTCATGAAGACAAAGATAAAGAATGTATACTTCTATGCAACTGCATAGTTCAAGTCACTGAAAGTAGGGGTGGAGATGTGTACCTCGAGCGACCCCCTTACATCTACAATTATTTTTTTTTAATTGCTTCCCTAAAGAGATGCATCTTACACTAGAATACAGCCATTAATTGGCCGCATGGAGTGTTCTACCTGTTATAGAGCACATCGATATGTGCGCAGTAAAGGCAATAATGCACTGGCTACTGCACCTTATAAATTTAAACTATAAATAAAGCGCTGGCATTATTGCATGCTGCACATTCAAATTCTAGCAATAATGAGTCGGCACGTTACACATTCAGATTCTGGCAATAATGCGCCAGCAGTGCACGTTACTCATTCAAATTCTGGCAATAATGCGCCGGCATCAGTCACCATGGCAATGTCGCACTGCACAACAAACGTAGTGCATCCCTCCAGCTCTGAAAAGCGTACTTGTCGTACAGCAATCAGTTTTTGCTGGCGGATCGATCCTCATACTGGTACAGAGCTAGATACAACACACTAACTAAATGTCGCTTCGGAATAAAATATGTTCGACCGCAAATGGGTCGCTGACGAGATCTCAAAAATCAGTCAAGACACATTTTAAAAAAGAATTAACACTAAACTACTCTTAATGTATTGAAGAAGAAAAAAAAGTTGCAAACCTTTCGATATTTAAATACAGCATGCTTTTTTTTTCTTTTTTGTAAGGATGTGAACAAAACTGAAATTTTATGGCGAGTTAGCGGTTAAGTGACGTGGTGTGGGAACTCCCCCACACATCCTTTACCCATGCTTCAAACCGTTAAATAAATCAATCTTTTCACGGCGGTCTTCAAGCTTGTGTAATCTTAACTGTCTAGCGTTCGATACCAGACCTATGGTTTTAAATGCTTCAGTAATAGTCGAGCAGTCTATGCCAGTTTGACATTGTAGACATTTGGCGAGACAGACGAGGTGCACAGGCGACTGTCTGCAGGTCGGCGTGCTATTAAAGTTAAACTCAATAAAAAAAAAATTAAAAAAAGAAAAAGAAAATACTCCATTTCTCAGACACTCAAGTGGGGAAGAGGGAAGAAGGGGACGGTGGGAGAGAGAGAAGAAGAAAGACAGAAGAGAATAAAGAAATAAAATCAGAAACAATAGGAATATTCAATTGTGCAAACCCCGTTAGTAACAAAGTAAAAGGAGTAATCAAATATGCAACCTGTCAGTAACTAGTATCAGGAACATTCAAGTGTGCCAAACCTGCCAGTAACTAGTATCAGGAACATTCAAGTGTGCCAATCCTGCCAGTAACTAGTATCAGGAACATTCAATTGTGCCTATCCTGTCAGTAACTAGTATCAGGAACATCCAAGTGAACCAATCCTGAAAGTAGCTAGTAATACACAAATGCGCCAACCCCACTAGCAACTAAAATAACAGGAGAATTCAGATGTGCCCACCCTGTCAGTAACGAGTAACAGCCCAAAGTGTCAAGTCTACGAGTAACTAGTAACAGCCCAAAGTGTCAAGCCTACGAGTAACTAGTAACAGGAAATTTCACATGTGCCATCCCTGTCAAAAGTGATAAAAGTCCACAGTGCCAAGCCTATTAAAAACTAGCAACAGTCCACAGTGCCAAGCCTATTAAAACCTAGTAACAGTCCACAGTAGGCGTCAATATCAAAGTGTCAGTAACAAGTACGAGGAATACTAAAATGTGCTAATATCGTCATTAACTAGTAACAGGAAATCAACTATGCCATACTGTCAGTGGCGAGAGTAAAAAACTGTTTTCTCCCTCTGCATTCTGTATTCTTGTAAAACTCAACGTGTGTAGAGTGCTCATGTACTTATATAATTTAATAGCTTGACAGGACGAAAAAAGGCAACGATGTCAAAAAATTAAAGACACCGTCTTTCTATTTATGTGATAAGTGGCCTGACAGATGTCTCTTCTGTGATTGGAAACGAAATACGTCAACTAGAAATTGTGATGTGTGATCGATCGATCGATTGCAAGATTTCATTGGTTACCAACAATAAGTCACGAGACCCAGGCAACTTGAAATTATTTAATTACATGCGTATCAAAGATGGAAATTATTGAATTAATTCCTTCCATAAATTTCATTTTGTCTTGTGAGACCAGAAAACCCTGCTGCAAAGATTTGACAGTCTGCAGAGGTCAAGTACGAATGGTGTCACAATCCGTCTTTTGTTACTGCATAACTAATATTTTATATAGTGTTACTAATATTGTAATGTGTTACTAATATTGTAATATGTTACTAATATTGTAATGTGTTACCAATATTGCTACTTTAGTCAGACCGGTACTCGTGTTCACCGTCAGTGGTTTACTTCCTTCAGTTGATGATCTGTGAAAAGTAGAACTATTACGTCATAGTGCTGTACTGAAGCTCGTAATGATCTGTGAAAAGTAGAACTATTACGTCATAGTGCTGTACTGAAGCTCGTAATGATCTTCTGTGAAAAGTAGAACTATTACGTCATAGTGCTGTACTGAAGCTCGTAATGATCTTTCAATATCCCTGACCATTATTTCAAAAGTTCTACCGCCAAGTGCATGTTTAAATGGCTTGAATGTAAAGACATCTGCCAAATCCAGATGACTGGGCACATCCTTGCCTTCAATTCAATGTAATTATTTCAACTAACAAGAGCAAATGCATTGGACTCTGAGCAGGTAAAAGGCTGCATATGCCTGTTAAATAAATAGCTGATATTGTTTAATCCACTGTAGTCAGTCGTTTGTAAGTCTGACTGAACATCCTGCAATGGGTTGTCTGTGCAGAGGAAGAGGAAAATTGATCAAACAACATATAGTTTTAATACTTATGACAGTACAAACCAAGACTTCGGATTTCTTTTAAAAAAAAAAAAAAAAAAAGAATTTACAATCTTCTTTCTACCAGTTACACAACAATTCAATAAGTTTGTTGGCACCTTTAAGATGAAAGGGACGGGAGGGGGGAGCAATAAAGCTAGTAAATATGAACTGTGACAACCCCATGAAGAGTAAAAAGGAACATTCCACGTTAACAGTCACCTGTAAACATGATTCTGCATGCAGGAAGGTATCCTTTACTGAAAAAAAAAAGTCACCTAAATGGAGCACTCTCATGCTGCTTTTGCTTCCTGACAAACATACAAACGGAGAGACACAATACACAAGCTAGAAACAATACGATCGTCATCTGACAGAGCTACAGATTACACAAGCACCACTTACTAACATGACACTTTTAACTTGATTACTTGTGATGCGGTATGCAACGCCCCACCATGTTTAACCTGTGACGTCATCTTTATCAGTGACTAGCGACCGTTGGACGTGCCCGTTCAACAGCAACAAATCAATCAATCAATCAATGGCTCTGGGTTTCACTGGCTTTTCTACTATTGTCCGCTGGGTGTGTGGCGCCGTGTTGTGCCGACTGTTGGTGACATCTCTGAAAGATTGTCGCTTTTGACGAGCGTTGAGTGGGACTGGATTAATTTGTGGCTCCGCGTTGAGCCGACCACCAATGGCGTTTTTCGAAGTTTGAAATAGACTATTACAAGTAGACTGTATTTGTTTGCAGCGGTGTATGTTGTGTCGATTGTCAGTGACGTCCCCTTAAAGAATGTATCGACCGTTACCAGTACGAGTTGGACGGTTTTATTTTGTGGCGCCCTGGTGTGCCGACTCTGAACAACGCCTTTCATAGTTTGAATCGACCTTTACTAGTAACACTAACTGTCCATGACGCCTCTAAGGGATTTAATCGACCTTTATTAGTAACAGCGACGCAATGTTGTGACGCCTGTTCATGACGTCTCCATAAGGTTTACTAGATCTTTACACGTAAAGAGTGACGTTGTGTTGATGCACCTCTCTATTACATCTCTAAGAAGTTCAATCAATCTTAACAAATAAACAGTGACGTTGTTTTGCGGCGCCTGTCCACGGGGTCTCTAAAAGTCGGAATCAATCTTTACAGGCACAGACTGCATAGCTTGAAGTCACTATTAAGTGTCTGACTATCCTTAGAACAGATTTAACCTTCATACGCAATGAGACAGTGAAACAATTTATTTGTGATGCCGCTGTCTAAGTATATTATACTAATGACGTTGTAATGACGCTGTCTATGTATATTATACTAATGACGTTGTGATGACGCTATGTATATTATACTAATGACGCTGTGATGACGCTGTCTATGTATATTATACTAATGACGTTGTGATGATGCTGTCTATGTATATTATACTAATGACGTTGTGATGACGCTGTCTATGTATATTATACTAATGACGCTGTGATGACGCTGTCTATGTATATTATACTAATGACGTTGTGATTACGCTAAGTATAGTATACTAATGATGTTGCGAAATGCGTATAACGACCTTCAAAAGAGATTCAAGGACTTGATTGTGACGCTGTTGCCCACGTACAATACTCTAATGACGCTGCAAAATAAGTGTTTCGTGTACATCAGAAATACGGGGAATACCCGAGGCACCGTCAGGCAAATATATATTTCATTCAAATTTCTTAATTATTGTATCCATCTTCGCTCTGTTTTGATGACTGGCGTGTCGTGCTGTTCTGAAGTCTGAGGTATTGGGCATTTATGATGACTGATGTGTCGTGCTGTTCAGATGACTGGTGTATCGTGCTGTTCTGAAGTCTGGTGTATTGGGCTTTTCTGACGACTGGAGTGCCGCACTGTGCTGTGGTTGATAAAGGCGTGCCGTGCTGTAAATGATATGTGGCATGCCGTGCTGTGGTTGATGACTGGCGTGACATGTTATAACTGATGACTGGTATGCCGTGCTGTGGTTGATGACTGGTGTGCCGTGCTATAATCGATGACTGGCGTGCCGCGCTATAACTGATGACTGGCGTGCCTTGCTGTAACTGTATGACGTTCCTAAAAGACCGCATCCACTGTGTGTGACAGCGAGTTTATTCCAAATTTAACGCACATGTGATATTCGTGTCTATGAATATGTTATCTGATTGATTTGTAAGTAGAAGTCATGCAGCATTAAAGAGGGGACATTGTTGTTATTGTTTTAAAATTAAACTTACAAACGTCATCCGACTTTTAATTCAACAAGAAGAAATAGCATTAAGAATGGCAAAATGCCAACAGACATTTTCAGATCACTTTGGAGCCCGTTGCTCAACATCATAGACAACATTAACTCATCTATATTATTAGAGGAAACTGATAACTTACTTAGATTATTACACAGCATGTGGATTGCTACGCACTCATTTAGTAACGGAAAGCCATATTTTAAAATTTTTAACTAAAAGACCGTTATGAGAAAAAAAAAATCTTATTTTATTTTTGGCTCCGTCTCAAAACACGGCAGACCATCAAAATGGAAAGAAAAATAATTTGCAATCATAGAAAACCTTGCGCTTGCGTAACGCCCGGATGTAGTTCTGATCCCATCGACTACGTCACTACGGCCATGTCTTGCTCCGGGTCTCTTAGGCAGTGTTCGGTCATCAAAAACCCACACCAAACGTCATTTCAGCTTTCTTAATACTAATAAGGCCGTACGAAAAATGACAACCTATTCGCTACGCTTTATCCGTTCATCTTATTTCTGAATTTCCCATGGAGAATTCTGAAAGCAAGGGCGATATG
The DNA here is from genome assembly GCA_028829895.1 of Sinotaia quadrata. Taxonomy (NCBI): domain Eukaryota; kingdom Metazoa; phylum Mollusca; class Gastropoda; order Architaenioglossa; family Viviparidae; genus Sinotaia; species Sinotaia quadrata. Next base: position 126,347,113 of record CM054181.1, read on the forward strand.
GCCAAAAATCTGGAACAAAAAATGCCGCACGCTTCTATGTAGAGAGGTAGTGAGGAATGCAGTAGGCATGCATTTTTCGCCAAGGGGTTGAATTGCCGAAAAATTGTTTACGTGTCCCGTCTGGAGATGCAAGAAACAAATAAAGCAGTTCTTTGAGGGGGGGAAAAAAAACTACTCTCTCTTTTTGCAAAACAATTTTTTTTTTTAACATTTCGATCATCTCCCCCACCCTTCTCTCTTTCCCTCCACACTGTGACCACATTTGTTGGTGTGTGTGTGTGTGTGTGTGTGTGTGTGTGTGTGTGTGTGTGTGTGTGTGTGTGTGTGTGTGTGTGTGTGTGTGTGTGTGTGTGTGTGTGTGTGTGTGTGTGTCAGAGAGAGAGAATAAAAAAACATTTTAAAGTGTTCCAAATTTTTTTTTTAAAAATAGCTATTACTAACGAAGCAGTTCATTTTCTACCAATCCCACACTCGTTTCAAGACTTGAGTAAAGAATGGATTTGTAGCTGGTAAATGTTTATGATATTTTAGCAGCTTAATCGAAAAGAACAGTTACTACTGAGTTTATCCATCCAATGAACGGCTGACGACCACAAGATGATGACGTCAGATAATGCCCAAGCAGTTCTACGAGTCTCGACATTGGTGAAATCATAGCCGACCAATTTTTCTCTCCAAACCCATTACTGGTTGATTTGGCACTAATCGTCAAGAGAAAGTCAACGATCCATGGAATTGTACAGTCAAAATCAGAGAAAACGTAGGAACTACGTTAAAGTGGTGATTCTGGTGAATGAGATGTGTACTTGTTGACATACGTGGCGAAAATCAGTCTAAATTACGGTAGCCAATGCATGAGTTAGCGATAGCTACGAATTACGATACGGTGATCAATGAATGAAGTATACAGATCGAATGAAAGAGCGAAAACTAGGAACCAAGTTACGGTAACCAATGAATGACACGGAATGAGCGAAACCCAGGAACTAAATAACACTGGTCAATGGGTTCATTAAGAGGAAAATGGGCATTTATTAAGGGAATGGTTTATCCCTGCTGAGGCTGAGTGAAGTCACTCTTGACACAGACGAGCCAGAGCGTCCAGACTTTAATCGATTCCTGTCTTTCACACAAGCAAGCCTTTCTGGCTCCCTAGTTTCCTCCGTGCGAAAACCACTTTATTTTCCTGGAAGACTGGACGTTCACAGACCTGCGCAAGAGATGGAGAGACATGCTTGGGTTATGTCAAACTGGTTCCCGGCGCACAAAGGTGATATTCTCCCCACAAAATGAATGGTTCCAGTGTTTTAGTAAAACAAACAACAAGCAGTAACGCGACTGTGCAAAACGATGTGGGCTTGCTTTCCACAACAGGTATCTGATTGCAATCTCTCCAACATTAAGTCTGTAAGCGAAATACTTTGCGATGATTCACGAGCCACATTAAGTAGCTAAAAAGTCAAGACTGTGTGAAAGGAAAATAGATGCCATAAAAAAGGGGGTAGAACAGATTTTTCCATCCATGAATGCTGCAAGTGTTTTATAAAATAAACAACAAATACAAAAGCTCTCTCAAAATAATGTTGAAATCTTGCGCAAGTGCCTTTAAAAAAATAAGTACACCAATTTTTTTAAATTTTTTTTTTAAAGGAGATGTAAATGAGTGCGTGAAAATAGCGTACGCCGCCTGAGCAAATTCCAAACACGATTATCTGCGGAATGTCAGGGGTACAAGCCACTTCGCATTGCATGGGGCGATAACGATGTGGCGGTAGTGGACAGAGTCGAACTGTAGTGACGGTGGTAGAAGTAGCATGCAAAAGTGTGGTGGTGGTGGTGATGGATGCAAACGTGGTAGCAATAATAGTGGTGGTGGTAGGAATGAAGTGATGAAGGTATTGGATGTAGCGGTAGTAGTTTGATGTAGGTAGTGATGATAGCAGTAGAAGTGGTGGTGGTAGTAGTGCGTGGTGATGACGGTACTAGTGTTAGTGTGGTATGGTAGCGAAAGTACTTGTGACAGCATAGATGTAGGTGGCGCAGTAGAAGAAATGACAGTAGAGAAAACGAGTGTTGTAGGTAGCGGTATTACGGTGATGAGGACTAGCATGGCGGTGAAAGCAGAAGACATTTGTTAGTTATGGCAGAGGTAGTTGATGAATAATGATGGAGCGTTACAGTAGTAGTGTGGTGGTAGTGGTTGTTGAGGTAACAGTGGTGTGCTGGTGCATGGTGTCTGGCAGTAGCAGTGCGGTTGGGATATTTGTGGTGGTGCGATGACAGTATTAATGTGTTGTATGTTGTGCTGGCTGTAGCAATGCGGTGGTGATAACTGTGAAGTGACAGACGTATCAGTGTGATTACCATGGTCGAGGTGAAAGTAATGAAGTAGCAAAGATGACGGTGATGATAAGAATGTAATGACAGGAATATAGCAGTTATTGTGGTGGCAGTAGTGTGGCGATGACACTTAAGGCAAGCTGTGCAAATGCTGTTGTTTTCCTCTGTTCTAAGGCAAGAGAGTCGATAAGAACTATACACCATCGCTGCCGGAAACACACACAGACAGCTGCATCGACCTAAAGTCCTTCCTTGTGCTAGGCATATAAATAAAATGGAACACCTACCCCAAAAGATCCTTTCCAAATGATTTCTATTATCTCTGATTTCGTCCAAGGATGGGTGATCGATATTCGTGCTGCACGGAGAAAACTCGCAAAAGGGAAATTGACAATCGATCACCCTATTGTTCCACACACGCAGGTCCGACCAGCGCGCCTGCTACAACGGACGAAAATGCCTGGAGGTGTGACATTTCTACTGCCTGTGAAACACGACGCCACCCAGCTTCCCCGGCGAACCGAGAAAAAATATCGATTTCTGATCAGGGTCACGTGTCCGCGATCGTCTGCGTCCTGGTCTTCTCAAGTGCGACCCATCGGAGACGGGCGAAGATTATCAAGCCGCGTTATTAACGACCTACTGTCTTCGGCAAGTCGTGCTAAAAGTCACTTAACCAGCTTTGAAAACAAGCAAAAGTCATTTAACCAGCTTTGAAAACAAGCAAAAGTCATTTAACCAGCTTTGAAAACAAGCAAAAGTCAGTTAGCCAGCTTTGAAAACAAGCAAGTCATTTAACCAGTTTTGAAAACAAGCAAAAGTCATTTAACCAGCTTTGAAAACAAGCAAGAGTCATTTAACCAGTTTTGAAAACAAGCAAAAGTCATTTAGCCAGCTTTGAAAACAAGCAAAAGTCATTTAACCAGCTTTGATAACAAGCAAAAGTTATTTATGTCGGTTGCAAAATCCAAAAATATCTTTTAGAAATTTACCCTCACCCCCAATAAAAAATACAAAACAAATATAGAAAATGTAACCAGGAACAGGGTCTATAACCAATTCTTCACGACGACTTGTATTTTAAGAGGTGTAAACTTCTGTTTGTACTACCAGGCAAATAAAATGGTGTAGCATATTACGGAATTTTGTGTGATCACCATAAAACAAATTAAGAACAAATAAGGTTGCGTTCTGGAGCCTGCACAAAACATACATTCAAACTACAAATTATTACCGCTCGTAACTTCCAGGGAGCTATCTACCCTTTGTTACGTTTCCAGTATTTATTTAAAGACCCTGCTTAGAATAATTAAAAGACTTTAAATATAATTAATTCTTCCTCTCATATTCTACGCAGACTGGTTGCTCAATTTATTATCTGACTAATTAAAAGTGCGTCTTGTAGTTCAGACGACAAATTTACAGACTAACAAACTGCGAACTTTAGCTAGATTTGAAAACAGTTAAGTCCCTCTAAATTAATATGCACTCGTCATCAATCTTTCTGCTCATCCGCCCCCATTCAAATCTAAGAATTAATCTAATTGGTCTATTGTGCATAGAAATCAACTACTAAGAGGTATTAACAAAGAAAATAAGATTTAATAAAGTTTAACAAATTAACAATAAATCGAATGCAACGCGAATAGTCTTCACTCTGTCTTTACGCGCCTATGCCTGATTTTTGTCAATCTAAATTGCCAGAAAAGTGTTCCTTTGAGATCTGTACACTTGATTTTGCACTTAGCTCTATTCTTGTATCCTTGGTCTCAACACTCAGTCATGCCGGTTCGTTCCCTCAGTCCCCCTTTAACGACACACGTGGTGCATAAGGAATGATGTCCCTTTGTTAGTGGCTAGGAACTGGAATTTTTGCAGCATGGCCCTCAGAGTGGATTTCGACACGCTTATACCAATAAGCTAGTGCAGGTGAGGCATGGTGAAACATGAACCATGAGCCGACCTGTGGATGCAACGTGTTTGGATATAATTCTCAACCTAACAGGTCCTACTTAGGCATGGCTCAATTAAATGCGCTGAACAAAGAGTTTCGACTTCGCGTCGCTTACAATTAGATTTTAGAAAAATATAATCGTCTCACATGTGTTCCATTTAACAGTCATGACGTATGAAGCAATAAAATAGATACAACGTTAAATTAATGTTCATACAAGGGGTAATTCAAGCCGACAGAGCGCTTCACAATTTACAATTTAAATTACACGCAATAATTGAATTACATGAAGAATTCATATCGAGCACAGCATTCTGGCTCTTAGTGAATTAAAACAATATAAATTAAAGTACAGAAATGGAAAAATGGTTACAATAAATTTATATTCCGTAACATATAGGTTTTCAGCTATTTCTCTGAACCATGCTCAAGTGTATATGGAAATCATATAATACATAGCACAAATACATACTTAAACAATACATAGGCAAATACTATTAAATAAAATGATACCTTTGAGAGAAGTCGAAGGGTACCTTGATTCTCTATGGCGCCGGCTGCCTCTCACGACCCGAGTAAGCTGATGGAATTAGCTAAAATGTGCTCGAAGTGAGGGAGCGGAAGCGTGTGGGTACATATATAGAAAGGTATATTGCGTATCACGTGACTGTTCGCAAAGCATGTGGTTGGTTCGAGAACTGGACAATGGTCCTAAAGTTACATAACATCTTGACCTGTTCTAGAAGCACCTAGAAAAAGGAAGCTTTGAACAAAGGGCCAAGGGTTTCAAATATTCGAATTTGAAGTAAACAAGGCAAGTGGGTCATCAGGTCGGACATTTTTATCAGACTTGTGACACCCCCTTGCTTTTGAGGCGTTTATCTTGCCAAAGATAAAATGCCTCCTACAAATTATGTATGATAAAATGTAGAAGTCCACAATGAAGAAAAATTTACACAAAAAAAATTTCGACATTCCTAGAAATAAAGTGTGCAACTATATTTCATATTTACAGGAAGGAATCCGTAGGGTTCAGTTAATTGATTAAACAACATTCTATCAGTACCGGCACTTGATGGCATCAAGCACGACTCATGTAATCTGCGCCAACATTCAAAGACCCTTTGATGTAATGAATATTTGCGTCATACTGTGTCAGAAACAAAGACCAACGCATTAAACGGCTGTTCGTAAATTGCGCCTGTCCGAGAAAGGCCAACGGCTGGTGATCGCACTCAATGACAAAGGTTTTTCCGTACAAATAGTTTTCGAACTTTTTTATGGCCCAAACTATTGCAAGACATTCCTTTTCACTGGTGGAATATTTCTGTTCAGTAGTTGTGAGTTTACGGCTTGCATATGCAACTGGGTGTTTGGTGTCATTGTGTTCTTGTAATAACACTGCTCCTAATCCTGTGTTGCTAGCATCAGTCCTTAACAAGAATGGTTTTGTCAGATCTGGCAGTTTAACAACTAAATCTGAAGTCAGTCTAGATTTCAGTGTGTCAAAAGCGTTTTGGCATGCATCAGTCCACACTACTTTTGTAGGCATATTCTTACGTGTCAAGTCAGTCAGAGGACATGCAATGGCACTAAAATCTGGTACGAAATTTCTGTAGTAATTAGCAAGACCAAGAAAACTTCTAACTTGTGTTTTTGTTAGCGGTTGTGAAGTGTCCTTAAGTTGTGCTATCTTAGCTTCACTTGGCGACATAGTTCCATGACTCAACTTGTGTCCCAAGAAGTCTAAGGAGAATTGTGCTATTTCACACTTCGTAGGGCGGGCAGTGAGGTTGGCTTGTTTTAATCTGGCTAGCACATCTCGTAAGAGTGTTAAGTGCTCCTCCCATGTCTGGGTGCCTAGAATTAAATCATCCATGAAGTTCTCAACTCCACGTCCGTACAGTGGTTCTAACAATGACCGCATCATTTTAGAAAAAATGCTTGGAGCGTTTGAAACTCCGAAAGGCATAACTTTCCATGTGTAGTTTCCTACTGGTGTAGTGAAAGCTAGTATGTGTCGATCAGTGTCCTTGACCTTGATTTGCCAAAAACCGCGTGACAAATCTATTTTGGTATAGTAATGAGCGTTAGCTAGCTTAGTGAAGATGAGATCCGGATCAGGAAGAGGTTCGGCACAAAACTCTGTCACTTGATTGAGTTTGCGGTAGTCTACGCAAAAACGGAACGAGTTATCACGTTTTTTAATCAACACGATGGGTGATCCGTAGGCACTGTCAGTCTTCTCTATGACCCCTAGATCTAACATAGTCTTAATCTCACGTCTAACGTCATCTATCTTAGCGTGTGGCAACGGATACGGCTTCAAACGTATCGGTTTGTTGTCAGTCAGCTTCAGTGAAAATTCTATTAAGTCTGTCAACCCTGGTTTGTCTGTCAGAGTAGATGAGAACTCATTAAGCAATTCATTCACTTCTTTTTTCTGTCTTTCTGTCAAGGCTTCATTTACCCTAACGTCTTTGACAGTTTCGTCCGTCTGTAGAGGACAGTTTGGTAAAGTACCAGTGACGCAATCAGTATCCCCCTCGTCTTCTGTAACTATCGTCGCTACGACAAAATCAGCTTGAGTGGTTTGATCCTCACGGCTTATGTACTTTTTGAGTAGGTTAACATGAAAGATTTTCTCTCTCTTTCCTGTCTGCACCTTATAGTTCAGTCCCCCTAGCTTGGCGGTAACTACAAAGGGCCCCTTCCATTTCATCTGAAGTTTGTTATGTGCTTCAGGAAGCAACAGTAACACTTTGTCGTTAACTTCAAATTCTCTAGGTTTGGTGTGCTTATTGTAATATTCTGCCTGTCTAGACTGAGCTATCGTCAAGTTTTCCCGTGCTATCTTGCCTATAGTTTCAAGACGGTTTCTTAAGTCAGTGACGTATGTATAAGTTGTCTTAACTTCGTCATCTGTCTTTTCATCAGTCCAAAGTGCCTTCAAAATCATCATCGGTCCGCGTACAGTACGTCCGTAAAGTAGCTCAAATGGTGAAAACCCGGTGGAAGATTGTGGCACCTCCCTATATGCAAATAGTAGGGCAGGGATGTATCTGTCCCAGTCTTTCGGTTTATCTGTGGCGAGCTTTTTAAGTGCTGTTTTTAATGTCCCATTGTATTTTTCAATCAGACCATTTGCCTGGGGGTGGTATGGTGTGCAAGTAAGATGTTTGATGGAAAGTAAACGATTTACTTCCTTCATTACGTTGCCTATGAATTGACTCCCCTGATCTGTCAAAATTTCCGTAGGAATTCCAACACGACTCCAAAGACCGAAAAGGGCTTCGGCGACAGTTTCAGTATCAATATTTCTCAACGGTACTGCGTCGGCGAATCTTGTTGCGTAATCAATAGTGGTCAGCACGTATCGATTACCTCTCGTTGATGTGGGTATTATAGGCCCAATCAAATCCAATGCTACGCGCTTGTAGGGTTCACTGATCAGTTCAGGCTCTCCTAACGGTGCGGGTCTGATTGAATTTTTAGACTGTGTTCTCTGGCATGTGTCGCAACTTAACACGAATCTACGGATATCGGCAGTGATGTCCGGCCAATAAAACTCACTTGTAATACGACTAGTTGTTTTTTGTACACCCATGTGTGCACCAAAAAGACTCTCATGACCTAATCGTAATACGTCATTTCGTTTGGTTTGTGGAACGACTAATTGTTTCCGAAATTCGTCTCCCACTTTCGAATAGCGGTACAATAAACCCTTTTTCAGAATAATGCACGCTTTCTTATTCGAATCGTCAGTGTTGACGTCACTAACAAGTACAGCTTGTCTGCGTAACTTGTCTAGTGTTTCGTCCTCAGCTTGTAATATTTTAATCTCGCTAACTGTTGCTTTATCTACGGCTGGTGCGGCAGACATTGGTGCAGTTACAGATTTGTCTTTACTACTCGCTGCTCTGGTTACAGCGTTAACCAGTGGTGGTTCAGTTGAAGTTTGTTTTTTGCACGGCAAAACATACTTGCAACCAAGGATCACGTCATGCGGTGAGTTTTCCATAACTGCCGCTTTGACTGTTCCTTCTACAAAGTCTGAAACAATCGAGACTTCAGCTACTGGTAAAATGTCTTGTTCGCCGTTTGCAAAGGTGACAGAGATTGTCTCCCCTGTGTAGTCGGTACGGTTAACTAATGATGCATTTACAATAGCGTCTAGCTCACATCCTGTATCAAGCAAAGCGATTGTATCGTGACCGTTTGCCTGTACTGGTGTTCGATTCGACTTTTCTGTTTTAGGTGTATGACTTTCTACTGCGTAAACTTTAGCTGTTTTCTTTTCAGGACATGTTCGTGAAAAATGGCCACTATCACCACAAGTGTAACATGCAAGATTCTTTTTATCTTTCTGTTTGTCGGACTTGTTTTTAGTGTCGGGTTTAGATGTTTTATCATCACGCTCACTATGTGCCTTCCCGTCATTTTTCTTATCCTTTCGAGTCTGCGGTTCGTTCGGTCGAGACTTGTTGTTCGCGTGTGCGTTCGAGAATTGAGAATGTGCGTCATCAAAGCGATCGGCGGCGTTGCCTATCTCCTCTAGCGTAGATTTTTCCCTTATTGCTAAGTGAATCAGTAGATCTGATTTGTATGACCCGAGAATGTGGTCTTTTATCATTTCATCCCTAAGACCTGCGTACGTCTGTGGAGTTTCGGCTAGATCTATCCATCTTTGGAACAAGTCAGCTACGCGTCGTATGTACTGTGCGTGCGTCTCTGAACTGGCTTTAGTGGCCTGTTTAAACTTACGTCGGTATGTATCTGCTGTGAGTTTGTAACGTTTCAATAATGCGGCCTTGACTGTGTCGTAATTATCTGACTCAGAATCGCTAAGCTTATTGAACTCGTTTTTCGCACTGCCCTGCAATAACCCCGATAAATTTATCGCCCAATGTTCCGCTGGAATGTTTGTTGCTCTGGCTAACTTTTCAAACGTTTTTAAATACGCGTCTATTTGATCTTTGTTCTCATCAAATGGGACCATATTTATCTTTGGAATGATATTTTCAATTCTACTGTGATTATTTCCATCGCTAGAACGCGAATCACCACTGCTTCTGCGGTCACGGTTTGGATTGGTAACTTCTAGTTTCTTTACTTCCCATTCTAACCGTTTTATTTCCGCGTCTGCGGCGATGCGTTTGGCTTCCGTGTCTGCATTGGCTGCTATGCGTTTAGCCTCAGTTTCAGCTTCTAACCTTTTAGCTTCGGCTAGTCTATCAGCTTCTAACTTCTTAGCTTCGCGGGCAGCTAACCGTTCTTCCCTTTCTATCTCTTGCCTTTCTTTGTCCGCTTTTTCTACTCTCTCCTTTTCTCTTTCTTTCTCCTTTTCCGCTTTCTCTAGCTCAGTTTTGACGTAGTTCGTCAGTTCGTCACCCTGATATCCTATCATGATACCGGTTTCTTTCAGGTCTTCGATAACCTGTTTGCGATCCATTTTACTGTCTTAGCGCGCTGGCTACAATAACAATGTATCTCGTGAATTGTGTGTTTTAACCGTCGGCGATAACTCCGCTTATCCCGAAAATAACTTTTAGGCTACAACCTTACAAAAATTATTTAATTTACTCAGAACACCTTCCGAAATAAATTGCGCGTTAACTCTTACACGTTTCACCTGCTTGTCACAGTGTCCGCTGTTCCAAGACTTTCGTAATGTCACGGCTCCTACCATACAACATTACACATTATATCTAGCACCCTAAATATAATAGTCCGAAGTCTGTTACTACCGATAACTCTCCTAGCTGGCGGTATAACCTTCGACTCCTCACAATGAAGTACTCAGTAACACAATACTAAATAAATCATTCAATAGCTAACATGACATATTTAACTACGCTTAAATATATCAACATTAACTAACATGCACGCTACTCTGCAAAAGAATACATGCACATGTCACAACAAAAGCAAAGAAAATCAGTGATACAAAAATCAAAAGAACAATTGGCAATTCTGTTCGTTCGTTCGTTTCTAGGTTATGATGCGCCCTATGTATAAAAATGTTACAATTTACAATTTAATACATATCAATCCCGCGACGACCCACACTTGTTACGTTTCCAGTATTTATTTAAAGACCCTGCTTAGAATAATTAAAAGACTTTAAATATAATTAATTCTTCCTCTCATATTCTACGCAGACTGGTTGCTCAATTTATTATCTGACTAATTAAAAGTGCGTCTTGTAGTTCAGACGACAAATTTACAGACTAACAAACTGCGAACTTTAGCTAGATTTGAAAACAGTTAAGTCCCTCTAAATTAATATGCACTCGTCATCAATCTTTCTGCTCATCCGCCCCCATTCAAATCTAAGAATTAATCTAATTGGTCTATTGTGCATAGAAATCAACTACTAAGAGGTATTAACAAAGAAAATAAGATTTAATAAAGTTTAACAAATTAACAATAAATCGAATGCAACGCGAATAGTCTTCACTCTGTCTTTACGCGCCTATGCCTGATTTTTGTCAATCTAAATTGCCAGAAAAGTGTTCCTTTGAGATCTGTACACTTGATTTTGCACTTAGCTCTATTCTTGTATCCTTGGTCTCAACACTCAGTCATGCCGGTTCGTTCCCTCAGTCCCCCTTTAACGACACACGTGGTGCATAAGGAATGATGTCCCTTTGTTAGTGGCTAGGAACTGGAATTTTTGCAGCATGGCCCTCAGAGTGGATTTCGACACGCTTATACCAATAAGCTAGTGCAGGTGAGGCATGGTGAAACATGAACCATGAGCCGACCTGTGGATGCAACGTGTTTGGATATAATTCTCAACCTAACAGGTCCTACTTAGGCATGGCTCAATTAAATGCGCTGAACAAAGAGTTTCGACTTCGCGTCGCTTACAATTAGATTTTAGAAAAATATAATCGTCTCACATGTGTTCCATTTAACAGTCATGACGTATGAAGCAATAAAATAGATACAACGTTAAATTAATGTTCATACAAGGGGTAATTCAAGCCGACAGAGCGCTTCACAATTTACAATTTAAATTACACGCAATAATTGAATTACATGAAGAATTCATATCGAGCACAGCATTCTGGCTCTTAGTGAATTAAAACAATATAAATTAAAGTACAGAAATGGAAAAATGGTTACAATAAATTTATATTCCGTAACATATAGGTTTTCAGCTATTTCTCTGAACCATGCTCAAGTGTATATGGAAATCATATAATACATAGCACAAATACATACTTAAACAATACATAGGCAAATACTATTAAATAAAATGATACCTTTGAGAGAAGTCGAAGGGTACCTTGATTCTCTATGGCGCCGGCTGCCTCTCACGACCCGAGTAAGCTGATGGAATTAGCTAAAATGTGCTCGAAGTGAGGGAGCGGAAGCGTGTGGGTACATATATAGAAAGGTATATTGCGTATCACGTGACTGTTCGCAAAGCATGTGGTTGGTTCGAGAACTGGACAATGGTCCTAAAGTTACATAACATCTTGACCTGTTCTAGAAGCACCTAGAAAAAGGAAGCTTTGAACAAAGGGCCAAGGGTTTCAAATATTCGAATTTGAAGTAAACAAGGCAAGTGGGTCATCAGGTCGGACATTTTTATCAGACTTGTGACACCCTTCTTCCCCCCAGCCCGGTTGAAGTCTGAGAATAAAGCGAAACTTAATGAACTCAATGAAAAACTGCTTCGTATTCATCCTATTCTTTCATATCTCCCCATTTTCCATCTTAGTCTTATCCTGGTTTTTACTTTGCCTCTTAGTATTTCTAAAGTATCTTCTTTCCTTAAATTACCTTCAAATGATTCCAACTTTCGTTCGAGCTGCTCGGACCATGTACGTTAAATTATAGGTGGTCGGCTAGGAGATAAAATACGAATTTAATCTCACCTTACCTCTGTATTAGTCAATGCGCGTGTTAACGTGTACAAAGTTAAATGTTTGCCTTAAAACAAAATGCACTGTCACACACGTGACGTGGAACGTGTACAAAACGAGTGCGAATTCTACCCTTAAACAAAATGCAGTTACACACGTGACGTGGAACGTGACCGGTGAGTGTACAACTGGAGCATCTCTGCAGCGCGGAGTAACAGCACTAAATCAATCTACATATTGACTACAAGTAACAGCACTAAATCAATCTACATATTGACTACAAGTAACGTGGCGTGTCTTACTCTTACTGAAGTGTCGCGATTTTTCATTTCTCGCGGAAAGTAATTGATGCTCTTTTTTTTTTTTTTTTTTTTTGGGGGGGACGTGTTTATCACCACAGGATGATGCGATTATGTAAGAGATATATACAAATTAAGCTCAAATGTACAGAAAACAATAGTGCTGTGTGCAAAAACGGGGGGGGGGGGAAATAGCGCGGTGTGCATTTATGATTAAGTATCATGTACGACAATTATAACAATAACAGTAACCTGTAGTTTAAATTCAACGCCCATCGCTGGCAACAAAACTGTCTCTTATAAGTCTATTTTCTCGATTGATTCTGTCACTTTTGAATGGAAACAGAAGGAAAAAAAACAACGTAAAACAACACAAAATAATTAAAAATCACGCGTAGTAATCATCATGATTTGGAGATAACATAAAACGCAATAAAATAAAACTTACTAATAATAATCATGGCGTTGACCATAACCAAATACATTAGCGATGCGAAGATTAATAAAAAGAAATAAACAAACCGGAGACAAAAAGAAATGGGGAAGGGGAGGGAAAAGAAAATGCAAACGATGCAGAAACAATAACTGGTCAAAGGTTGTGCGCGTCACACGCGACCCTGCGACCCCTAAGAGCAGTAAGGGAGGGCTGAAGTGAGTAGGCTTTACGGGCTATCGACCTCTGACCTCATCTTTTATCTGAGTGGCGCCGGGCCAAGAATGTCGGCACCGTAGTGTCACTCGTCACGCTAGAGGTGCGACTGGTCAACCCCCGCCCCCCATCTCATTACAAGCTGGCACGGTAGAGCGTTGTTAATGAATTCGCATAAGATGGGCTACATTTTTGTTTCAGGCAGGCAGTAGTAGTTGGGGAACGCTTCCAGTTTACACCGATTTCGCGCTAAGACGGACTATTAGAAGGGAGAAGATGAGCAGGGGAGGGGGTATGAAGGAGGAGGGAAGTGGATGCTGAGATGGACAACCCTTTCCAGTATGCGAGCGTACCCTTTTCTCTACAGCCAGTCTTTCCTTCTTTCGTACGAAAGGTCTTGGGGTTCTTGACTGAAAAGCAAGACTTAACATCTATCTGCCCCGCCTTTTTTACACGCTACTCCTCCCCCTCCCCTTCGCGCCGGGGGGGGGGAGGGTAGTACTAACAGGTATCTGTATGTAGTTAACCGTTTGGTGTAAGCACCATGCGCTAGTATCCAAGGACAAGTATGCGCTTTGGTCGTAGACCGACTTACGACACTGCAGTGATGTGCAGTCAGTGTTCACACAACACTTACTTCAGAATTCCAGCAAAGCATTATTTTATTTTGAAAGACAAAAAAACCCACCACTTTTAAAAAACCAGTACACATGCAATCAAAAGAAGTTATATTTCAAGAATTGGTAAAATCAAAACCAGAGTGCAGACCCAGAACTCCATAACATTATTGTACTGAAAATGAAAGACTAGAATCAAGAACAACAGCTGGTAGAGTACATTTTTTTCTTTTTTTAGATCATTGATAAAGGTCGGGAGGTTACATCTGGAAGCTCGGTGATGTGGCGTCAAGGAAAAAGATCTTAGGTTCGAGCTCGTCTTGGTCAAATGGAATTGTTTTCTCGATGGACCCCCCAAAAAAACAACCCCCCACCATCACCACTCTGAAACTCACTCACCCACTCGCTCCCTAGTTTCATAAATGCCGAGATTAATGGCCATGATTGCAAACCAGAATTAGCGCAAACAACTACCCATTATTATTACTAGATGTCATCATAAACATTTTTAAACAATACAAGTGAATCACTGGTGCCCCAAAGGTCGGCAAGACAAATAGATAGATAGATAGATTAGATGTGACTTTAAGAGACCTTCCGGTCTGAGATACTGGATTTACTGCTTTTGTATTATTGGTAAGGTTCCTCAACATTGCCTAGCGTGCTGCTCGTTGATCAGAAACGAACACAGTATGTTTTCTAATACAGATTTATCTCGACGCCTTGTAACCAAGCCAATGCAATCACGCACACACACACACACACACACACACCGAACGGAAATATTACGTTCCCACACGAACACACACACACACACACACATACGGAAAAACAGCGTGCAAGAAGAATGCGCTGTTGTTGCAACGAATTAAGATAATCTCGAATGCAATATCTGGAAAAGCAAAACAACACCCCCCCCCCCTTCCATTCATCTGACCGAACAACGCGCCAAGAATAATTTACCCGCAATCCCCCCAGTCACAGATACATTGATAAATTAAAAAATTAAAAAATAAAAATGCATTATTGTTATTATTTAAAGGCAGTGTGCCAAACGGTGTCACCATAACTGTCAATTACTTCCATAGGTCAAATACACAGTCACACCGTGACCTTCGTGCTGTCAGAGGTCAAGCTGCTAACTTATTGCTGTCAAGCTTGGCGCACGTTTGTTTCCTTCTCGCGGATCACAGCCGCCACTCGCCGAATGACAACGTCAGCAAAATGTCCTGCGCGCATAGCCAATTCTCCATCTCTCTCTAGGAGGCAGGTGATGCGTCAAAGGCACCTCAAAGTCTGGGTCTGATTGTAGTGTATTTGTAGCTGTTCTTCTCCCAAGATCATCGCGTGATAAATAAAAGCAATATCTGGACAACAAGCTGGCACGTGGCGACTTGTTTGTTACTTAACTGTGTATGTGATACTGATTTTCAAACTGACCAAAACGTCTGCTTGTTTTGCTGAATTACAACTAGCTGCTATTTAGGTCAGTGCTGGTGTTGACTGATGTATAAGGATGTTTATTTTAAAATAATAATAATGTCAATCAACATACTGCCGAGCACCAAAATAAATTCTTGTCTTCGATATAGGACAGTGGTCTCCTCTGACCTTTATGAGTTATAAATTTTACAAGAGAGGAAACTGATAAACAGTTAACTTTGCGTTGCGGAGATCATGTAGGAAAAGAAGTAGAGAAAACGCTGGTGCTTTTGAATACACTAGGATGACAAGTGACGACACCTCTTCCACTGCATACGGGTTTTTTGGATGTCTGTATGAATGCTCACTGCAGTCTTCTTTGTCTGGCGAGTGGACAATACTACTTTACCAGCAGCTAGAAAGAAGTGTTAAGTAGCCACGCACAGTTGGTATATTAAAGTCTTTTTTTTTGCTACCTATGGGCTTTTTTTTGCTACCTATGGGCTTTTTTTTTACATCGCAAACTGTTAATGAAAATACATTACCATTGGTAACTGAATACAAAATAATGGATGGCAAACAGACAGACAGACACGTCGCTGTTCTTACTAACGTGTATTTAACGAACTGAACTATAGATGACTGTGGCCTGGCCAGCGGTCTCTGTTTTATCATCCCCACTGTCCAAATTATTGCACTTTTTTCGTTCTAGAATGAAGTCCAGCAACACAAAAGGGGCACAGGAACAAGGCCACACGCACATAAGAGATAGATTGAAGGCCACGCGCACATAAGGGGTAGATTGAAGGCCACACATACATAAGAGATAGATTGAAGGCCACACACACGTAAGGGGAAGAAGGAAGGTAACAAACAAAAAAGGGGTAGATTGAATACCACACATACAGAAAGAGTAGAAGGAAGGCCACACACACACACACACACACAAAAGGGGTAGCTGGGGTGCTTCATGCACAAAAGGGGTAGACTGAAGGTCACACGCACACACAAAAGGGTAGCTGGAGTGTCATGCACAAAAGGGGGTAGATAGAAGGCTACATGCATATGGTGGATGAAGGAAATGGTGACCTGGTCCACAAACTACAGCCAATTATCACCTGAGAAAACGTTACTCCCTGCTTTACAAACAATTAGCAACACGCAATGGTAGCAATGATGATGAGACTACGTAATTAAGAAAGGTGGCGAAGAGACTATAAACAGCTACAATATATTATCAACACGACTTAAGTAATCAGCAACCATCAATCTTTCAAACTTTTTTGTGGGGGATGCAGGGATGGGGATTGGAGGAAAATCTACAACAAAAAAAACCCCTGCGTCAGCGACATTTTAAGGAGGTGCTTAACATACAACGTATTCCTCAATGAAGTAATGGATCTGCACTTAAAGCCTGTATGACGTGAATTCTTCATTCAATACATCGATACGATCCCCGTCAAGAACGCATTGCAAAGATGGTGTGTGTGGGTGTGGGGGATCATCTAGCAGCAGGGTTTACTGCTATAATAGTTTCATTTAGCTGTAGATGGTTCTCGCTAGCTATAGTTTCATTTAGCTGTAGATGGTTCTGGCTAGCTATAGTTTCATTTCGCTGTAGAGAGTGTAAGCTAGATATAGATAGTGTTAGCTAGGTGTAGATAATATTAGCTAAGCTATAGATAATTTCGTATAGCTGTCGAAAGCGTTAGACAGCTACAGATGGTTTGGTTTTTTTAGTTATAGAAGTGTGAACTGTGTTCAGAGACAGTGGTAAGTAGCTGTAAAGTTTCATGTAGATTTATATAGTGATAGCTAATGTAAAGTGTCATGTAGATTTAGACAATGATAGCTAGCTGAGTTTTATGTAGATTTAGATAGTGATAGCTAATGTAAAGTTTCATGTAGATGTAGATAGTGAGAGCTAGTTGTAAAGTTTCATGTAGATGTAGATAGTGAGAGCTAGCTGTAAAGATTCATGTAGATAGTGAGAGCTAGCTGTAAAGTTTCATGTAGATGTAGATAGTGAGAGCTAGCTGTAAAGATTCATGTAGATAGTGAGAGCTAGCTGTAAAGTTTCATGTAGATGTAGATAGTGAGAGCTAGCTGTAAAGATTCATGTAGATAGTGAGAGCTAGCTGTAAAGTTTCATGTAGATGTAGATAGTGAGAGCTAGCTGTAAAGATTCATGTAGATGTAGATAGTGAGAGCTAGCTGTAAAGTTTCATGTAAATTTAGATAGTGATAGCTAACTGTGGGCAACTTCATCTAACTGCTTCGAACGGAGCATGCGCCTGACGTTCATCGTCAGGTAGTTCTAGATAATGTCGTCTAACTATGGATTCTTTAGATGGTGTCATCCGCTTTTAGATGTAAGTCCACTCTAACCGACTTTTGTTTGGTCTAGAACTCTAGATTGAACTAGCTACTGCTAAAGGGTTTTCGCTACTCCTAGCTGCTTTTGCTTTGCTAATGCTTGTTTTTATTATACTACTGCTACTTCTAGACAAAGTTGGCTGAAAGTTTTATGCTAGTTAGAGATAGTACCGAATAGTTCTCATCAGAAGTAACTAGATAAGATAGCCTTTGGCTATTTGTAGGTGGAGCTGATAGCAGCAATTGAGTGTTGAATAGTCCTAGAGAGTGAATGACATTACCAGTACGCGTTCAATAACACACTGTCCAACAAGATGCAACGCAACCAAATAATATCTCAATAGAACCGACAGTCGTTACTTTTGCAATAAGCGCACACACGCAGGCACACATACACACGCTCTTTTTTTTTTTGTTCATGTAAACATCGCCGGAATACAGTCTACCATTTACCTAAGGCTCTGACTTTCTTTCATTTCAACCTAAAAGTAAATATACTTAAAACTGGAAACACAAACCCGCTAGCTAGGAAGATATTCGAGAGCGCAGCACGACAGGCTGTTTTTTTATTTAAAAAAAAAATGGGGAGGGTGGGGCGGTTGGAGAGGAGAGTGAGAGGAATGAGGGAGAGGAAGAAATGAACTGCATAGAAACAAGGATTAAGCAAGATAAGAAAAGAAAGCAGAAACAACTACTAATACAGTGACATTCTACTTCAACTGGTCGAGTTGAACAGAATATACACCAAAGAGGACACTTTAAATATATGAACATATTTATTGCAAAATAAGTGTGCTTCGGGGGTGGATGGGGCGATAAAATAGTCCTATTTTGTCACTATTCAATCGCTTTAATCTAGTAAGGGTATTACAAGTTCAACTGGAAACACAAAACTTCAGCACCCAACACTGAAAACTGATGTTTGATCAAACCTAAGCAAGCACACACAAACACGCATACACACACGCACACATACTATTTAACCTCCTACTCTACAACTAACCACACCTGCCTTAAATATCAACCTGGACAAATCGTTACAGTTAAGAGAAAATTTAAGGAAAGGACACTAAAACTGCTGTGGCGCAATCATTTGAAATAATGACCAGTTAATGTATCGAATCCCACGAAGAAACATACAGCAATGGGCGTGGTGGCATGGCGGAGCTGGAGAACAGAGTGAGACACAAGATGTGTTTTGTGTGTGTGTGTGGATTATTAGGGGTGGAGTTCTAACCACCAATCAACTTAGTACATAACCGGTCCTCTCCAGTGGCGCGCATGGTCAGTAACCAGTGGAAAGTGTAACGGAGTTTGCGCCACGAATTACAGGGTAGACCACCACACCGTGAGTTGATTGCAGAATCAATGAAAAATGAAAGAAAGTCTCACATCCATCTAATAACAAAATTCTACACCCATTCCAGTCAAATTACGTGCACGTATTTACACATGCTTATTGCACACGTACCATTATTCTTCCGCCTGTCGAATAAGTGCGCACTTACACGCTTATTGACTCCCTCTGATCATCGCCATCCATGTCTCATGACGAGCATATTACACAGACTTTTACTATCTCAACAAAGTCACCCAGTCCACATCACACCGCCTTCGTGTTCTGCAGACTCTTTTATTAACTCAACACTTTTATTAACCATGTCCACGTCACATTTGCGTTCATGTATTTTACAGACTTTTACTAGCAATACTCTACAACCCGTGTCACACTTCACTCGTGTTGTCTATGGACCTCTAGGTGACAAACTTCACTCGTGTTGTCTATGGACCTCTCTCTATGTGACAAACTGCACTCATTAAAGAGTTCACCGTCATGCACGTGACATTACATGCGGGAGATGGAGGAGGACACTGACTAAGCCACTAAGGTGACCAGAACAATTTGTAGGCTAAGTGACTGTCCTATCCATCCACCTCCATCAGTCTCGATGGACATACAATTACGCCTCTTCACACAAAGTAATTCACACGTTTCATAAGCATCTGTTACATTGTACATTTAGTTAACAGATAATGTAAATCTCCCATGATCATTTCCTAAATCACACATTTACTTCTGTGCTATCATGCTAGTTACCCTTCACCATGTCGACCGCATTGATTTTTTTTTTTTTTTTTTTGCTATTTGCCATTCAGTTCTCCCAGGGTCCATTTCTCACTAGAAACATATACATATTTATACACTGCGAAGAGGTGTGTACACCATACACACCCCTTTTCACACTATGGACTAAGTGACTAATTAATACAGTTCACTTACGCTCATTTCCAACTACTACATGCACAAATATTTACAACAGTTATTAGACTACACTTTTTCACCTTTATCCATTTTTCTCACACACAATTACAGAACGCTTACCATTTTAGCAGAACTTCATGTGGAATGTGCTTGTTGTTATAGACAACCGCTACACGGAATATACACACACCACCATCACCCATTTCACAATATACATACTCATATATTTCACCAAATCTTTTTTTCTACACTATACCATACACACACAAATGAAACAATTAATTAATTAACAACGAAAGAAAAATTAAGTACATATTTACCAGAAAACATACTTGCATTCACACACACAAGCACGAATTTACAGTAGTTCGTTATAAGCCATTGTACACGTACGCACATACAAACAAACTACTACTTGTTTCGTTCACAAGCGCTCACTTCTTTAGTGGGTCAATAATTCGCCATCCAATTCAACTGTCATGCGCACATGCATTAACAAAATCCGATTGACACACATTAATCGATGAAGTTTCTTTCAAAATATACAGTATACACCCACAGTACGCACTAATAACAAAAGATATCCACAACATCAACCACTGGCGCATCGTCACATGTAAGTGGCTTCACTGACGAAGACTGCAGCTGATTTAAACTTTGCTAATTTCATATCTGGTTTAACAGTAGCGCATGTTTCAAGTCCTACTGCAGCGTGACACACTTTAACCACGAAATTCATTCATACGTGAACTATGACTTCTACTTAGCGAGGTCAATCTGCTAGGCAAGCGTGGTCGAGTCGGCCCGAGTCGAACTTCGTGGGTTCGCCGAGTCTCTCAAGGTAGCTCGCTCCTATGCTGTCGTTTCGAGCCCTTCCCGGTTCGCCCTATATACAACGCCAACCTTGACAAGGCCTCTTGCGCTGGCGTCTGCCCACAGGGTCAGCAGCGATAAAGATCAAGAGGGACCCGCCAGGTAAAAACTGAGAAGAGATCCCGAGACACTAGTCGCGACTCCATTTCGATCAGTTTACCGTGCAGAGAAAGAGAGAGAGCATTATCGTTTTATGTATAAGAGATCGGGACGGAGGCGGGGGGGGGAGCTATCGTTTTGTTTACACATATATACAAATGAAAGATATTAATATGATGTACAAAAAAAAATATTACATAAAGTAGCCTTCTTACATTGATAACATTTACATCAGGAGTTATTAATTACAATTAAACACTCTCGAAATAAACTAGAGAATCTTTTATTTACAGAATAAAACCAACGCCATACAATTTTTAAAAAAACCGACATCATATGATCGCGATATGAAACAACACGAAAATTAAAGCAAGCAACGACAAAGAGTCATGAACGATTATCTCCTCTACCCATTATTACAGGTGTTTTAAACGGGTCAAGATTTTCACTAAAGTATTTCAAGTATTTAATATCTGACCGTGTACACCCACATAACAACTATGACAAATATGTCTAGAAATGGTAAGCGGGTATTCAATCCGTTCGTATGTTCGAAAGAAAAAATTAGTAAGATTGGATATTGTCTCTCGCACAGTAATGTACACAGGACGGTTGAAGTGCTCGCCAGACAGTATTGTAGACCTGTCACACCCATTGAGTAGAGACCCTTTCTACACCCACTAACAACAGTACATATATCCAGAACCACTAACAACAATACAGACTGTGTCCACACTAACAACAGTAATCAGCATGTCCACTCTAATTACAGTACTGACTAACTTATTAACTAACTACAGTACAGACCATGTCCTCACCCACTAACTACAGTACAGACCATGTCCTCACCCACTAACTACAGTACAGACCATGTCCTCACCCACTAACTACAGTAGAGACCATGTCCTCACCCACTAACTACAGTATAGACCATGTCCTCACCCACTAACTACAGTAGAGACCCTGTCAACACCCACTAACTACAGTAGAGACCATGTCCTCACCCACTAAATTCAGTACAGACCATTAACAGCAGCAATAACCGGAAAGGTAATGTTGTGCGCCAAAGAAATATCTAGGAAAATAACGAAGTCCGAAAATTATATTTAAAGAAAATGGAATGAGGGGGTGTGCTCGCATCGAATCCAATAGCTGCTCGATACAATCTGATGACGTAGCTGTTACTTACGCGTTACAGTGTGTAGAACGCGCCTCTTCTATGTCCTTCAGAGACGGCAAGGTTGTTGTTTCTTTGCAATGGACAACAAATCTATCAGTTTAGATTTAGGTTTTAGTCGTAGGGTTAGACCAAACGGGAAAATGTAGGCCTCCTTTTTACTGCTACAGCGTAGGTAAAGCGGAGAGGAAGCGGTGTTTAAATGTCATCTAGCCAGTTGTGAGCAAACCTCTTGTCGCCCGCCCACCTGTCGGGCCACGGCTAGATGCTAACGTGTAGAGTTTTTGTTTGTTTTTTTTTACGCCGAATTAGCAACGTAAGTTAGCTCACGGCGAGACAGTTCAGATGAACATGGAATAAACTTCGGTAGAAATGATTAAAAAATTTAATTTAAATAATTTTAATTTATTTTCACAGAGGTCAAAAGTAGATGAGAGAAGGTGCTGTGGATATCAGGCCTAACTATCTCTGTGCCCATAGGTGTAGGTAGTAATACGAGAACTGGACTGAAATGACGATGCACCCTTAGGTATAGACTATAGAGTAAGAGAATGAAATGACGATGCACCCTTAGGTATAGACTATAGAGTAAGAGAACTGGACTGAAATGACGATGCACCCTTAGGTATAGACTATAGAGTAAGAGAACTGGACTCAAATGACGGTGCACCCTTAGGTATAGACTATAGAGTAAGAGAACTGGACTCAAATGACAGGGAGTTCAGGTGGCGTGCCCATAGCTATAGGAAATAAGAGAATAATGATGAACTTGGGGAGTGCTTCCGGCTTGCGCTGATTTCGCGTACAAGAGAAATAAGAGAACTGAACTGAAATGGCGGCGAGAAACGGACTACAGAAAATGTCCACAATAAATAAAATAATGATAGAATATGAAAATAAACAAGCGTTCAAAGCTGAGATTGGATGGACTGTGACTGAGAGAATAGTTGACAGAGGGAGAGAGGGACTGGGGGACTGGAGGATAGTGAGAGGAACATGTATATTCACCTGTGTGAGTGATTTAATAACGGCTAAATAAAATGACTAGATAAGCTCCCACAATCCGTCAGCTCGTGTCATTGTACAATGTGTGCGCGCGCAAACATCCGAAACTTCAGGAGAAGATGGGGGGGGGGGGGAATACTATTTATCTCACTTTAAAAAAAAAACGGAATATGCAGGTTTAATTAATTATTGAGTTGAAATACTTTCAAATTTATTCACTCAGTATGGCTTACAAATCTTACAGTTCCTGACAAATTTGTATATTTAATCATAATGATGATGTGAATATGTTCATAGCGGACTGTCTCAAGATTAGTCTGAAATGTCTGCACGGATAAAACGTAGAATTCAATCAATACTGTTTGTGATAAATCATGTGCCCACCCGGATGAGTAAATGGAGATATTCTTTCTTTTAAGACTGTAGCGGCAGCGTTATAGATAATTATCTATGCTCGCTTTCCGATACTTGTTCAACAACACACCACTGATGCCAGCAGATGAAACGAACGAAATGTACTCTACATATTTCTGCATTATTATTATTTTCAGGTGGCAAGCTCGTAGCCATTTGAATTAATATTCCGCTTTTTTTCAAAACCACTTCCAAACGCACTTTAACACGGCAACGCGCGAAGACACACGAACATCACACAAGCATTTCTTCCAGTCGACCGGAGAAGACCCGGCCGTAACCCCCCACCCACACACTCCACGTATCCGCACCACCACCTACTCCAAACCAAATCCCTGTTCACTCCAAAGTGATGCCAAAGCTGATAGCTGGCAGACAGTAGAATACCGCCATTGTTTACTTCACAAAGGGCAAGTCCATCTCAGGACAGTAGGGGTGGTTGGGTTCGTTAAGTGGCTCACAGGTGTAGGAACACTAGTTACTATTTCGATGGACAGACTGATCGACAGAAAGACCGCCAGACAGACAATGAATAGATAGACAAATAGATCAATTCTTAAAGATAAAAATAAAGATAAAACAGGCTGACAACCCAAATCTGGGAAAACTGCAGATTTTGCATCGGTTTATAGTTATCGATCTGAAAGTATTAGGCTAGCTGAGACAGGTAGGCCTATATATTTATCTTTTCTACTTTTAAAAGTACGCAGTCAGGAATGCCCGAACCATAAAATTTATTTTGCAATTAATCTGAGTTTGCTGTGCATTTTCAATCCTGTTGACAGCTATAATGTTAACAGCATTTGATTTATATTGTGACATTTGATACAACTGTTATTATGACTCCCAACTGGCGCGCACAATAGTTGGTCACTATAAATAGGTGCAAAGATATGCTAACAACTCCAGTTGTTGTAACGACCTAGAAATGGCCCAAGCAAATATATCAACGACAAGCATACCTAGCTGAAAATAACATTATGACTGAACATAATGGCCACACTATTATTTACACATTATGTAAATAAAATAACAATAATGACTGTATTAACAAAATGACAATACGACTGTGAAGAAAATGACAATAAGACTGAACAACATGACAATATGACTGTAAACAAAATGACAATACGACTGAAGAAAATGACAATAACTCTGTGAACAAAATGACAATACGACTATAAAAATGACAATATGACAGTAAACAAAATGACAACACGACTGTGAAGAAAATGACAATAAGACTGTGAACAAAATGACAATACGACTGTGAAGAAAATGACAATAAGACTGTGAACAAAATGACAATACGACTATAAAAATGACAATATGACTGTAAACAAAATGACAATACGACTGTGAACAAAATGAAAATATGACTGTGAACATAATGAAAATACGAATGTGAACAAAATGAAAACTGAAGCTGTTGCCCAAATTTAAGGCTTCTTACTTCAATGAAAGGGGGTGAGGTGGGGAAATGTTTTTATCCTCACAGCCTAAAGTAAGAAGCCCATCTTTGATGGCAGGCATTTGCTAAAATAACATTGGAAAGAAAGAAGAAAAAAGTAAGTGAAACACAAGAAACGGAAAAGAAACTAACTCACAAGAGCATTTTACATACAGTTATCAAAACCCTAGTCTAAAGTCACAACTTCAGTCTTTAACATGACTGTATAGTCATAATCATAGTCTGCTGCCATAAAAATTAGTCCACTATCAATCTGCAATAAAAGCCTAATACTATAAAGCTAGGCTACAGTTACTACCAGAAAATATCGCCAGGTGTCAAAGTGTAATGTCAACGCTACATGGCTGTTCTATTCCTTGTCAAAAGCACTACAAATTTGCCCTAGTATAAAAACAAAACTTTAATCATTCATAATCTGTTTGAAAAGTACAGTACCACAATGCACTCTACAACGGCAATAAAATTCAGAGAAAATAATTACAGCACAAAGAATTAACTTCCCTTTAAAAAAAAACAACCAAAACACTGACTCACTAAAGCAAGTGTGACATCATATCAAAAAACGCCGACTTATTCAGACGTGGTTGACTTCACATCAAATACACTGAGTCATTCAGATAAGCGTGACGTCAAATCAAAAAAACGCCGACTTATTCAGACGTGTCTGACTTCACATCCAAAACAGTGACTCATTCAGAGATAAGCGTGACGTCAAATAAAGAAACAGTGACTCATTCAGAGATAAGCGTGACGTCAAATAAAGAAACAGTGACTCACTCAGATAAGCGTGACGTCAAATAGCACCGATTCATTGTGACATTGCATCAAAAACACCGACTCATTCAGACAAGCGTGAAGTCACCACAACAAAAAAAGTGACTCAATCAGACAAGTAGACTTCACATCGAAACACTGATTGATTCAGACAACAACAAAAAAGTGACCGCAAAAATAAATAAGTAATAATTTTCTTACCAGAAAAATCGTTCCGATAATGAGTGGGTGTCAACCCCGTTTCTGTGGATACAAGATCTTGGGGCAAATGACCTGAAATTGCAACAGTTTCATAAGATACTCTCAATGTTGTTGACAAAAAGTGCAAACTAAAGTCATTATTTAATGCAAATATTTAAAGAAATTAAGTAAGGGGCTTGTGAAATTGAAAGAATGGGTACATATATGAGATTTTGTTTATAAAAGAACCCTAGACAAGTGCAACAAGCTTCAACTAAATATCTACACTAGTTCAAAGATGTAAAAAATAAAAAAAATCACAAGTGAACACTCACTCAGTCAATTCCACCTTAACGTTAAAATAATCATTCACTGTCCAGAAATTAAGTGTGAACAAATAATGAATAACCTAAAGAACAGTCCCACTGTAAAATACACTGTGGGAAATGGGGGTGTGAGAGGGAACGTTACCCTTCAACAGAGTCCCATTGAACTATAGTCCCATTGAAGAACGAATGCACAGAAGGAAAAAGGGGCATTATAAGAAATCTTACCCACTATGGATGTCTTCGGAATGATGTGTGCAAATAAGAATTCCTACCTGTAGATTTTGGTACCCGTTGTAAAGAAACTCCCTCCATACCCAGCTCCTGTAATCCAGGAATCGGTGGAAATACTGCAAAAGATTTTTTAAAGGGCAAAAGTATTGAATGTTGCTGACAAATTAAGGATGTTTTAATATGTGGGTATTGTTCAAAGGAAAAAAACTCCAGAAATACTGTGTCCAAGCACAACACACTAATAGCAAGGGTTAACAGTATTTATTATCCTAGCAACTGTTCTAGGATACTTTACACATAAACCCAGAAACAAGCAAAGTATGGTTGCATTTCAATCTGATCTAGGCATTATTCTTAATCTTTCAATGACGTATGCATTTCTTCAATGACTGTTACATTTAATTGTGTCAAATTATCATTTACTATCTGGCTTTTAGTGAAATAACCTCTACAGATGGCTCGACACTATATGAATAAGCCAAAAAATAAACAAACAAGCAATTAACAGTTAAATGTTAACGAAACTTTATATGTACAAGGCCTACATTCACTGTAGTACTGGAACTATAGTAATATAAGTGGGACTAACAGAAGACCATCCAAACAATTATCTGAAGTTAATTTTATATTTAGTCAAGGCCATGTGACTTGATTTCAAGAAGCTAATCCATCTCCAAAATCAGTAAATGTTAAGCACCAACCATTCAATCATTGTGAATAAACAATACTACTTATTGATAATTTTACTGAAGAACATAACTATTGTGAAAGGCTTTCACTGAATGTATTTTTACTTATGCAGGCGACAACTGTATGTTGAGAAGTTATCAGATAAATAAACTGACAGATAGACAAGAGTACAGTATTATGGAGATGGTTGGTTTTGTGTGTGTGTGTGTGTGTGTGTGTGTGTGTGTGTGTGTGTGTGTGTGTGTGTGTGTGTTTGTGTGAGAGAGTGTATGTATGAGGAAGGAATTTTTTTTTTAAAAACAGTTTTATGATTAATAGGTAGAAAAATGATTCATCCTATCTCACCAATAACAATAATTTCAATGATAATACATCACACAATAGTATATTTACTAACTGCAGATACACCAACACACACACACACACACTATAAGATGTTTGTATGTGTGTGTGTGTGTGTGTGTGTGTGCACGAGCGGTGGTGGTGGTGTAAATACAATGATGGTGAGATATTTTCTTTTCCAACAGACTGACAAGTTAAAACCATAACTCAGGTTGAAACTTTTAAAGGGAGACAAATGTGATGGACTCATAGCACAAGCAAAGAGATTGGGGGGGGGAGGGGGGAATGCTATGGTTATGGTTATCTTTGTCTTGCTGATTTCCGTAATGAGTAACATGAGAAAGCAACTACATAATCTTGGGAAAATAAAACTTGCTCGAAAAAGAGGAAATATATTTTTTAAATGTTAATTTGCCTATAAAACAAGAGCAGAAAGAGAGAGAGAGGGGACAGAGAGAGAAAGACGAACAAGCGCTGACATCACAGCTTGCCAGTGATAAAGTGGGGACAGTCCGACTGGCGCCAACCCAGCTGCTCTTGCCCTAGCGCTGTGTGATCGAGGCAAGCGATACAAGTGGTGTGTGGGACAAGACAGCGCCCCAGATCGCCTCTTCAGCCTTACTGACGACAATACTTCAGAGTTATGTTTTCTTTACGTTCAGTGTTAAGGCGCTGTCATCGTGTCTACGTCATAGGCTTCCTCGGGCGCCAGCTACATCTCAGACAAAATTCGCACTGTATAATAATGAAATGAAAGTTTTTATATTTATTTATATTCTAGCTAATGCGAGAGATGATTTGATTTTACAACCCATCAAGAACTAAAAGAATATCTGTCTAACCAACTGGTAAAATTATAAAGGGCGCGTTTTAGAATAATAATATATAAAAAGAAAAAATCTTATCATGTATCTGTCAGAAATGCAGTTTCCAACAGGGCGTACACTCATTTCAGTAACTTGTAAACGAAATTGGTGTTTACAAATGTGTCACATTTACGAAATCTGATTTGAAAGCCGGGCAGAGAAATATGTAAACAGTTTCCCCATTAAGTTAATGCAATAACTTACCCACCACCACCCCAAGGGGAAAAAAAGAAGTCGAAGAAAAATACAGTTGAAAAATGATAATATCCAACTTGCAGACAGGCCATTATCTGTAGCGCTAGGTTTTTTTCTTCTGAAATTGTCCTTAAATAACATTTTACCTACTTTTTAAAAAAAATTACTCATGAGGCCTTAATTGTTTGAAATCTTTTTTGCTGTAATTAACACTTTAATAGAAGTAAGCTTAAGTGAGCAGACCGGAAGTAAGCAAAAGACATGTTGACGGTGAGTTCGTGTAACAGGCAAAAACAGTAAGTGATCTCTTCCCCACCCCCCAAAAAAATGTAGACAGTAAATAAATGACATTTTACGTACATGGAGTCCGTAAATAAGTGCACTGGATATAAAACAAAATAATAAGTGCACCCCCACCCCCCGCCCAACACAATAAAGAGAGTAAATAAGCGATCTTTTTTGTTATAGGTAAACAGTAAATAAGTGAGCAAGTACAAAAACAGTATTAAATTACCGTAGACAGTAAATACACTGTCCTTTTCTCTTCAATATGCGGAAAGTAAGTGAAACAGACAGACAGTAAATAAATTGAAAACAAAAATTAGTGATTCTGACGCACAGAGAGCAAGCAAATAAGAGAAAATAATAAACACTTCAGACAGGCATGTTAGACTACAAGGCATACAATACCGTGAATTAGATAAATAAACCGTAAACACATGACTAATAAATATATAATCATGCCGGTAATAAATAAAGAAAAGAGCACCAGGATACAAAGAGTAAATAAGTGACTCAACGTCCAAAACAAAGAAAAAAAATAAAAACTCGACTCTAAGCAAGAAAAGAAAACAAGGAAATGGGTGAAGTTTGTAACAAACAAAAATAAATTAATTATCCGACATACAATATATCTGCTGTTAAATTAAATAACTGTTGCATTAGTTAACTATTTTACTATTACTTTTTCTCTTTCAGTTCGTTTTTTTTTTTTTCTTGGCCATCTGTCTTCTTTCTTAATTCCTTTCTTTTAATCTTTTAAAAGAAAAGTTTTACTTGCATTTTATTTTAATGACTTTCTTTTTGCTTGGAAGTAAAGATGGGAGGAGCTAAAGCTGGAAATAAAGTTACTCATCAGCAAATGGCCTCCCCCTGCCACATTAGTCACTGGCGCTATCTACAAAAGCTTAGAGGAAGAATGAATTTCCTAGCTGATACCAAGGTGAACCGCCAGATAAAAGGGGTCAAATCTGTATCCAGGGAACACGTGAACTGCGAAGGGGTGGGTAGGAGTGATGTTCAGATTTCGCCATTAAACCCAAGCTAGTACATCGAGATTTTCCTGATTAAAACAAAAATACAATGTAAGGTTTTAAAACAAAAATACAATGTAAGGTTTTAAAACAGTTTAGGCCTTTAAAAAGCATCGAGTGTTTTATTAAAATTAATTCTGTTTCAAATTACAATAAAGACAATGACTACATCTGATGAAATAAGGATGAAAGATGTTTAGATTTTTTACTCATAATGTTTCATCAACTTTCCTTGAATTCGTTTTCTGATCAGGAAATCATTTTTGCGAGTAAGGACAGTCCCCACAAATGTTCTTGGCGGCTACTGTCTGAACATACAGTTATTAGGTTTAATGACTTGAGAGTACAAGAATTAATATATGTATGTATCGCACTGTTAACTACTGTGTGGCATCGCAGTTATTACGTTAGTGGATGGGGGATGGGGGGGGGGATTTTTCCTCTTTACAAACATCACCAACGTACTCACATGTGCTCATTTACAACAGACAAGCTACCAAAAGAAAACAGAGTCGACGAGAATCCTGTTATAAGTAACCCAAAAGTTCGTTAGGTGTAAGTATCTAATAAAAGATATCACAAATTCAGTCTGTCCTGCGAGTCAAAAAATATTAACTCGTGTGTGTGTGTGAGGGGGGAAATTTCATGTGAATAACACTAGCGTGTAAATAAAACAAGTAATTTTTTAAAGTGCATCTAATCACTAGCTACATATAATTTTTTTAAAAAACCCGCTTGCTTTAGGTGCAGTTTAAACATCGATTACTAGTGACTGAAGATATTACCATTCGTGTTTAAGAATAAGAGTCATACATATCCCTTGAGACGGAGGTCAAGCATATTTCCGACTATCGTCCAGCCTAAAGAGGTTGTACGTAACAAGAGACATAGCAGCAAGGATCCGAACCACCTACGACAGAACCGACAGCAAGAAGAACGGAAAAGCACGACACAAAGTCACACCAAAGAGCAAAGAGGAGGATAGGAAAGGGGTGGGGTGGGGGGAGGGGGTCTAAAGTGCAAATTTAGGCGGAACGCGGCACGTTTATAGCTCTTGGGAGTGTTTATAACTCTGTGTGTAAACACTTCTTCAACTGGCTTTGTGCCGGAAAGGTAGGGATGGGTTTTTTCCCCCAAGTGTCAGTTCCAAGCACTATGTGTGTGTATATGATACGTCCGCAGACTGTATGCATCTGGCGTTAGGAAGACTTTTTCTCCAGTACAGTACAATGTCGTAAGGTGTCTTACATAGTGTTCAAATATGCAGAGCCAGCTCCGGAGCCGTGCGCTACCCAACCAAGACCGTGCAGGACTTTCGGTGCTACTGGCACCAATCCACCCCACCCTACTGGCACAAAAAAAAAAGATACTACGTGAACAAGTTCTTAAATCATAACAAAAGAATATATATTTTTAAAACCTGGTACAATGAAAACACTGGAAGGAATGCTCGCACTTTTATATATGTATGAAGGTATGTGTATGAGGGGGTGTGTGAGGGTATGTGTGTGAGGGTGTGTGTGTGAGAGGGTATGTGTGTGAGGGTGTGTGTATTATGCCTGTGTGGTGAGATAGGTCTTTCACTACATGCAGACCGAATACCAACCAATCAGAAGTCTTCATTTCAGGGCAAAGAAGTTCACTATCATGAAAGTCCATCAATTATACGCTTGAGAATCGCACTACCATTCCCCTTTAGGAAAGGTGCATTCTCGTTTTAAAGTCCATCACTTGCTGTCAGAAAAGTGCACTATCATTTAAAACCCACCATTTTCCGTCAGAATAGTGCATTATCGTTTTAAATCCATCATTTCCCGTCGGAAAAGTGCATTATTGCTGAAGTTCATCAGCCACGTGTCCAGAAAATGTGTCACCACTAAATGAAAGTCCACCATTTACCCAATATAATAGTGCGTCATAGTTTGAAGTTCCGTACTCTCTACAAGTGAAATGTATTATCGCTGAAGATAATCACCACCCGTGAAACGCTAGAGATCAATTCCCACTAGAAAAGAACATTATCGTCAGTGCAAGTCAAATAAATACATTATCATTAATTACCATCAATTTATTCGTCTTGGAAAGTATTATCGTTTAAAGTCTAAAATCTCCCGCCAAAAGAAAGCACGGCGATTATTGTGCATCAATTACGTGTGATGGAAGTGCATTATCGACGGACGAAGTTCATTCAACATTACACACGTATTTTAATGCGTAAGTATATTGGCAAACATTACACACGTATTTTAATGCGTAAGTATATTGGCAAACATTACACACGTATTTTAATGCGTAAGTATATTGGCAAACATTACACACGTATTTTAATGCGTAAGTATATTGGCAAACATTACAGACGTATTTTAATGCGTAAGTATATTGGCAAACATTACACACGTATTTTAATGCGTAAGTATATTGGCAAACATTACACACGTATTTTAATGCGTAAATATATTAGCAAACATTAGAGAAGAGTAAAAGTGGGAAAGTACGTTTCACGCTTATTTTTTTTTTTAAATCGTTAAAGTACATAATTTACACATCTAGAAGTACTGCTAAAGATCATCAAGCTGCAAAAGTGCACGGGACTAAAGCCCATTATTTCACATCAATAAGTTCATCATCCATATCAAATAAGCTCATCATCCACATCAAATAAGCTCATCATCCACATCAAATAAGCTCATCATCCACATCAAATAAGCTCATCATCCACATCAAATAAGCTCATCATCCACATCAAATAAGCTCATCATCCATATCAAATAAGCTCATCATCCACATCAAATAAGCTCATCATCCACATCAAATAAGCTCATCATCCACATAAAATAAGCTCATCATCCATATCAAATAAGTCATCATCCGCATCAAATAAGCTCATCATCTGAAATATTTAAATATATTTCTATACCGACCATAGCAATAGTTTTGCTTAACAAACGCTAGAGACGCAACTCAACTACTGATACTGTCTGTCTGTCTGTCTGTCTGTCATAGGTTAATTTTGAAAAAACGTTGCGCTCCAGAATCTTTCAAGATAACAAAACGGTCTGTCAATCAACTTACCGCGTTATCACCACAAGACGGTCTGTCAATCAACTTACCGCGTTATCACCACAAGACGGTCTGTCAATCAACTTACCGCGTTATCACCACAAGACGGTCTGTCAATCAACTTACCGCGTTATCACCACAAGACGGTCTGTCAATCAACTTACCGCGTTATCACCACAAGACGGTCTGTCAATCAACTTACCGCGTTATCACCACAAGACGGTCTGTCAATCAACTTACCGCGTTATCACCACAAGACGGTCTGTCAATCAACTTACCGCGTTATCACCACAAGACGGTCTGTCAATCAACTTACCGCGTTATCACCACAAGACGGTCTGTCAATCAACTTACCGCGTTATCACCACAAGACGGTCTGTCAATCAACTTACCGTGTTATCACCACAAGACGGTCTGTCAATCAACTTACCGCGTTATCACCACAAGACGGTCTGTCAATCAACTTACCGTGTTATCACCACAAGACGGTCTGTCAATCAACTTACCGCGTTATCACCACAAGATGGTCTGTCAATCAACTTACCGCGTTATCACCACAAGACGGTCTGTCAATCAACTTACCGCGTTATCACCACAAGACGGTCTGTCAATCAACTTACCGCGTTATCACCACAAGACGGTCTGTCAATCAACTTACCGCGTTATCACCTACCTTCGTTTAAGTGAACATTGCTGAAGAACAACACAAACAAAACGTAACACGTACATTACTTTTATTTGAGCAATTTAGTATAATGTTGGAAAAAAATACTTACTATGCCATTATAAACAATTACAAAATTAATTAAAAAAATAATATCTAATGGGATGGGGGAGGGGGAAGGACATTCCTTATTCCGATTGCTGCCCGCATTAAATTTCTACAACCAGCAGTTCGTCTCAATCGACGGTTTTCTTATTCAAAACTTTGCAGACGGCACTAAAAATACAGTGCAGGCGCACTAAAAATACAGTGCAGGCGCACTAAAAATACAGTGCAGGCACGTTTTCACTTTTAAGTGCGTGAATCTTGATGGTTTTTCTGATCGCAAGTTTTTGCCATTCCTTCCTAAGAAATGTTACGTCTATTTACCTGAAATCACCACAATACCTGTGATTTCTCAGCTGAGCAACGGTCGAAGATGCATGCACTTAATGTGCATTGAATATGTATCGTGTACATTTGTTAATGTTAATTTCCGCTGATTATTAATAATTTTTTTTTTTTACTGTTCTTTCCGGTGCAGACGAAGAAGCGATGAGAGATAAAGGGGGGGGGGGGGAGAGTATGTGTGTTCATTTGGTTAAGAAGTATTTACTTCTATGTTAAGTAATGAGTAGATTGCAAACTAAGCAACACGAATCCCTAAGGTTGTTGAGATTGTACACGACTAGGCAACACAACTATCTAAGTAAAACTACTGTCCAGCGTTGTAAAGTTGTAACGTTTCTGTCATCAATACTGCCTAACGTTGTTGTAAAATTATACTCAATTCTATGATCTAACTTTGTTGTCGAATTATACTCAATTCTATGGTCTGACGTTGTTGTCGAATTATACTCAATTCTATGGTCTAACGTTGCTGTAGAACTATACTCAATTCTATGGTCGAACGTTGTTGTA
Organism: Sinotaia quadrata; assembly: GCA_028829895.1. Classification (NCBI taxonomy): domain Eukaryota; kingdom Metazoa; phylum Mollusca; class Gastropoda; order Architaenioglossa; family Viviparidae; genus Sinotaia; species Sinotaia quadrata. The sequence goes on from CM054181.1 coordinate 126,381,553, forward strand.
AAATTATACTCAATTCTATGGTCTAACGTTGCTGTAGAACCATACTAAATTCTATGGTCTAACGTTGTTGTACAATTAACACTAGCTACATGAAGATCCAAGGAGCATTAAACCCAAACCGACATTACAAGGGTGGGTAAATTCTACCAATCTGAGTGAGAGTTCACCAACTGACGCCTCATTCTCAAATTAAGCATTAACTGAACATCTCAAACAAGCCCTGTATTTCTAGTAACATATGTGTTCAATGCTCACTTGCTTAGCTGGACACATATTCAACAACGGGTTTTAAGCAACATGCCTCAAAGCTAAAACTTTTCCACATCAATGATCATGGGATGAAATTAAGCCAAGCAACTGAAATAAGCGTTTGCCACCTTGAAAGATGATGCACCAGATCGTTTGAATTTGGGTTGAAAGTTCGCGACCCTCTTTTGTTGATTTCGCAGACAGGTACAAGCGCGCAAGAAGACACTGCTCTTGAAAGACGAGATGTGAGAAGGCGTGGGTGTGCTTGGTGGGTTTTATAACTGCAACATTTGTTTTCCGGGCAACAGCCAACGGACTAAAGTTTCCGATTTTTAACTGCCGAAGGGATCTTTAGCGAGTCCACCCAAGGTCTACACCGGACACTAAATACGCCATCTTGAATTAGGACGTAGTCAAGCAACACCTACCCGTAAGTTTTTCATTCCCAACCGGGATAGAATCCTAGTCCCTTAAAGCAAGGTCAGATTCGTTTCCTATCTTCTGCGCTATCGCCAGTCCCTTTAAATGACGTAACTGCTTTAAATGACGTAACTGACACGTTCTAAGTAATGAAAATATATGTTCAACAAACGTACTCACGCAGACGTACCCAGTTTAACTTTCATCCTGATGCAAACAAGACTACAGTCATACAATAAGTGACTACTTTAACAATACAAAATGCTTTCAAGGAAAAAACTATTAGAATTTCTCTAGAAGACTGATTAAAATTCTATAACCGTACAGCGCGCTTAATAATATATTTAAGTGCCAAAAGTTATGCTATCCTGCCCTTAGCCGCCATACTAGCATTTAGAAGAACCACATTTGATAAGCCTACTGGTTCAACCTGGGTAGCCGCTAAATCGCGTCTACTCCATTCAAAGGGTCAAGCAACCGTTCATCTAAGCCAAATATAATTTCCTCTTAACAGATTTCACTCCATAATAAATTAATTCAAACACCAAACTATACAGTAGAATCATCGTTTCCATTCTTTTCCCTTCGAGCTTGTCCCAAAACTCCGCAGAGAGAACCAATCCTCAATGATGGAAAAAGATCCATACGTCAGCGACCGTCATACTGACGTGTAAACTTCACGAAAGACCCGTTCCCTCGAATTCTCAACTCTTGTTATCACTATGGCAAGAACCCCTACTTCACTCGCTCGATAAAATTCGAGGTAGTGGGGGGGGAGACACGAAATGACTGGCCTACTTAGCGTAGCTTGTACATTCCCAGCCCTTGACAGAGGTGAGGACCAACTAACTAAAGTTGGTGTAAGTGCTGCTAACTTTGACCTGCCGGATGGTTGCAGTTCGCGCAACTAACCGAGCGCGGAGGGTTCCCCCACCCCTCCCCGCAGTTTTTTTTTTTTTAATTTGATATTTCAATTCAAAATTGCTTGCTTGACTTGCTGACTTCGTGTTATTTTTCTTGGGTCGTCCACATACAATGCTCTGTGACTGGATATATAATACAAGTGCTTAGCAACTGTACAAGGCGTCCAGTGTTATGAACATTTCCGGTTCAAATTAAGAATAACTGTCTTCAAAGTACACAGTCGTATCAATCCAAGTGTGACTGATAAGTTTTCGATTTAAAGTTACTATAATGTCTTTGACAGATTAAAGAACCGCGGTTTAGCACAGCTTTCCTCATACGTTCTCTATCACGTGATCTAGACCACTGCCTCTCTCCAAGTCAAGGCAAGGTTTAGGTGTAGCTGATAAGTGTCTGTCTGCTAGCCAAATTCGCGCCAATGACTTTCAACCTAAGACTATGTTTACAGAAAAAATAGTGTATCTGGTTTTGTAATGTATGTTCGCTGGAATGAAAAGCAGCGACCACAAAGATATTGATTTTAAAAAAAAACCAAAAAAAAAAACCGATAACATTAGAACAATGCGCTATGCTTGAAATACAGGAAACAAAGGCCAAACATTTTACAATGCTAGGAAGAATTAAAGAGATTAGAGCACTATCATATATAATCGGAGAATTTGCATAAAATTGTTACAACATTTAATGACAGAAATTGCCTGCATACCGTTACCCGCACACATATACAAACCCATCGGTAAAAAGACACTGAAATGATAAAGGAGTACGTCCAGTTTTCAGGTCTTTACAGTCTTTACAGTCCTGCTTGAGTTTACAAGTCTTCCACAGTAAGGTTACAGCGTACTTGGAGTTGCAATAGTTCAAACAAAACATTCATTTTAAGGAATTTTTAACAGAGCTGTTAGAAGAAATCTGCTAAAATTAACTAAAGAAATTCCTGGAGTTTTACCAAAAAGCCCTGGAGAGCGTTACAAATTACCTGGAGAGCTGGGTTACAAAACTTTTGCAACGTGTCTTGTCTACAAGAATATCTAAACAAAGCTTTTACATCTTTAAAGTCTGAGGAAGTTTATGGATCGCTGAACCTTGTTTACAAAGTTTTACAATGCGTTTACTGAACATTATTACACTGACTTTACTGGGTTGGGGAGAAAAGGCTTTCTATATATTGATTTTACAGTTTCGCTTGACCTCGACTTAGATTTAGAACTGCAGTACAACATTCCTTAACAACAGACACATAACCTATTCTTATTTTCACCAGGGCCGCTACTAGACAGTAAGAAAAGGTCTGCCAAGCTAACGTAAATTGTTCCTGCCAACCGCTACTAGACAGTAAGAAAAGGTCTGCCAAGCTAACGTAAATTGTTCCTGCCAACCGCTACTAGACAGTAAGAAAAGGTCTGCCAAGCTAACGTAAATTGTTCCTGCCAACCGCTACTAGACAGTAAGAAAAGGTCTGCCAAGCTAACGTAAATTGTTCCTGCCAACCGCTACTAGACAGTAAGAAAAGGTCTGCCAAGCTAACGTAAATTGTTCCTGCCAACCGCTACTAGGCAGTAAGAAAAGGTCTGCCAAGCTAACGTAAATTGTTCCTGCCAACCGCTACTAGACAGTAAGAAAAGGTCTGCCAAGCTAACGTAAATTGTTCCTGCCAACCGCTGGCACAAAAAATCGACTGGACAGTGACGTCGGAAAGATAAACATCTTCCACGTGTCTTTATCTCTCCAAATCACAGGTCCGACAAGAAGCTTATACACTACAGCATGCAACCGCCTCATACGAAAAAATACGAACGGTAAAACTGCACGTTAAAGAGTGTACCGCTGATTCAAATAGGCCTCTCCAATAACTGAAAGAAAACATGGTTGTCAACCAATAACGGGAAACAAAAGGGACTTAATAAGACGGAAATTATGACGGGGGCATCTGCATCCAAATTCTGAACAAAGCCTACGGTCACAACCATTAGTACTCTCTCTCTCTCTCTCTAACACACACTACGGCTCAACGCAAAAGACAACCTCTTGAAAACCGCCGCCTTTGTATGTCGCACTAAGCGGAAAGTGCAAGGACCCTCACGTGAGCGTGCCGGCTCCTTCGTATTTTCTCAATGGGTCGCCGCCAATCCGTGTTTTGTAAAAACAAATATGGCCGCCTCCTTACGAATAGGATCACGAGTAAAAGCCAAAACGTCAGGAAAGAAATCGGGCACAAAGTTGGCATGCAGGCGTGAACGGGAAGGATGGTGGGGTAGGAACGGGAACGGAGACACGGGATGGGGTGGGGTGGGGAAGAGAAATTGAAGTCAGGGAAAATGACACTACCAATTGATATATTATTGTAATATTTCTTGTTCCCATGTCAACAAACCTGCTCGTGCTGATGGACTAAATGCAACAGTCGTACAGCCACAATATAGCCTCGCTAATAGGCAACGAACTACAAGACCTGTGTAGCTAAAGTATCGCTTAAAGGATAACGAACTGCAAGACCAGTGTAGCTATAGTATCGCTTAAACGCCTTAAAGCATAACGGAACTACAAGACCTGTGTAGCTATAGTATCGCTAATAGCGAACTACAAGACCTGTGTAGCTACAGTATCGCTAATAGGCAAACTACAAGACCTGTATAGCTACAGTATCGCTAATTGGGCAGCGAACAATGCCTGTGTAGCTAGTAATAACAAAGCACATTTCGTGATATGAACCGGCACTGTCTGTTAAGGAATTCTTTTTTTAGACACTTATTCTACGTCTACAGACGTATTAAAAACAGCAATAGACATATACTTAAACTTGCTTAAAACAGCAATAGACATATACTTAAACTTGCTTAAAACAGCAATAGACATATACTTAAACTTGCTTAAAACAGCAATAAACATATACTTAAACTTGCTTAAAACAGCAATAGACACATACTAAAACTTGCTTAAAACAGCAATAGACATATACTTAAACTTGCTTAAAACAGCAATAGACATATACTAAAACTTGCTTAAAACAGCAATAGACATATACTAAAACTTGCTTAAAACAGCAATAGACATATACTAAAACTTGCTTAAAACAGCAATAGACATATACTAAAACTTGCTTAAAACAGCAATAGACATATACTAAAACTTGCTTAAAACAGCAATAGACATATACTTAAACTTGCTTAAAACAGCAATAGACATATACTAAAACTTGCTTAAAACAGCAATAGACATATACTAAAACTTGCTTAAAACAGCAATAGACATATACTAAAACTTGCTTAAAACAGCAATAGACATATACTAAAACTTGCTTAAAACAGCTCTAGCATTAAATCTATAAACCAAAAAAGTACTATTTCGCTCCTTTACAAGATCTGTCATCAGTTCCGGTTAGATATGCAATAACAAGAGAAAAACACATAACTCGTAGATGGAGTAATCTCACTCTCCTCCCCCCTCCCACCCATGCATAAGACGGTGTCTTAGAACTGCAGGTCGGCAATATACTTCGTTCGATTCAGGGAAACTTCCGTTATTGTACATTCCGCGACCAGGTTTCCCAGTTATTTTTACTTTTGAATGAAACTAAAATGTTTCATAAATAACAGAAATCGGACAGGCTGTAATGATGGATCCCTACATGCGTCAACTTTGGCTTCTTCAGGACCGTCGATGGGAGAGATTGCCTGCACTAAGACGAAATGTATAAAAGCTGCGGCGGGGTGGGGGTGGGGTGGAATAAAGTGTTTTCCAAAGATTATAAATTTAATGACTAATCCACCACATCAAAGGATCATCTACTAAAACTAAGCGACTGTTGCCAGGAAGCGAACGTTGTACCCAAAACGAACGAAACATCAAAGATAATCTTTAACACGCCACTGGTGTCGGTTTGGTTCTCCTCTCCAATTCTGAGCGCTGGTTACAGGGGTAGGTGATTTTCCTTCGCCACTACATTTGCTTCCGTGTGAATACGCGACATAATGGGGCCCTACTTAGAAACAAGTTTTCGTGCGAAACGTCCGCAGATATGTAAGAATGTCTTCTACAATATGAACCGACTGTTCCTTTACACCGACACTCAATTGCATTCACATTTCAACAGTTGAACCCTGATTAAATAGTCATTCAATAACAACCTCACTGGCGAGCAACCTTCCTCTCGCATCTTTCTAGAGTGGTTACTTGTGCACTGATTACCAAACTCACAGTGGATGGTTATGTGTCTGCCTTCTCAAATTCAATGTCTGCGTTACTATTCCGGTAGGTCGAGTCATGCGTGAGGGTCCCAAAAGCTAATCAAGAATCATTTTTATAAAAATGCGGTGTGCTGTCCATGTGAGGTGTCAGGGTCAACCAGTACAACTCTAGCGATAGTAGGGTTCGCTTGTGTTCCACTGCAGCAAAGCACACATAACACACAATTCTGTCGTCTTTGATAAGAAAAAAAAGAAATCGCCATAAGCAGGGAAGTCAATTTACAAAGGTTAAAAAAAAAAAAGAAAAGAGAGAGAGGGGTGGGTGGGCAATGCAAATATGAGTGAAAAAAGAAGGGATTATTTCTACTACAGACTGGCAACAGGAACGAGGATTGTACTTTGTAACTTAGTCCTTGGGGAAGTATGTGTGTTGAGGGGGGAGGGGAGGGAATAATTAAACAACAGCATCACAATGTATGGGGTTGCTTTTATTCTATTCAGCAATGAACAATATGAAAAAATGAACAATACTCTTTTGTTACTCCATTTATTAAAAACAATAATTAACGTCAGAAGAGGGGGGGGGGGAGCTACATCACCTAGTCACGTTACAAGGAAACAGTTCACACCACAAGAACAGGTTTAACACAAAAATGTCCAAGAAAAAGTTTACATTCACCAGAATCCAAGTTGATAGGAAAAGATCCACAGCTACCAAACAAATTATTTGACAAATAATGTCCATGAAAAAGTCTATACATTCACCAGAATCCATGTCCACTAATTCACTGTACTATGAAGATGTCCATGAAAAGGTCTATACATTCACCAGAATCCATGCCCACTAATTCACAGTACTATGAAGATGTCCACGAAAAAGCCTACGTCTACTGCAATATGTAACCAGTCAAACAAAGAATGTCCACTAAAAAATAATACCATAGCTTTCATTTTGGTTTCAAAAGTGATAATTACATATGTACTGTGTATCAATGCATGAAAACTATCATTTTGTATATATGCATTTCAACAAGGTTAAGTGACAAAACATATATTAAACTTTTTGCCTACAAAATATACATTTTGCATTCATTTGACATGAATATATCTAGAACTTTAGTAGAAGTCTTAACTTTAACTTGAATTGATTACTCATGAGCATGAACAATATCCAACTAGTATGGTGGTGGATATAATTATAAGTATATATCCAATCCTCCATTTTTCAAACACAGTTGCCTGAATATGAGATATAAAATGAATAATTCATTATTTTATTTACTGTACTAAAAAGAAAACAAAAATCTTTAGTTGTTTAGATTTGCCTAATAGCTAAACTGGTAATATATGACTATTTTATTATTATCATCATCAAAAGTCACATGAGCAGGATACTTTATTTCTCTAGAACAAGTTTTAAAGAGACAATAATACTATTTATTTAATATTTTTAATTATGAATAAATGTCTAATACACAGTTGTGAGAGATGGTCCTATTATACAACATATTAGGTTTGAAATTAAAACATTAAACTTACAATACTAACATCTTTATATAAACACTAACACTAACAGTGGGGAGACATCTTTACATAAACACCAACAGTGGGGAGTTATTTATTTATTTTAATTGTTAAGCTTTCAGTTTAATGAAAATGATGGCAAACAGAAAATAAACTAATATGCACAGATCAAAGTCTAAAAAGAAAATAATAGTTAATTATCACTTATCTTAAGTGTCACTACAGCCAAGTACTGCAAGTGACTCTGAGTATGACTAAAGCTTCTTGGCGTCCAAACAAATAATTTTCCCTAAAGCGGTGTCCCAGTAGCAAACTACTAAACGCCATGGTAACCACTAAGTACTATGAGTACGAGCTTATACTCAAGAAGTGCAGAATATATAGACCTTCACTATGTGTGATTTTAATAAGCATCACAATAATGTTTCATTAACATCACATTAATAATGTTTTAATGCATTAAAGAACAATAATGGAGATTAAATTCTGGTAATAATAATATTATTAACAATGTGAGATTTAGAATCCCTATAGGACATCCTTTCCAACTGAATGCTGTCCGCCAGATAATGAACAACATTCACTTTTTATCTCTAGTCTACTCTAATGGTATAAATGACTCAATTTGGAGAGTTTTAAATCAAAGATATGCAAATGTTTACAGTAAATTCTATACATTTAGTTACAAATATGATGTATATTAGGTCATTCTCTGGGGAATTATACCATATAGTACAGGGTGGGTCCATTTGAAATGTGTTTTCTTTAAAAATAAAGCATTGAAATATCATCTGTTTATAAATATAATCTACATATTCAAACTTAATAGTTGCAAGAATTTGTATTTATTTATTTTGAAATTATTTGTAAATACAAATTCATTTTGAAATGAGAATGGCATCCCTTTTTTTGTGACATGCTTGCATATACTGTTATAGCCATTTTCTTTAATTTCATTGTTAATGTTATAAATAATCCAACAAACTTACCATATCAAAGTTTTCTTAGAAGTGATACTACTGATAATACACTAAAGCAACATTCTATAACTCTTTATCTTGAACTGGTCAATTTTTTGAAGAAATAAAATTTTTAAAAGGAATTTTCTTGTCACACTTCCTTTCCACATAAATCAGATCCAAATTTTTATTCTTTTACTGAACACTGACATGTTATATATATATAAACATTATGCTATTTAAACAAATGAAACAATCAAAATATTAATAAACTAATGTTTTTCGTATTTATTTGTTGTTTTCAGAAATACTCAGCTTAAAAAAAAATAATTTGCCTTTATTTCCATTTTAGTACATGACAAGAAAATAATAAATTTGCAAATATAAAATAATTACGATACTATCACAAACTACTTCTTATATTTTTCAAAGGTGTCATACTGCATAAAGAGAACTTTCACGTCATTTTGTCTTGATGTTTGAGTTTAACTTTAAGTATCAAGTCAGAAAAAAATAGCTTTTTGGTTCCATTAAGACCACATGGTTATAACAGACGTGGTGGGAAAAATTTCGGAATCAACAACTTTCAAAATAGCTAAGATTTCTGATAATCTCAATATATTTTGATTAAATTAACAACTGTGAATTACATTAAACAATATAAACACCTTGATTAGGCTTAGTTATTATTGATTAAAATACATTATAAAATTTATATTTAAGCAGATGTTTTCTTATATTACTTAATATTATCTTCACAGCATAATAATATAGCCCATTTAATGTTTAGCTGAGAAAAATAGAGCTTCTTTTGTGATGGTTGATATAGTTTATCACTGGGAGCTGAATAAGACTTCTGCATGACGAAGTTATAGTTTTAATCCCCATTTTAAATAAATATGTATCCAGATTAAGTTAATAATTTAGGCAATATGTTCACTGTAAAAGTGTAGTGGGATAATTATATTGCTTATTTAAAATATTTTTTCCTTGTAACAACTCAACATCACTTTCTAAGTTTTCAACAGAAACATTTACATATTTTAAACTCCTATACACAAGCATCTTTATAATTTTTATCTCTTCTGGTTTTCATGTAGTACTATTAGGCCATGTTGTATACTTTAAAAAGTAAAATAATTAGAATTTCTCCACATTATTTTTCTGGCACTTCATGTCACAAAATGGAACACTCATAGTCATACAGAGAATAACTCATATCCATCCAAATACTTACATCATACAAGTTCACTATTAAAAGTATTATTGTATCATATCATTAAAGATGAAATACAGCTATAAATAAAGTACATGTCATACAACTTCACTATTAATAGTATTATTGTATCATATCAATGAAATACAGCTAGTATAAATATATAAAGTACATGTCATACATTGATACAACTTCACAGTTCACAATTATTGTGTCCTAGACTCCTATCATTAAAGATGAAATACAGCTATAAAGTTCATGTCATACAACCATGTCTTGAATCTAGAGAACATAGTAACTAAGTAAGAATGCAATGATATATGCTACAGCACCTAAATATACAATGAAACATCTTAATTGTGCATTTTACAGGGTTATGAATGCAATGATATGCTGTATCATTAAAACCTGGGTATCTAAGTGTAAGCAATGTGCCAGACTATTTGAAATTCCCTTTCATGTGCAATAACACAACCTTTTTAACTGATCTTTAGAACTAAATAGTATTCATTAATCCATTAAAATTTACACAAATCTATTTCTACTCGAATGACCAAACTGCATATTCACTAAAGATAAATCAAATCTGTACTCCAAAAGGATGCCTTTCCTCAGGTGAACACCAAATACGTCTGTATGCAGCAAAGGAGAAAGGCATAAATGTTCTATATAACCGATAAAGAGGCATATCAGTAATGTCTGCAATAAATAATAGTTTTAATACATTTCCAGTCTTACTAAAGGGAAAGGTAACTCTATCATCTAATGATCTATGGGCTTGAACTATAAAAGTATAAAGAGAATGGTTATTACACAGAGACCTTGAAAAACACTGACTACAAGTTGTATCCAACAGTTTCAACTTCAGCAATAAGGTAAAATACTTCACTATGTGCACTTTGAAAGTGCTTTAAGTGATGTCAATGAAAAATTAATAAACAGCAATTTTATCTAACTCTAAGGCTAGAAACTGACTGATAAAACTTTAAATAGTTTAATGCAAATATTAAACATGCCATGTACCTAAAGCCTAGGGTGGAAACAGAAAGTGTGTCCTCATGTTCAGCTCATGTCTAAAGAAAGTAATTTATTCATTAATGTTTGTAACTCTAAAGTCTGTAAAGATCTGTACAATTGTATAGGGCAAACTGACTACTTTAAATTAGGATATCAACAGTTCCATGATATAAAACACTATATTGCAAAAAAGGATAGAAACATAACTATATGAATATAGAAGTTAGTCTCATTTTACATGGGGTGGGTTGTGTTCTGAGAGTCACAATAGAAGTAGAACTGTAGTAGTAGGCTGAGAGGATGTAGTAGTATCTATAGTAGTACCCTGAGAGGATGAAATAGTATGTGCTAAAACCACATACTCATTATCAATATCACTTAAGAGGAATGCACAAAAGATTGATGTTTTAAGATTTTTTCAATTCATGATGCACTTATTTTTCTAAGTAAGCAAGAGAAGTAATTATATACAACTGCAGATGTACATATAAAACAAATAGCATGTATTAAAATAATGTCAATGTATGAACTATGATTCAATTACAACTGCGCAATGTACATGGGTACTGCAACCAGCCACATCTGACCAGGTTCTAGGCATTTTTGAAAGTGTCTTTATACTTATACAGTTATAGATACTGACTTCAACTTTTGACAGACCCCCTAAATGGCAAAAGAAAGTATACTATAATCCTGTCAACAAGAATAGATCCATGGATTTGTGAAAATACCAGTAACAAAAGCATGGATAGCAAGAGTACATAAGTCTATTATTTATGGTATTATTAATGCCGATTATATGTAGACTGCTGGAATAAGTAGAGATGAATTCATGTATTCAGTGACAACAAACAATTGCTTCTCAATTTTACTTTTTTAGTCACTGACCCTGAGCATAAAACATTTCAGAAAAAAAATATGGAACTGAACTTTTGTAAATTGCCTCGAGGTTGTAAGTATATAATATGGAGGTATACTTTATCTTTTAGAGAAATAAAGATAATTACAAAATAATATTGAGTAGAATTTCTCTCCATGGCTAAACTTTAAGAAAGCTATAAAAACTTGCAATATATAAGCATGTCCTTGTACATGTGGTTCTAAAATTACATTTACAAACTCATTTATAAATCAATGCCCTTTAACACAATTTATTTTCAAATTAATAGGGTGCAAAGGAAGAACTGTCATTTAAACTTGGTTTTAAGGACCAAGTGAACAGAATCCATCACATCCATACAACTTATCTAAACTTCCTGGAAAGATCCAGTAGCCAAAAACTATTGTAGTTTTGTACATTTTGCCATTTTAATGTTAAAAAGTAAAATAAACAATAAAGCCCTTGCTGAGGAACAAGAGAACAAACTTGAAAACAAAGTAGATCAAAATGCTCTGGGTTTTAACTCGATCAAGGTTTTTTGGTTTTGTTTGCAGGTAATGTGTGTACGATGCATTAGTCCTGGGGAGGTTATGTTTGTGTCAAGTGTCATACATTCATTGTAAAAGAGTAATAGTTGTGTCGTCATCAAGCCTGTCTGTGTTCATTGGTAAAGTCATGAATCTAACAGGAACGCGTTCTTTGAAAACGAAAAATCTACTAAAACTAGCGCTTTGAAATTTGCTCAATATGCTACCAGAATACCTAACGCTATAACAGATCGCTGATATGACTTATTTAGTTATTAATTAATTGCATGGATGAGCTTGATTCCTGTCCTAGAATTTATCAAAGAAGAATAAAATAATACCTGGATCCAAAAGAAGGCTCCAATGGTGAGGGTTGCAGCACAAATATGACGGATCCGCAGCTGAGGTTGTGCAGCACGGCAGCCGCTTCATCTGTGAGTCGGACTTGAGCAAGGTCGGCCACCGGAACAACTGACAGACCAGCACGTTCGGGGCCACACTCCGTTTCACAAGCCTCACGTCCCCTTTCGGCAGGAGGACGCACTCGGTTGTCTCCCCTCCTTTACTCTCTAGCGCTAGAAGTAACATTTCCAGCTGGGACTCTTTCAAGCGCTTGAGCATTGCCTGGGCGAGGGATCTGACTTCCAGATCTTCATGTGTGCTTTCAGGCGAACCGTCGCTTTCATGCTGAGGAAGACAGAGTTTCCACAGACGCTTCACGAAGGATGAGCGTTTAGACCGAAACATACAGCATTAGGAGGACCTGCTCGGCGGCCATGCACTGGTACATAGCCGCTGCCCACCCTTATTAGAAAAGTTGTAGTAGTGGTGGCAATCGAAATGAAAAAAAAAATAGAGACAGTGGCGAATGGGGGGGCGTTAGTTAATTTGCTGGCTCTAAAATACTGACAAACAGCACAACAGATGTGCTAAAGAAAACACTCAAAAGTACTAACATTAACGAGTCATTTTGTGTGGATTTAGCTTTTGTTCAAATTATACCGGGAGAAGGGTTGATATGCAATAGCTGCTATGTATATAAGTTTCTTCTAGATCTATATATATTTTTAAGCCCTTTTATGTATCCACCACTTTCAGCAACGGGAGTTTTTGACACCGTGTCTATCCTGTCCATTGTGAAAACTCGACTTTTCTATTTGTGTCAATTTCTTATGTCGAAAGTAAACACGGGGGCTAAAAAAGCATGACCTATTTCTTTTAACAATGTATACCGCATCTCACGTACCTGTAAGTAAACCTCTCGTGAAAGCTGTTGGGCGATAACTGCAGTTTCCTCTGTCTCACAGAAGCACACCAATAATAATCCGATCAGGCAACGGTGAGTGGGTGGGGCTCAGTGCCCAAAAGATGCTGGCCAGCGGTCGAATCCACCAAGTCGGGAAAGACAAACAATGGCACTGGTAAAATCCAATTAAGCCCTCTTTAGCTCAATACAGTCAATCAGCAGCCGAGCACAACTGAATGGAACAGGTTAAAAGAAAATGGGGAAAACAAGTAGTCTAACATACTTATGAAACGCATGGAGAGAAAGACTGCCAGCGGCAGCTATCACACTCGCGTCATTGTCTAAAAGGTGTGTAAATGCTTCAGGTAGCACCGTCACGACAGCCAAGTGCTAACATGCGTGTGTTGGCAAGGTAGAGCGAAGACAGAATGTGTTCGTCCGTCCGACAGAAAAATTCACATCACACAAGACGCACAGTTCTCATCTCCGCTGGTGAGGAAGATCTAGGCTTAGCTATGACGGCGATGGGGAACTGACAGAGTAACATCCCCTTTCAACCCCCTCCCCCGTCGAACGCACGCAAAATTCCAAAAGAAGGTGGCGGCGGCGATGTTGTGATCCACAATATATCCGCATCCACGCAAAGGTCACCGTTCGCAGGTCCAAAGTACTGTTCAATACAACCACAAGCCACATGCACAACTCATCCGTTTCCCCTAGTCAGGGCCGAGGGTTAAAAATCACTTCTAAAAGCAGGCGGCATGCGAATACCCACTTCAAAACACTGACCCTGCTTCGCCAGCCTGGAGCCGCAGGTAAAAAGCTACTTTAGCCGAGGGGTGACAGGTTTCTTCGTTCACAATTACAAGAGATCGTTTTGAGTTACAAAAATTAAATTAGACGTCTGCATTATAATAATACATAAAATAAAGGTAGGAAAATAGTTACCTTTTAATTACTTTAACAAATGTTATTAGATTTTGTACAAACAATTAAATTAATCCAACCCATCACCCCTACACGGTGTACAGGTTGCTGCGCCGAGTCCTGACGGTGTTCTACAAACATCAATCTGCCATTGGTTGAAGGCGATCACGTGAGCGTCTAGACTTTTTGGCGCGGCGTGGAGTCTAAAAGATGGTTGCGCAAATAAGGTATCGAGTTACTCCCCGTTCTACCGTCAAACTCCCTCCTTACAACGCGAAATCTTTACTCTACCTCGGAAGGTATGAGTTTATTTTTGAGGAATGTTATGATGTTGTCCAGCAACTTTCCTGCGATGTTTGTTTCAAGCGCCGTTGTTCTTGAACAGCACAGCAGAGATTTGAAGGCGGTGTCTGTCGTAGCAGACGCCTCAGCGGCTATGGCGCCAGTAAAGCTAGTCCATTATCGAGCGTAGGGGTGGTAAAAAAAAAAAATGGTCGCCTGCGGTTCATTGTACCGTTCTTCCAAAATTTACGCTCTTGAAAATTCGGGCTGGTTTGACTTTCAAGATCGAATTACTCTGGTGAACCAATAGGCCTAAATTTTTCTTGAGGTTTAATCCATGGTCTTTGCAGTCGCATATTTTTTGTGACTACAGGTGTGTACGGCCAAGCGTTTTGAATACAAATGATAACTTCGAATACAAGCTTTGTCAGAAAACAGCTGCCTCTCGGTCGTGAATGTTGCATAACAGAGTTATCTGTCTGTTCTTTGCGACTTTAGGAGAAAAAAAGAGAATAAGTGATTTTTGTGTGTGTGTTGACGTTATGAGTGGCGAGGTACAGGCGGTGTGCACTTCCCGTGGGTGAAGTGATTTTAACTGAGACAAACGTCTCGGCCGCGAGCAGGCGAACTTTTTGTCAAACCAATGCGGAACTTGAAAAATACGCACGCACGCAGTCAGAATTATGAAAGTAGTCTCCTGCAGGTAACTAACATCCTGCGTCACTTCCGTAGTTTACCGAGCTTGTGACGTTGTCACGCGCACAGAGCCGATGATTGGTAGTAAGTCGATTTTTTACTGTTGAAAATTGAAATATTCAGTTATGAATTCTCCTTCGCTCCAGCTGGGAGAATAAAACTGTTACATATAACGACTGACAGTGATGTTAGGAACATTGGAAAGTCATCAGCAGACCAGGCTGTCTATAAGACCATAACAACAGAGAATTTGCGAAATAATGAGAAACGTATTTCTTGACTTAGCATAGACCTGCTTGTGAGGGTTTAGCTGTTGTTTTTCTTTTTTATTTTTTTCGGAATGTTATCAATAGCAATTGTTCCAACTAATTTCCTTTTTCTTTTTTTTTCTATCTAATGCCCCTAGGGCATTCCAAAGAAATATAATAATAATTTATAGCCTTTAGTAATTATATTTGTTTTTCAAAATTAAAAATTCATATTAGAGTCTTTTAAAATAATGACAATTGTATATTTATTTAACATAGCTCTTATTCTCAGAAAATATTTTGGCGTTTTCCAATATTAATACATAAAATGAGCAACTAACTTTCTTCATACAAATTGCACAACACTCGTAAGAATCATAAGATTATTAAATAATTAACCGAGTTTTAATCTGACAAATCCAAATTATAAAGTAAAACTAATAAACCTGTATCCAGGGCTACACTCAATTACATTGTATTTACAAATGTGCCCTAATTATTCCCTTTAAAATACAAGTTGATAATTCCTTTTCTATGATTTGCATATTATTTAGTATATTCTGTAAGATTATCTTAATGTATTAATGAAAATGGTTATGCATACGCATTTTACGCATTGCACTCGTGCGTGCGCACCACAAACACTGTCAGTCTCTCCTACTCACCCTCACGGAATCCCTCACAGAAAAATTACCGGGAGTTAGACACATTGCAGGGCAATGTGAAAACTGATTAACTCTTAAGCATAAATTCATCGCCGTTAAAGATTCTACTGAGCAAACTTACTTAAAATAATGTAAAGGAACAATCTAAATATTTATTTATAAGCAAAATTATTATATTAAAATATTGTACAGAAACTTTTAAATATTTCCTTATAAGCAACATTCATTAAGTTATCTTGCTGAAAGCTATCCTGTTTACCAGTTAAAAACTAATCTCTTCAATGAGCGTCCAGAAACTTAATCTATTTAAGCTATCCTCTACTTAGAGCGCCCAAAGATCTAATCTGTAAAATAATGATCCTCTACTAAGAGCGCCCAGAGATCTAATCTGTAAAATAATTATCCTCTACTAAGAGCACCCAGAGATCTAATCTGTAAAATAATTATCCTCTACTTAGAGCGCCCAAAGATCTAATCTGTAAAATAATTATCCTCTACTAAGAGCGCCCAGAGATCTAATCTGTAAAATAATTATCCTCTACTAAGAGCACCCAGAGATCTAATCTGTAAAATAATTATCCTCTACTTAGAGCGCCCAAAGATCTAATCTGTAAAATAATTATCCTCTACTAAGAGCGCCCAGAGATCTAATCTGTAAAATAATTATCCTCTACTAAGAGCGCCCAGAGATCTAATCTGTAAAATAATTATCCTCTACTAAGAGCGCCCAGAGATCTAATCTGTAAAATAATTATCCTCTACTAAGAGCGCCCAGAGATCTAATCTGTAAAATAATTATCCTCTACTAAGAGCGCCCAGAGATCTAATCTGTAAAATAATTATCCTCTACTAAGAGCGCCCAGAGATCTAATCTGTAAAATAATTATCCTCTACTTAGAGCACTCAGAGCTCAACATTTTTAAAAAAAATTCTCTACTTTGACCACCCAGAATCTTAACATGTTAAAAACTCCACTTAGAGCGCCCAAAGTCTTAACCTGTTAAAAACTCTACTTAGTACGCACAGAGCCTTAACATGTTAAAAACTATCCTCTTCTTAGAGACGACATGACCATAACCTATTAAAAACTACCATTACTTAGAGCGCCCTGACCTGTAACATGTAGCGCCCTGATCTCATCCCGTTTTTCAATTTCTCCAGTCTTTCTTGGCCACCTGTTCGCAGCAGAATACTGTACAAGTTCTGTCTTCATTACTTTTTTCTTTCTTTTCTCTTGCAAATTTATTCACTTCCTCGCTTCAGTCCAGTCCATATACCACTTCCGACGTCATACACACTAGAAGCTTGCGCTCCCCATCACGCGCATTCTCAGCATTCTCACAAAAAATACGTCATTTAAGGTCACGTTCATTGGCTCAACATGGTCATGTACTTGCAATATGGCTGCCTTTTGAGCTAAGATGCAAGGAGACACTGGTCATTCTCACGAGGACTGAAGTGATCTTTTTCATCAACAAGAATAGCAGTGATTCATTAGCGTCATTGTTAAATTCAAACTGTACACTTGTAAATCGACTTTCGTCTTTCCATTTTAAAAAAAAATTGTTATTGCATTTTTGCATGTGGATTCGTTATTTTCTTTTGTTGTTAAAAAATAGTTTTCTTATCTCTGTTAAATAGACCATATGGAGATCATTTTTGAATACATGTATTCTATATGTCAACATTCTAAAACACTTTTATGTGAATTAAGCCCCCTGTCATGTCAGCATGTTTGCTATTGTCATTATTTTGTATTATTATCTGTATTTCTAGTTATTTCACTATAAGAACTGCAACCGAGTAGAGACTATATCAATGTTTAGTCAAACACGCACACCACCTACACACGCATGCACGCATAGGCACACACACACAACCACTTAATAAAATATTCTGTTGTCTTTATTCTTCCTTCCTGTCTTGTCTTAAATATTTTGCGATAACACTTCTAATGAGCTGGTTTGACAAGTCAATTTTTCAACTTGTTTTAAGAAAAATATAGATATAAAACACAACTTGACATTTAAAAAATTTAAATCAGTAACTTTGAGTTAAATACGGGTAGATTTTAGGCAAAGTTGTGTTTTGTGGTACAGCACAGTCAGAATTAATAGCTCTAAGGAATATTTCTACTATTTCCTTATAGTATTATCTAACAGACAGAAAAATACCAAGATCTCAGATTTGAAATCCAGAGACTGTGAAATGTAAAAGCAGAAGTGATACCTGTAGTGATAGGAACCTTGGTTAATATAGCATCTGAGTTGGAAGGCCATCTGAATAAAATCCCTGGAAACGACAGACTCGCCCCACTGCTGAAAGCAGCGCTCCTCGACAGCGCCCATATCCTCTTCTATAGTTGTTCCAGATGTAGTCCACAAGACCAACAACTTTTCCTTCAATGACATCTTTGATTTTCTTGAGACCTCGGCCTCACATTCTTTGAGATAGATAGCCTGTCTGTCTACGTCTGCTTTGGGGTGTAAGGCTTTATGTACTATGAGTAGTGTTCTTGTTTTTCTGTCCAGTTCATTTATTTCATTTGTTGTCCAATCTGATACCTCCATTGTAGCTGACTACAGTTACTGCGCATGCGTAAAGGGCTTGTATTTTGTTAACCCCATTTAGCTTGGACATCTTGACTTATCTAACCCGTTTTTCATACTCTCTCTTAACTTTGGACTTTACTTCACTCTGCATATTATCTTGATGTTGTGGAATCCCCAGGTATTTATATTCTTTTACCATTGTAACATTATTGATTTTTTCCGATGCCGAATTGCAGGCCCTCTGTTGTTTTGACCCTGCCTTTCTGGGCGATAATTCTGCCACATTTCTGTAGGCCAAATTTCCTGTTAATGTCATCACTTCAGATCTTGACAGTATTGATCGGTGATGTGATGTCATGTTCATTTTTATGTAGAATTTGAGATCGTCCATGTATACACAAATAATAAAATGTTTTGCGATTCTTAAACTTTAAAGCAATTCCGCTAATATTATAAACTATAGGACAATCTGCAACATCATCGCGAAGTAAAAAAAAAAGTCCGTATTACATTCGTTATAAGAGACTGTTGTTTGTTTGTGGATCATTTCCAGATTAAGGACATTTGCAAAGGTAAAGTCAACCACAAAGACAAAGTTGGTTAACGCTGTTTGTTCCTTGAGAACACAATGACAGTTTGAAATTCACGAGATTTAAACACTGCTGTTGTATGTTAACGTCTGCGTTGTAATGCCTGCTCTCCGTTCCAGACTACAGATTGTTATTAAAAATAAAATAGTAAACTTAACTGGTGTGGTTCTGGTGACACGACTCGTTCACTTCTTTAAGGATTCCTGTTCATTTGGTCAGTAACATGTCGCTTTTGACAAAATATTTAATATGCAGAAAGAGTTCAGTTTGAGTCGTTTATCCAAACTGTTTGCAGCGACGTGAATTAAATAGTGCTTGTTTTGCACATTAGTCACTGCGTTACTATTGGATGCAGAATTACGTAAAGCGTAGTGCTCACTAACGTAGAACGTAGGTCAGTGAGTTCAGTATGTATTTACGAAAAATATGACGACATAAATGACATTCTAATGACAAGGAAATCACCTTGCTTACTCACGTATTTCTCACTCACCTAGATATCTAGTTACCTTGCTTACTCATGTATTTCTCACTCACCTAGATATCTAGTTACCTTGCTTACTCACGTATTTCTCACTCACCTTGATATCTAGTTACCTTGCTTACTCACGTATTTCTCACTCACCTTGATATCTAGTTACCTTGCTTACTCACGTATTTCTCACTCACCTTGATATCTAGTTACCTTGCTTACTCACGTATCTCTAACTCACCTTGATATCTAGTTACCTTGCTTACTCACATATCTCTAACTCACCTTGATATCTAGTTACCTTGCTTACTCACGTATTTCTCACTCACCTTGATATCTAGTTACCTTGCTTACTCACATATCTCTAACTTACCTTGATATCTAGTTACCTTGCTTACTCACATATCTCTAACTCACCTTGATATCTAGTTACCTTGCTTACTCACATATCTCTAACTCACCTTGATATCTAGTTACCTGCTTACTCGCATATCTCTAACTCACCTTGATATCTAGTTACCTTGCTTACTCACATATCTCTAACTCACCTTGATATCTAATTACCTTGCTTACTCGCATATCTCTAACTTACCTTAGTTATCTCGCTTGCTCATATTTCTCTCACTCACTTTGATATCTAACCTTTCTTGCCTCATATATCTCTCACTCATGTTGATATCTAGTTACTTGCTTGCTTATGTATTGTATATCTCTTGCTCCCAAGTTAACATCAGATCTTCCCCAGGCATACATTGATAGGTTTCTCTCTTGTGCCTTTCATTTAAATTTCTCTCATGTGTTCACATTTCGTGAATGTCTCCACCTTGTCTTGCTATCTTTTTTTTCTTGTGAAGGTTATTCACAGCATGTCTTGTGTTGTCACATCATGTCTGACCCAACTTTGTGTGTGTGTGTGTGTGTGTGTGTGTGTGTGTGTGTGTGTGTGTGTTTATTTTTTAATGTGCGTTTACAATAAGTCTGCTTCTAACGTGTCTTGGTATTGTATTCCAATGCTGTGTGTTTTACGTCTTGCCTTGGCATCAAATTTCAACTTCTTATCTTTCCAGTCTTGTCGTGGTATTATGTCCCAATGTCATATCTTTCCCATCTTGTTTTGTATCAATTTATACATCTATTTATGCCATTTCATTTATAGTTTAACATGGGTGTCTGTTTCTCCTGTATGTTAATTATATTAAGTTCATTCGCTCTCTCTCTCTCTCTCTCTCTCTCTCTCTCTATATATATATATATATATATATATATATATATATATATATATCACAGGTATAAAGAGAAATAATATTATAATAATAATATAATAATGCATGCATATACGTATATATAAATATATATACATACAAACAAACCTACAAACATACATCTAGGAGTTCCTAGCACGATGTGGTGTAAATTAACCGCTTGTTTACTTTCAATCGGATGTTACCATTTGTTATTCAATGTAAAACAGACTAGCAACCCAAAGCAGAATTTTACTTAGTTTAATTTAGACTAGTCTGTTAAGTGAATTGTTACTCAGTTTAAATTAGACTAGTCTGTCAAAGCGGACTGATACTCAGTTTAATTTAGACTAGATTGTCAAAGCGAATTGTGTCGCAATGGTATTTAGACTATAATGTCAAAGCGGATTGTGTCGCAATGGTATTTAGACTAGAATGTCAAAGCGGATTGAGTCGCAATGGTATTTAGACTAGAATGTCAAAGCGGATTGTGTCGCAATGGTATTTAGACTAGAATGTCAAAGCGGATTGAGTCGCAATGGTATTTAGACTAGAATGTCAAAGCGGATTGTGTCGCAATGGTATTTAGACTAGAATGTCAAGGCGGATTGTGTCGCAATGGTATTTAGACTAGAATGTCAAAGCGGATTGGGTCGCAATGGTATTTAGACTAAAAGAAGAATGTACTCCTGGGTATTCAGACTAGCTTCTCATAGCAGAATTTGCCGCATAGTAACTCAGACTATTATTATGCTTCTTTGTAAGTTAGACTAGCCATTCTAGAAAGGAATGCGCTTCTGCATAGTGCAGTTTTACTAGCATCTGAAAAAGGAATGCGTCTCACTGCACTTATACTAGCCCACATCAGAGCATGTGTCTCACTGCACTAATACTAGCCCACATCAGGGAATGTCTCACTGCACTAATACAAGCCCACATCAGGGAATGTCTCACTGCACTAATACAAGCCCACATCAGGGAATGTCTCACTGCACTAATACAAGCCCACATCAGGGAATGTCTCACTGCACTTACACTAGTCCATTTCAGAGTATATGTTTGTGTTTCTATGTAATTGAGACCAGCTGTTCAGAGCGTAAAATCCATCACTGCAGCCAGATTAGCTGCCCAAAGCGGAGTGTGCTTCACTGCACTTCAGACTAGTTGTTCAGAACAGAATGTTTAACTTGTAATTCTTACTAGTGTCTGTGCAAAATGCCTTAGCGCATTTCACACAATTTTTTTTCAAAACAGAATGTTTGCCGTTGTAACTCGAGTCAGCCTATAAAATACAAAAATCTTTCATCTCTCCACATAGATTAACATCACAATGTTGAGGTTTCTTTTATATAACTCAGACTAATATCAATCACAAAACTGATTTTTCTTTTTTCGTAACTCAGACTGAACTCACAAAGCTGAATTTTTGTCTGCGTAACTCAAGCGAACATCGCCAATCTGACTTTTGTTTTTAACCAACTCAGACCAGTCTCGAAAAACTGTCATTTCATCTATTTAAGTCAGACTAGCGTCAAACAGCAAAGTGTTTATCATTGGAACTTACACAGTCTGTAGAACGGTGTACTCCTCTGTTTAACATATGCTAGTTGGGTTTTTTTTTTAATCCTTCTTTATAACTCAGACTAGCATCTCAAAGCAGAATGTTGCACTGTATGTAATGTACCGTAATCTTCAATATTTGCGTGTCACCAACAGAAAACTTCAACCTTGAACAACGGATATGATTAGATTGGTCTGGCAAACATGCGTATAAAGTTACCTTTAAACAATGTCACACGCATAAATCTTGCAACACCAGCCACCTGTGTCAGGCGGTGCTGATATGAGCGATAGATTTACTAAATATTTTGCATTATTGACCAGCTCATGTAGTGGATCAGTCTACGGCTCTTTCAACAGTCTGGGTCTGGTATTGTTGTCCCCAAACAGATTATGATCAAGACGTGTTTCCAACAAAAGAAAAATACAACCTCAGTGGTTTCCGTCGCGGACTTGGAAAATGTTCTCACAGCTCTTTCAGCCTCTATGTACATTGTAATAAGAAACACGTAATTGCATCAAAATTTTTTTAAAGTTCTTGTTAAACAGCTGTTATTAAATATTTAACTGGAATATTTTTAATACGTCTATGATAAGCACCTTACCACAGCATTCTTTATTCACTTCGTGAAACGGCTCAATTTTATGTACACATGTGCTACATATTCACGTGAAATAATATTTACACATCTGTTATGAAAACGTTACCACAGAAGATCTATTCCGGGAATATTTTTTTGAGCACCTATAATTTAATCAGTATGTCACTACAATATTGTTTATCCACCCATGACAGGTAAACAGAGCTAAATTCTATATCACTTGTGTTAAGAATTTAATTGGAATAAGTATGTTGCTACAACATTCTTTATTCGTCTAACGAATCAGCTATACTTTCTATTCAGATTTGTTCAGCATTTAACTGAGATATTGTCTATAAACCAGGGTCGATATGCTATTGCAACACTTTCTATTCGTCGGCAATATGCACCTGTGATGTATACGTTTAAACTGCTAAATTATAAATATCTTTATATAGTTCTTTTTTCCGAATTACTCTCCCCTTTGATAAAAAGTCAAATGTTATGAAAGTGAAGAGTGCCTAACTCTATAACATATACGCGCGCCCTATGTGATTTTGTTTCCATCAAAATTAACCTGTTTCAAAGACCTGGTCCAAAAAAAAAAAATTCCATCTTCGAAGTCTACTTCCGCTCTAAGATGACATTGAACAATCATGCATATATTAATTATATTTACAAAAGGTACTGACTCGATGTTATTTACTTAAACATTGTGCTTTTGGTCCTGCCTTGACTCCTCTTAAAGAAACAACAAAACTAGCTATGCTAGATACCACAGTGGGTTTAAGAGAAAAGTCTGACACTAGCAGAATCAGGTTTTTTTTATTTATTTATTTTTTATTTTTATAAGATGCAGAATTCTTGGCACTCAGCAGGACGACGGTTGAGAGATTCACTATAAAGGCTCCACTAGGACGCCGAATTATGAGTATATTAATTTAGCTACCTGACCCGAGCCAATGAAATTGATTTCCTCTTTAATCACATTTGATTATAGGCGCATAAGAACAAAACCAAAAATATCCACAAAAGCAATTTCTGGCCCAGAGTGCTTTCCTCGGCTTTCTTTTATTTTTGGTGTAGAAGACAGAAAGGATTCATTTTAGATAACATTAATAAATATTGTGCACGTAAAGAAATGTTTGGCTTCAGTAAATAAAGCCGTCAAATTATGCTGGGACATGAACGAAATAAAATCCACATATTATGTCTAGACATTTCTTTTTAACTGGAATAGTTTCACATTTAGATTAGTTTTGAAATTTTTATTTTAGTCGGTGTATTCTGATTTCTTTATCCAACGTCTCTTTAGAAGAGGAATCCTCTAACGGAAAATAAAGAAACAAATGATGATTGAGAAAGATAATTTTTAACATGATGATTCATTCGTAATGACAAGTTCAGGGGCAACACTCATTTTAATGTCTGGAGACGCTATTCTTCACTTCAAGTTTTATTGATATTGTTATTTGCTGATAGACAAATTCTTGATAAAATACCTTGTCAAAAAGCCTCTCAAAAATTTTTATTTTCCATTTTAATTTCGTCTGCTAGATGGATCCTGTGGCGATTGCCTCTTTTCATATAACGGTAGGTCCTGGCAGTTAAAGTTCACCATAGCAAAATAAGCTACCAAGAATGTGAGATCTTTCCATTCACAGATCCACAAATCCTTACGGTCTGGTTTGTGTTAAGGGGAGCTCATTCTTTTCATTTGTTTCACCTCGGTCAATCTATGGACATTACAAGAGGGTGTGAAGTCACAGACGTAGTCTCGAGACTTAGAGGATTTGTAACGGTTTCTGTTCTACTGTCTTCGCGAGGCGATTTCTTCCATACCTCCGCTTCCAACATTTGTTGATTTCACAGATGGGCGTTGTGGCTTGGGAATCAACAATTGATAGCAAACTTATAATGCCATGATATGTAAGTAGTGGTGGGGAGATTTCTGAAAACCTGTACGTGTCTAAAAACTGAAATCCTCTTATTGTAAAAAAACAGACGTTCCGTCATTTGCTCAGTTTGTATATTTGTCCGGAAATACGCTCGAAAGGTGGAATGGACAGTATATTGCCTCAAAACAGTTGCCAATAGCTCTGCTTTGCGGGGGGCCTCAGAAATCTTTCAGATCGGTTGATTAAAAAGAAAAATTGAGGAGAGGGGAGCGTTTTGTGAAACTTCGTATTGGCAACTCCACTAACCAACGTAATATCGAGGGGTGGTTTCAAACCTGAACCCGCACACCCATGGCAGACGCCACTGATTATTATTAAGCAAAGTTAGCATCAAAGTTCCGTTAGTTAAACCCATCACGCATACTAATGAGCACTAAGTTCGAATTCGTGTTCAATGAGATGTTTTGCAATCAAGATTCATTTTAAAATATTCTGTTCCATTGTGTGATTGTTTCAGAAAAAATACTGAGAAATGTTAGTCCTAATGCTCGTAGAAGAGTTACGTGATAGCTTCCATGTGGGTACTTGTGGGGAATGTTATTTTGTATGGCGTTGCTTACGCGATATCGTTAATATGATGTTGAAGATGACACTAACTGTGGAGTGTATTGTTCAGGTTATTATTAAGTATTTTTTAGGTTATTACTATGTGGAGTGTGTGGCAGAGTATATTTTGCCTATCCGTATTTCTGGACTTAATTGTTGTATAAATGTTACATTGTCAAAGTGACCCAACATACTTTGGGTAATTCCATATTCTTGTACGTGTCTGGGTTGGATTAAACACTTGAGTTGAATATTGCTGATGTAATGCAAACCCGTTCCAATTGGATGAGTAGTTTTTGTTATCCAATGGTTAAAGATTTACGAGAACAAGACCAGCTAATGGGCTAAGAACATAAAGTTTACCTGCTGTAGAGAATTCTATTGTCTAACTCTAATCACTTGAATTTGGTGTGGCAAGAAATCCGGTCTTGAAAGGTGGCCCGTTAGCTTATTTGAGAGTTATATGATGGATTGAGAGAGAATGGACTTTGAAATATTTCGTGCATTTTTGCTATTGATATGTTATATTTGCATTTTACATAGAGATGTATTAGGTGAGTAGCCAATTATTTCTATAAATGTTTGAACCATGATGCTTATATGTAGTATGCTAATACTTGAAATTGTTCTAGTGAAACAACTCATTAAACTATAACACTGTGTTTATTATGCTGTATGCGTGTGTATCTGGTAAATAAATACTGTTGCAGCAAACTGTATGCTGAGACATGAATGTAAGAGGGAATGGACTTAAAGATGTATAAACTGAAAACTTAGCATTTGTTCCCTGATTACAGTTTACTGACTATGACTGACTGTGGTAGAGGCAGGAAGCAGTGTGTACGTGTGGAAAATATACGATACTCCATTGATGAATGGTGGCAAAGTATGCTGACTACATCAAGAAATTTCTGAAATAAGAAAGTTACTGGAAATTGCTACAATTGCTGTTCTACTTGAGGGAGCCAAATACGGTGAAGAAACCCAGTTAACGTCAAGGAATAGCAGTCAATCAGTGTCCTACAAATATATGAGAGAAACACTTGAAACTGATGTAGAGGGGTGTAAAGACCCTCTGATAGGGTTTCGCCCTGCTTTTTTGTATCAGGGACTCTACGGCTGGGAGGCAACCAGTGAGAGAATGCTTGGACACTGCAATAGAGTGCCAGACATCTACCCAGCTGTATTTTGAAGGCACACCATCAGGGCTGTCAACAGATCAAGATGGACTAGTCGTATGGACAGTCATCTCGGGTTCTTCAAAGACTCTGTGCAAAGACCGCAGGCGATCGATTATTTTCCATGCAGAGATGATGGACGCATAATGTCACAGCACTGGGATATATTGCAGAAACAGTTGCGGTCATGCATGGCATACCGCAGAAAAACAGCAAGTTTGACCGTTAAGTACGTGAAGAGAAGAAATGAGCAATGAAATGAGAAGTAAGGAGAAAATGTAACAAGAATGGAGAAATAGGCCTAATGAGGAGTGCAGAGAGAGAGAGAATGGAACAGTAGCAATGAGGACGGCTGCATTTGGGTTCCAGGGAGTGAACCACGATGTCGACAGGGGTTTTGTGTATCATCAACACTCCCCCCCCCCCCCCAGCATGAGGAGAAAGTGACAATAACTATGTGAGTAGAAAAATTCTAACTAGTGTAAGAATCTCAGAGCACATAAACCTAAAACTTAAAACTAAAGCTTAGAACCTTAATTAAGAATTAAACCTTAAATTAAAAATAAACCTTAAATTTAAATCTACGTTTATAAGTAAAGAATCATTTTAAGATTAGTAAGAAAATGCTGATGTGACCATCTTGAGAAAGACTTGCAAGTCGAATGACATTGTTTATTGTTGAACTATTAAATTTTGATAGAGGATCAGTGGCTTCTTAACTTTTAAATAGTGACCGTATTTATGTTGAAAAGTGCTTAGGCTATTTAGAAATAGTACTGCATGAAGAATCTTGAATTTTGTATTGCTTTTATTTTATTTCATCATTCATCATTCTTTCTTTCTTTTCTTTCCCCCTACCCCACGGGTGTGAGTTGTGGATGGCTGACTAACCAACATGTGAGAGGAAACCCATAGATCAATAAATTTGAATTTATACTCTGATGTTGAGACTTTTCCTGTCTATGGTTTTGAAAGGGTGGTTGTGGTCGTTGTTACACGTTGTGTCGTCTGTGCCGTCTACACTTCACCCTTAACCGTATGCAATCACACATGCAAACATGTTGGTAATATGTAACCTACATGCAGAATAAAATTCGAGCCAAATAACCATCTTGGTATTCTGTGTGTGGATTTGTAATAATCTCTATGCAAGTCCTAGGTGGCGTCGACTAGCCCCCCCCCCTCCTTTCTTCGGAGAGAAGGGGGCGGCGACATTTGTAATTATGCAATAAAATGGTTTTATGATGACTGTACAACATGTAATTTATATCAGTTTATATACTGCCAAACCGTGTACAGCACACCTTTCAAATTCATGCATATAGTTGTGACGGTAAGACTACTGATACCTCACAATAACGATGTCTCGATATACTGATACCTCACAATACCGATGTCTCGATATACTGATACCTCACAATACCGATGTCTCGATATACTGATACCTCACAATACCGATGTCTCGATATACTGATACCTCACAATAACGATGTCTCGATATACTGATACCTCACAATAACGATGTCTCGATATACTGATACCTCACAATACCGATGTCTCGATATACTGATACCTCACAATAACGATGTCTCGATATACTGATACCTCACAATAACGATGTCTCGATATACAGATACCTCACAATAGCGATGTCTCGATATACAGACATCTCGCTATTAGTACTACTTCTACTTTTTCTACAACTACTGCTATCATGCAAATATATTTTTTTTAACAAGCTGTATTTAAATTTAGTTTTAGTCAAAATATTACAATTGTTATTTTAAAGACATTGCTATATTTTTCAATTTATATTCTGGATGACATTCATTACTGATTGACGTCATCGATGGAACTCGAATCCTGTACCCCATCCCCCTTTTGTCCCATTGCTCTAGTCTAGAATCTAGATTGAAATTTTTACAATAAAATTTATATTGTTTGCTAGAGGTCACATATAACATTAAAAGAAACCCGAATGTTTGGCTAGATATAATCAGTTGCGGTTTAATGCTCATGTTATCAAGGTTTCGAAGTGATACTTAATTTTATTATTTTAATATTTGTTATTTTTTATCGCTGTAAAATGTTGTAAAGACCACTCTTCATAAACATCAGGTAAGTTTAGCTTATAAATTTTGGTTGCTTAGTTTTGTACTTGTTTCTTTGATAGGTTAAAATATTTTGAAAACTTTGATGAAGTACACTGTAACTTTACTGATATTTATGTCATATTATTACTTTTAAGTGTCATTATCCCCCACCCCCACCCCACGGGTAATACATAGATCTGCAGATATTTATTGCATTGATGAGTGCCGTTCATGGCTAAGTCGATTAACAGTCTTTAATATATTTTTAAAATATTCTCATTAGCATAATTATTAATTCTAGACGTGATGATTGGATTAAAAGATAATTGCTTTGCAAGTTTGTTTATCATTTATTATTTCAAGTTGCTTTCTCACCTCGTTGCTGTAATGTATATGTACCCGATGCAAGTGAATACAAAATACATTTGATTTACAAGTAGGTGTTCTATTTGCATTAACAGGAATCTGTTACACACGTTAATTTAGCATTTTCTCGCCGGGACCTTGTCCACCCACATCAATCAGGTTACGTAACCATACCCTCCCCAGAAAAGTGCTGTATTGGTCTGTGTAAAATTCTTTTTCAGATAGCACAATAAAATATTATTATTTATTATTATTTTTATTTTTACAGTTTATGTACCAGACCTTTCTCTACCTGTTTCTCACTCCGATGACGTACACATTTTACACACACACACACACACACACACACACACACACACACACACACACACACACACACACACACACACACACAGCTGAGGCTCGCCCTCCGCTGCAGACGATGCAACCTAGGGCTTTTCCATTGAGCGGCGCCACTGCCCCCTTGTGGTTTTGAGACGGGAGGTAATTCTAATTACAAGTAAATGCCGGAGTCGTCTCGGCTCCCCTAATCTAATCGGTGAGGTCTCTGTGGAGATAGGCCAACGTTTCGTCCTTTAGTTTG
Organism: Sinotaia quadrata; assembly: GCA_028829895.1. Taxonomy (NCBI): domain Eukaryota; kingdom Metazoa; phylum Mollusca; class Gastropoda; order Architaenioglossa; family Viviparidae; genus Sinotaia; species Sinotaia quadrata. The sequence goes on from CM054181.1 coordinate 126,411,240, forward strand.
GCGTTCGGTACCGGTGGTTGCCAAGGTGGCAGGGTAGGTGTGGTGAAAGCTGTGGATTCTTGCTGTCGTCATCAGTGTTGTTATTTTACGCCTGTTGCACTTCGTACCATAACAGAGGCTGCCATGTTTGTTTTTCCCCCCTGCTACTGTTCAATGTTGGCACCTCTTCGCCTGTAAATCTTTGTTTTAAAGTCACTGAGTATTTTAAGACCTAATTTAATGTATGAGTCTCAGTTCAACAGATATGTCGTAAAGCATGTTTATTTTTTTTCCGACCAGCAAGTATGCACAGGCGTGAGACTTTCGGGAGCCGAGCCCCGCGCGGAGGGCAGTATCGGTGTCCTGGGTTAAGGTGCGCACATACAGACACACTACTTCATTTCACTTTCCGCCATTTTGTTGTTGTCTTAAGCTTGCAACATATATGCCGGATGAGTCCGGTGTTAAAGTGAAATTTATGAGTCGTAGGTTGAAAGCCACGTGTACATGAGTACTGGGTCAATGTGATGCTTGAGTCATACTCTAAAGAAGTGTCCGTGTGTCCCCCCCCACTCTTAACGGGCTATACTTGAGACAGCATTAAAGCGACATATTTTTTTATGTGTCTAGTATAAAAGACGAAGAGTTAATGGAATTCTTTTTGGTGCTATACTAAAGAGCTCTCTATATAGGTAATAGTAATAAATGAAAGGGAAACTTATAAATTATGACACTAGTAAAGTAGGCCAGGTACCTTAGAGTTCCCATTAGGAAACATGCATTTTAGTTGTACACATTAAAGATGAGCCCTGTTTTAATGGATTAAAATTTGTTCTAGGATAAAAGAATTTTGTTTATTTTTATTTTATAAAACACACACAAAAAGAAAACAAAAACAATATTTGCCCAGTGCTAAAGGGGTACATGTAAACTTGAGCTCAAAGCTAAGGTATCAATGACCCAGGTTACGACCAGAATGCAGAAGCCCTACTGTGGAATAGTACAAGTGTATTAATTTTGAAATCATTATGTAAGTTTTGAACCAGCAAATACACCATGGTAAAGAAAACAAGCTCCACCAATACACACACACACACACACACACATACACACACACACACACTCACAAACACATACACACACACAAACACAAACACATACACAAATACACACACACACACAAACACACACAAACACAAACACATACACACACATACACACACACATACACACACAAACACAAACACATACACACACACATACACAAACACAAACACATACACACACACACATACACACACATGCACACACATACACACACAGTTTGAAAAAATGGTTTCTTAATTCTTTACGGAAAGGGCAGTCGGAAGTGACGTCAAATATTTTATTACTGCCTGAGTAATCTTTCCCCTCTCTATCAGATGCGTATTCTCTTGTGACAAAAACAAATACTTTATTTTTTAAATATATTTTAAAAAAAAATAAAATTCGCGAATTTATCGAGCAAAATTAAAATATTAATCTGGTACTACTCTTTGTCTTTTCCCCGGTCTCTATCACGGTAACAATTACGTTCAATCAGTTCCAATAATTAAGTTTAATACATCAATCAATCTAACAAATAATAAAACAATCTATCAATCAATTAAAGTCAATCACCCCATCAAACAATTGATCGTTCTGTCAGTCTATCAGTCAATCACTTTGTCGCTTAAAAAATACATGTTCATCTATTGACTCATCTATCAGTAATCAGTTATTGAATAAGCCAGTTACTTTTATTAAATTGTTCAGTAATTAAAATAAATAATGAAATATTCATTTACTCAACCACTTAACTAACCAATCAGTCATGTCAATTAGCATTACTTCATTTCCTATCAAACTTAGAGGCAGCAGAACATTTGAGAAAACATACATATATAAACTACAATGTATGCAAATGCAAATAAATAAAATATTCATGTGATACCGAGATTTCGTGAAGGTCTCACCAATTAGCTGCTTTAGTGAGCACAGCCAGAGTAGCGTTACATGTCTCCGTGCGGGAAAGTTAGTATCACATTTTTCTACGAAGCTGATATTACCGGCTCCGAGCAGAGATCATGTTACGTGTACAAGTTTCAACGTAATTAAACAACAGTCGCCAGGAACTCCAGCCTTGGGAATGTTCATGAGCGATTTAACACCACCCACACACCCACAAAAGGGCACTCTCCTCGTTTTGTCGGCTGGACGCTTCACTGTCGGGCCGATAATCCTCCAGACTAGCTATGCAAGCCTACAGTTTCATACCATAGACGTTTGGGTGACTGCACCTAGTGTCCAGCTTTATTTGTTACACTTTATTCCGGGTATTGTTTTTGGACATTTGTGAGCAACTGGATTCCTCACTCCACACTCCAATTATTCCTTTGGCGCTTAAAGTGTCTCACTTCTAAAAAAGTGACTTTGCTTGATGAAGGATATGTCTCACACTTATAAATAAAGACTTTACTTGACGAAAGATGTGTCTCACACTTGTAAATAGTGACTTTACTTGATGAAAGATGTCTCACTCTTATAAATAGTGACTTTACTTGATGAAAGATGTCTCACTCTTATAAATAGTGACTTTACTTAAAGAAGGCCGTGTCACACTTGTAATTAGTGACTTTGCTTGATGATGGCTGTCTCACATTTATACATAGTGTCTTTGCTTGATGAAGGCTGTCTCACATTTATACATAGTGTCTTTGCTTGATGAAGGCTGTCTCACATTTATACATAGTGACTTTGCTTGATGAAGGCTGTCTCACATTTATACATAGTGTCTTTGCTTGATGAAGGCAGTCATGTAAATATCTAATTAATTTTATCTTCAGGAAAGAAAACGTGAAATATTAAAATTTTTTGTTGTTTTCTTTTAATCACAAGCAAAAGTAATCTAAATATTTAGAAGAAAATTGAAAGCCAGGAAAATTACAGTAGAATGGAAAGTTAAATGACCTAAACATCCATCCATCTATCTATCTATCTATCTATCTATCTATCTATCTATCTATCTATCTATCTATCTATCTATCTATCTATCTATCTATCTATCTATCTATCTATCTATCTATCTATCTATCTATCTATCAGTCTCTCTATTTGTCTATCTATCTATCTATCTATCTATCTATCTATCTATCTATCTGTCTGTCTCTCTATTTGTCTGTCTGTCTATCTATCTATCAGTCTCTCTATTTGTCTGTCTGTCTATCTATCTATCTATCTATCTATCTTATGTGCTGTTAAGTTGTTAAGTTAAAAAAAATATGATTGGCTCAAGAACAGATTATATACTTTGCTTATGAAAATAAATCTCTCCTGCTAACTGACAAACATTTTTTTTTAAGGCGGAAGGTGTAGCGGGCGGGATATAAGACTAGTACTATAGTACTAAAAAGAAAAACTAGAGCAGATATCTGAAGGAATGATCAGAAATTAAAATTTAACTCGCAGACGTCAGTAAGGGTATACTTAGTGCGTAGCAAGCACACTTGTTCTGACCCTTCCTCTGTTCTCAGATAAAAACAGTTTATCTTGTAAATAAAATAAGGAAATATTAAATACAACAACATTATTCTAATCTAAAACAATAGAGAAAGACTTTTTTAAAAGGCCACAAAGAAGTTGAATAAACGCGAGGGGTAGGATTTGGTGGGTGTTTAGGGTCCAGAATGAAAATGCTACAGAGAAGGAAATATTTCCATGCTTTGATCTCTTTAAAAGCCGCTCACTTGCCAGTCGTACAACCGAAATCTTTAGTGCTCAATCTGAGTGCATTTCATTAATCCTTAGTTTTATGGAAATCTGTAACTTTTGCTGAAATGAGCTGCTTTGAATGTTTTATGCTTCGTCAAAATAATTTTTGAAGTAGCCTGCTACAGCTTCTTTACACACACGTTTATCAATAAAACTTTTCTTTATTTGTAAATGCACAAGAAACATAGTGCTTGAAGAATTTCATAATTATATCCAAAGTGTATTTATAACTTGAACACTAATTAAAGGAAGACGCTCCAAGTAAGAATAGAAGATAAGTGAGGATTGAAAGACAGATAAGCAGACATAGATAAATAGATCTGGTTTGAATGAGTGAGTGAATGCAAGGTAAAAAGTGGTTCACACGCAAGAGTTCGGATTTACCCTTGATTAATAACTTTTATAAAAGTAAATAATTTGCCCTGCGCTGATCTCCAAATCTTCAAGGTATAACCTCCTCTGCGGGATGCAATTTCTAAAAATCAGTCCAAGCCTTCCTGAAAGAATTTGGTATTTGTCAGGATGTCAATAGACAACGCTTGAACTTTGAAATGTTGCGACACGATCTAATTGCAACCGTCAGTACTCAGAATGGTCATTAAATTCTGGTCTGCAACAACAAACATCGACTCCTGCTGCTTAACATCATTTGTCAGGATCATTATTTGTAAGCGTTCAGTTATTTGCGTTTCAAGTTAATCTAGAAATGGGTTAGCTGATGGCGATCTTTTGCCATTTTGCTTAAATGTACAGATCTTAAGAAAGCACTTGAACCATTTAAGACTGAAACTGTATGATTTATAACTAACACTTTTGTTGTGGTCTTCACACATTTGCCATCGTATCGTTTATTGTCGTCCTTACTATGACCGTCGTCTCGTTTTTTTCGCAGTCAGTCACGTGGTCACGGCAACTGGATATGGACGTTGACAGTCGTACACCTGAACAAACTAAATCCCCGCCCACCTGTCTGGCCACCACTAAATTGTAGGCTCGTTGGAATCTTCAAAGAATGTCTCCAAGAAAGCGCGCATGTAAATGTGTCAGTTGTTTTGAGAAAAGTACACATACGATAATTATTGCCTACTTAACTTGTATCGTTATTATTCATGCATCCAACTGTCGCTATGGAAACATTCAGAACTATTTCGTCGCTATGGAAACATTCAGAACTATTTCAACTGTCTCCAAGAAAGCGAGCATGTAAATGTGTCAGTTGTTTTGAGAAAAGTACACATACGATAATTATTGCCTACTTAACTTGTATCTTTATTATTCATGCATCCAACTGTCGCTATGGAAACATTCAGAACTATTTCGTTTCCACGCAGATGCATCCATTGATCCACCCTGAGGCATGACGTCACATACACTGGTCCCGAACGCTAATCACTTAGTATAGGTATTGTTATTGGACGCGGATTAGAACATTGTTCTAACCACTGTTAGTGATGCAAGGATTAAATTTATGAGATTTAATTTTAAGTCTGGTGAACAGATAACCTTTACGTAAATATGGATTATTTAATAAGTGTTCATTGCAAAGGTGTAGTCAAATAAGCGCCCTATATTAGTTAGTATTCAGCCTTTAAAGTTTGTATTAGATACAATGGGAGAGAAATTAAAGACCCTCTCTCTCTTTTTATGGTGTGTGTAAGTGTGTGTGTGTGTGTGTGTGTGTGTGTGTGTATGTGTGTGTGTGTGTGTGTGTGTGTGTGTGTGTGTGTGTGTGTGTGTGTGTGTGTGTGTGTGTGTGTGTGTGTGTGTGTGTGTGTGTGTGAATGTATGTGATATAAACTTTTTCGGAACTTGCAGAGCATGAGGTCGCTGATTTAGATCAGCTCTAATTTAATTCCCACAACTGTAGGTCAGTGTGGAACCATTGCAAAAAAAAAAAAATGGAAATAAAAACCACCACAGCCACACTTAACGTGCCATTCAGCACATTATCGGTTGCTTGGAGTCGGCATCTGTCAAAATTCAAACACGTTTTTCATCAGCTATGTAAAAGTCAGATTTTGTTCTTAAATATGATTTTGATACAGACCGACTGAAATTGCATTACTGATTGCGTCAGAAAGACTCATGTTAAAGGCGGCGATTAAAGTTCAAATATTTCTAGAACCCACCAAAATAAATATATACGTAAACATTCAAGGTAATATTTAATGAATTTGTTTGTTTGTTTTTTTAAAAAAAAAGAGATTTCTTTTGAAACGAATAAAATAAGTTAATTTTTTGTTGGGATTTGACTGACCATTCTCGGGGCCTTTTCTTTGGGTGGTACTGAGTCCTATTTCACTGTTAAAACTGATCAGTTGTCTGGTTTCTCGTCCAAAGAGGCGATAAAAAAAGTTGCTCTACATAAGTCCCTTAACGTGTATGCATACTAAATTTTGCAATTTCAAAAATATTTTTGCAATAATTACTGCTCTTAACTAGTATAAGGCCTATATTGCAGCTTCACAATACTTTCACTCGTAAAGATCTAATCCCTAGGTACATTCAATTTTAATGCTCTCTCCCTATCCCTCCCCCCTCCTCAACACACACAGAAGTCACAAACTGCATACACATTACACACAGAAGACACACTCACAAACAAGCATTGTACATAAACATACACATATGCACAAATGCACATACACACTCACAAAAACTCACGCACACATACATGCAAACACACACACATACAAATATACACGTATATGCAAACCACTTAAATAAATTTTATAACAATAGTATTTCACGCTCTTGGGTCTTTGACGTGGCATTGGAGATAGCCGTTTAATGTGGTCCGTTGTAGGGTCTAGGATGGATATCTGATGGAGACCTTAGGTCACATAAAAGATCTGTCTTGTCAATGATGATCGCGGGAACAAATTGTGGGTCTAAAGCTTATTATTGTGAGCACTTTTGTGGGTCTAAAGCTTATTATTGTGAGCACTTTTGTGGGTCTAAACTCTAAAGCTTATTCTTGGAAGCACCTTTTTGGACTGGTATCGGGTCGTTGAGCATGTTCATGGGTCATCGAAATTGCTGTTATAGACACGTACGATGTGGCGTGTTCATGTCCAAAATTCTCCGTTGGATAATGCAACTGATGTTTATTGTGTGTTACAACATTCTTTGGATCAAAATTTAACAGCAGTGAGACATACTCTAGGGTGGAGCATGCTCCATGGGTCGCCTAATTTGTTTTAGCATAAGGTGCTCAGCTGTAAAGCATAACTTGGCTCGTCCTAATTCTTCCATGTACGTACAAACCAGGAGGATATACTGATGCGGATGTTTAATGAACTATAAACTTCTGGGACTGGCCAGTACAGATACGGAAGTGATCTGTAACGAGACCTGTAATATCTTGTTACGGAACGGTAAGGCGTGGCTGCGATCTGTAGAAGACTATGAACTCTCGGGACGAGTCAGCACGATCACAGTGCAGATTCGAAATCAGTTGAAATAATTTCGGGCCAAGGGGTATGATAAACTGCACTAATGTGTTTAAGAGGCTTAGAGTTATACATAAGTTAAAACCCTGCTGCAGTCGCTGGATAGCAAGGCCCCGTTTGGGTACCCATTGGGTTGACTCGATCCTAAAATTTATATGTTGATGGTCTAGCACGAATGAACAGAAACCATTGGTCCCAGGTATATAGAATGAGCACTGGTAGAAGAGAATTTGAATGGTGACTGAGTAGGGTGAATGGTGACTGAGTTGGGTGAATGGTGACTGAGGAGGGTGAATGGTGACTAAGTAGGGTGAATGGTGACTAAGTAAGATTAGATTGAAGTAAACATAATAACTACACACAAAATTATTTTTAAAATATAAAATACGTTCAGACAAAACCAGATGTAAAATAAAATAAAACGCTGTTAACTGTCAGTGCACCTTAGCACGGGTGCGGATTTGCAAGGGATCGACTTCGCCGTCTGTCGCCATATATCATCCGCTGATGGGTGCTATTTATTTGGGGAAGGGGGCCCAAAATGGGTTGCATGTCGTTAGTGGTTGCAATGCGCAGTTTTAACAGTACACGTCAAGTGGAGACTACACACACATAAACAAGTGTTAGATAGAACTCTAGCCGTATCCTTACTGCCACTGGTCCCAAGGAGACCACGAGCGCACGGCGGGATTGTCGATCTGAAAAAAAAAAAACAATTTCTAATAACTCTCTCGCTTATTCTTTTTTTTTTCCATCCTTACTGGCCAGGAAAATAAGTGGGATGGTGAATACAAGCTGACAGAAGAAGCCGAGAGAAGGGACCGAAAGTGTGTCCGCAAATTTCGGTCGATGTTGCTTTGTCATCCAAATCTATCGAGATTCTATTTTTTTTTTTTTTAAAAAAAAAAAAAACCAGGAAATAAATAAAAGAAAGAAAGATCACGAATTTATCTTACGATTCGTGTGGTACAGCCAGGATGGTAGAATCTGTTTTCATTTCTTTGTCCCGATAACAACCTGGCTTTGGCTGTTTCTAACATTTGAGTCGGTTATTGTGTTCGCTTATACAGTCGCTAAATATATTTGCTGTTTGCTCAACTTACATGTTAGCTTGCCCATTACCAGGACACAAGCAAAATAGAACCTGCTCATTTTGTGCAATTAATTCTTTTGTCTTTGGTTCTTTTAAGCATAAATTAAAAACACTTAAACACGACGATAGCCAGGTACAGGAGCAATAAAAGGATAATTAGCATTTTAACTGATTATTGTGGCAAGTTGATTCTGAGTTGCCCTTGTTAATCTGCATTTGAGAAAAGCAATATAATTTGTAAGATAAAATATAGTATTTCATCAGTCACTTATTTCATACGCTCTTTAATGAAATACTATGAATAATATCATAAGCCTTTAAAGGAAATGTATGATTTATCAGTACTACATTAGTGATCAACGTCTACGATAATCACAAAATATCCAACTAATAATGCACAAAACTAGGAGACAGTTTAGTTCTAGTTAGTAACAGTATAGTTCCAATTAGGACACACCAGTAACAGTATAGTTCCAATTAGGACGCACCAGTAACAGTATAGTTCCAGCTAGGACACAGCAGTAACAACATAGTTCCATTTAGGACACACCAATAATAGTATAGTTCCAGTTAAGACACATCAATAATAGTATAGTTCTAGTTTGGACACACCAGTAGAAGTATGTTGTCAGTTTGTAAACACCAGTAGCAGCAGAGTTTCAGTTGGTAAACACCAATAGTAAGAGCATAGTTTCTGTTTGTAAACACTTAGTACAAACCACTAGTATCTAGTTCATTTCAGTTTGTAAACAGCAGCAGAAGCAGCATTGTTTCAGTTTGTAAACAGCAGTAGAAGCAGCATTGTTTCAGTTTGTAAACAGCAGCAGAAGCAGCATTATTTCAGTGTGCACACAGCAGTTGTAGTTAGTGTAGCTACAGTTTATAAAAACCAGTAGTAATATGGTTTAAGTTTGTAAACGCCAATGCTAGCTAGCATAATTTCAGTTTGTAAACACTAGTAGTAACACATGGTTTTAATTTGTACACACCAGCAGCAGCATGGTTTTAGTTTGTACATCAGTAGCTAGTAGAGTTTCAGTTTATAAACACTAGCAGCAGTATAGTTTTAATGTGTGCATGCTAGCTTTGTGGTAAGCCATCCATACTAACTAGCCTGTGGACTATTAAGTACTAGGTCCATATGATTGGCAGCACGTTGAAGTCAGAGATCAGGGTTTAGTTTTTATGGTCTTTCTATTTAGACAAAAGACGTCACGTGAGTTGAAAGTGCACCCAGTCACATGTATTCTACTGGACCCAGAAGGCTAGTGCGTCATTAGGCTATCATTAGTTTTGAAAAATTGAAATAAATACATGTTCACCTCACTTCTCAATTTTCTTTTAAAAGGGGGGGGGGTTACAAGCGTTGGAGGGTATTATTTGATTCAAGTATGTTTGTTCTCTCAACCTATACGTTTCTCTCTCTCCCCCTCCCCCAGTAAAATTGATTTAAATTATTTACAGATATTTGATTGTAGTTTTAACTTTCTTTGCTCAATGAAAGATTTCGTTAATTAGCAACAATTTCAGAGAAATAGAACACTTTGTATGCCTTGAAGTAAATGTAAATTTTTATTTGTTTGTTTGTTTGTTCATAGGTGTGCCTACATATGAGTTTCCAGACTGAAGTATAAAATCCTCTCGTTTTCGTGTAAGGCGAAATAATTCCATTAAAAGACTCCAAATACTCACAATGTTTTTTCTTCTTTAAAAGCAGACTCCAATACACCAGAGAAATTAATATTATTTTTTTTAGCATTGCTTCAAGCACCATCACCACCCCGACAGACACACAAACAAATAAACACACACACACACACACACACAATTTGAATGACAAGGCATCCTAGTTTGAGCTTGAAATTAAGCATTGTGGACGTTATGACATTGCTTTGTAAGTGCTTCAAGAGAAACCGTACATGACTTTAACAATGCAGTATACGTCCTAGACTCTACTTTGTGACGCTTTATTTGAGAGCAGGCCGAAAAGACCTACACACAAGCAGTCTTTCGGTCGAAGTTTATCTGCTGACAGTCAATCAGTTAAAACAATAATTAGCGAAGTATCAGACAGACATGTTTCAGGTTTAGGGAAGGGCGCAATACCGCGGACCAGACGTGCTGGCTTGTGCGTCACAGTGTTTGCAGACAGGTCATCGTGACGTCATCCGAGACAAGCACCTCGGCGCACAGGCAGTCATTGCGAGCTGGATAGCAATTATTATAAATGATTTTATTTACAATGTTCACACACACACACACACACACACACACACACACACACACACACACACAGAGGCATATTTTCCACGTATCTCTTTCTCTGTTTCTAAAAACAATGCATGACAAATTTGTAAGCACCAGCCTGTCTGGCTCTATCATGCCCAATAAGCGGGGCGCCGCCCTTCCCTTCCGACATGAAACTAAAATCGCCACACCTCCTTCTACGACAGTTAGACAACCTTACGTCAGTGCCTAGTCGCTACCGTCTGCTGTCGTCTGCCGGACTGACTCACTGGAGTTAACGTGAGGAGCGCCAAAGTCTTGCTGGTGTAATCAGAGTTTCGATAGAAAAGTATTATTTGGGCAATGAAATGTCACGCGGACTGACTCACTGGAGTTAACGTGAGGTTTGGGCAATGAAATGTCACGCGGTGACTGTCATCGTCGAGTTCGGAAATAATTTTCAAACACAATATTTTTTTTTAAAGTGCTTATGTACAAGAATATGATAATGTAAATAGTTCAAAAATAAATAACCAGAATCCATATATGAAATGCTCCTAAAGTAATCAACCGATACCCCATTCTCATCCATTCACATATACACCCATTCACCCCAAAATAACACACTAACGGAAGTGTACACGTATATAGCATTACAATACCACCGAAAGGACAAATTAAGTTTTTTATTTTTCTTTCCTGGGAAAAAAGTGTATGCTGGTTTAATGTCTTCGCAAGTGCAAAACTTAAAAAAACAATCTTTGTTCTTATGTTGTCATTTGCAATTTAAAAAAAAAATGTAAATAAGAAACATTTAGATATGCTTAAAAATGTTCTCAATGAAGCGATATGAATATGGCAGAGAATGACGGTTTTAGACTCCCTACTGTAACTAGTTTGACCCCGTGATAGATTTATAAAGATATTTTTTCATTTCCCAGACAACACTGCATCCCTTACAGTCCTATAGCCCTTAATGCTACATTCGGGTTCACTCTTTCATCACGACTTTCAATTTCACAGACTTCCTGTTCACTCCAAATGATTTTTACTCCCCACCCCCACCCCTGATGACATATTGTGGGTACAACTTATAATAAATAAATCCCGGTCAGGACTTCCAAGAAATATTCGACAGTAAATTTGAGATATGTCATTGTTTGCAGTAAGGCAGTTTTATTTCCTTTTAATCATCAGAAGTTTCGATTTCGCGAATAGAGCATAAATGTGTGCTACAATACACAAATGTGTGCTACAATACACAAATGTGTGCTATAATACACAAATGTGTGCTAGAATGCATAAGTGTATGTTACAATAAAGTGATATGTGTTACAATGCATAAATGTATATTACAAAACATAAGGGTTTGCTACAACACATAAATGTGAGCACCCTTCACTCTTTATAGTTATTATTTATTAATTAACAACACTTAATTAATTACAAGTGATCGATAATCTTAATTTATAGTTATTAAAAATTTTCAAACAAGACCAACATGTCTCTCACTTAGCGGATTATAAGGGTGTCATAAAACTCTACTCGTTACACAACAATAAGACAGACGTTTTACAGTCGCAAAATGTTTCTGCAGGATGAAACTCCTTACTAAAAGAGTAATAAAAATCCTGCTTTTATTTATATTTAACGAGAACCAATCCACCAACTATAACTCCAACATAAGTTTTAATATATGCGCAAGAGGGTCAATAAATTTATTAAATCAACAATCAAATATACAACATACGAATAAAATCGTATAAAATACATGAGCGTTGACATTTACATCACTTTGCAACAATGTTTGATTAACGCTAGACACTCCCTCAGTTTATCCTAGACAGACCTCTGCAGTCAAATTATATATAATCAAGTTCATGGGAATAATGCATATATATGCATATATAGAAATGAGAGTTGAATTTTAGAAAGATAATTATAGTCAATGTAAATAACCTTTTAAGTGGTGGCAGATGTCGCTGGCGCCTGTTCACAATCACGTGGTTTGCAACAAGCCACTTTCTTCTTTAGGTGACAGTCCAACATAACTCTTCTAGGCACGTTACATAACTCTTCTAGGCACGTTACATAACTTTTCTCGGCACGTTACATAACTCTTCTAGGCACGTTACATAACTCTTCTAGGCACGTTACATAACTTTTCTCGGCACGTTACATAACACTTCTAGGCACGTTACATAACTTTTCTCGGCACGTTACATAGCTCTTCTAGGCACGTTACATAACTCTTCTAGGCACGTTACACAACTCTTCTAGGCACGTTACATAACTCTTCTAGGCACGTTACATAACTCTTCTAGGCACGTTACACAATTGTTCCACAATCATCGATGCATTCACAAAGCACACTGTGGAGAATCGTTCAGAACTTCGCATGCACTATCAAAGCACATCATGCTGAGTGCTCTAGAATTTTGTGTGCGTTACTCAGCACACAATGAGGGATGAGGAATGTTCAAGAAACTTTCATGAATTCTCGAGACCAAACTCAAGCCTCAATTTTTCCCATATTGGCTCTCGAAAAGAATTCACTGGAACACGTTTACTGATAAGTTCGACAACATTAACACACCAACTTGATATGGTAGAGTACAGTAGTCACTGCAGTCTGAAGCGAAGACTATGACATTTAAAAAAAGTGTGCTCCTTTCTGCTAAAGTCAAAATAAGTCAGTGCTAAATTCAGTAATTTTTCATCTCTAACCTCCTTTCTCCCTTACCCACATTCTCGGTTTACAAATTCTGCAATGATATTCATTAGCCTCATGTACACATGAAGCATAAGAAACATAGTAGTGATCAAAATTCACAAATATAATATACAATGTAATCAAATTAATGAACATAGAAATAATGGTTCAATTACATAAAGCATTCTCCAATTCAAATCATAGATCAATAGCAAACTTGAAAGAAATATTTCTAAGTCCATTCTTTCCTTATCAATCTGTTGACTTACCCTAAGCTAACCTTTATGACCGTACTGAGTTATGTCAAAATCAAAGTGATTAAAATATAGGACCTCTTCATCAAAGTAACTTTAGATCCATCCCCATGGATGAAATTGTAATGAGCAAGTGTGATAGTATTAGTCAGAAAAACTACTCATCCGCTTGGAACTGGTTTGGATTGCATCAGCAAATTCTTTCATATTCTTTACCTGAGTTGTTTACTCCAACTCTGACACAAAAAATATCATCATAAGCAGAGCCCAAGGTCATGTAACTTTGACATTTAGCAATTTATATAAGAACAATTAAGTTTAGAAACAGTAAGAGGAAAATTTACACTACCACAGCTACAGTACCACTATACAAATTTTTACTACAATGCATAAATGTACTACAATACACAAATGTGTGCTACAATGCATAAATATGTGCTACAATGCATAATGTGTACTACACTACACAAATGTATAAACGTGTGCTAAATACACAAGTGCGTGCTACAGTACAGAAATGTAAACCAATGTGCACATATGTGTGCTACAATACAGAGATGTGGGCTACAACACACACATATATGCTACAACGCATAAATATGTGCTTGAATAAACGCCACATGCGAACGTGTTTCAATGGATTGTGTTTAGCCTGATACATCACAGCATTCGGTCGCAGTCAGTGAAGGCCAAGCTTTTATAATACTCAACACAACAGTCACGTAATTATGACAAAGGGAATATCACCCCAGTGCATGCTCTAAACTACATCCTTGGAAGAAAAGAAAAAATTCAGCAAAATGTTTTGGGATAGAAACTGAAGGCCAGAGATCTGAAATCGCAGATCGTGAGCGCCTTACTTACTGCGCTAGAAGACAGACGCGTATCGAGCATGCCACAGCACGTCACGACCATCGGGCTGTTGCAGCGTATCAAAAACCTGTAGCTAATTTTAGACCACTTTCCGGCATCTTGAGCCGTGCGCAAGACATAACGCACGCGCCATGTGCACGCAGTGACGTTTGACCTTATGGCCGTGATCAGGACGTGTGAAGTCTTTCATTGAGAGTAACCGCGGCAGGTTGAAGTGAATGAAATGTTTTCAATGAATAGATTGACACATTTAGAAAGCAGCGACGAAAAAATAAAAGGGGTGGGGGTGGGGGCAGAAGCCAAGCAAAGATGGGTTGTTTTTGTAATAGAAGACTGATTTCATATGGCCTGCATCAGGCTTTGAGAGAAAACGTATTTCTAATGGTGATAATAGCATCCTGTAGGTTTGGTTTTATTTTAATTTTCTGACCATGCACAGACAGACGGAGGAGATTCTTTCTTTCTTTCTTTCTTTCTTTCTTTCTTTCTTTCTTTCTTTCTTTCTTTCTTTCTTTCTTTCTTTCTTTCTTTCTTTCTTTCTTTCTTTCTTTCTTTCTTTCTTTCGTTCTTTCTTTCTTTCTTTCTTTGTTTGCAGGACCATTCTTATGGTTACAGGTGTTGAATGTGAATGATATTTCTTCTTTTTCCGTTCTTTTTTTCTGCACGTCTATACATGAAATTAACAAACGTCAGTTAAGGTCATCTATAAGGGTCGTTTGGGAAGAGAAGCAGTCGAATGATTGTGACAATTATTTGAATACTAACTACCATAAAATCTGAGCCAGATAATAATGGCTTGACCTTTTGCTTCTGTAGAACGTGTGAGAATAATTCAAGTCGCAATAAAGTAATCTCGGACCATATCTACTACATATACTGTCTAACGGCAATCCGTACCTTTCATTTGTACGCTCGCTTGCACTCAGCACGACCAGTGTGTGTGTGTGTGTGGGAAGTCTTTATGTTTCGAGTGTAAAATGAAAAAGAAAACAAATTAACAATCATTCGAATAAAACACTGCTCTTAAATATTGTGCATTTAAATTATATTTTGTTTTTCCATTTTATTTTCTGTGTGTGTGTTTGTGAGTGGATCCGGCTTGGGTTAAACTTGTAAACAAATTGGGTGACTCACTGTGGAAACTCAGTAAATTAAATACATTTTATGAGGCAATTTTTCTTAACTTTGTGCGAGCACGAGTGCTGAGGCCCGGTTAGCTCCCTTGATACACACACACACACACACACACACACACACACACACACACACACACACACACACACACACACGAGTACACACGCACAGCCACAAAAGTGTATCGAAACTGGTATGAACTCGTTCGACAAAAACACCACTTATGAAACGTTTATGCCCAAACCATTCGTTTGAATCAACTACGACGCAAACTACTGAAGTCCGAAAGGTTAAGTATTTAATATACAATCAAACTAATTTTGCTGCTGTTGCTACATGTATGCGAATCTACGTCAATAAACGACTCAAGCTAAGTGAAATAAACACATAGAAATCTACGTCAATAAACGACTCAAGCTAAGTGAAATAAACACATAGAAATCTACGTCAATAAACGACTCAAGCTAAGTGAAATAAACACATAGAAATAAAGAAAACCCCACCCACAAACCTTATAAATACGATAAGTTAACACATGAATTTTTTTTTAAAGTGTACTAACATCTAGCAAATTAAAAGTTAAAAAATAAAAACATTAGCAAGCCCCAAATAAATAATAATAATAAATAAATGACTTTATTTCAAGACATATTAACGGATTAAAAATATTTAAAGTTATGGATATTCGTATTAATCCTAACTTTTATTTTTTTGGTAATCTATAAATGGTAACGTAAATAATTTATAATCAAACAGCTAAAATTCACAAAAGTGAAGGTCCCGGATGTCACATCGCCTCTGCAATACCTGCTATACAGAATGTGTGTGTATCTGAAGATTCATACGCAGTTTACAACACTTTGTGCATGGACTACCCAAGGTCTGTATTCATGCGCTTCTTTTTCAGAGGACCGTTAAAAGCAAGTCTTGGTCAAACCAAATCTTGTTTTCATGGTTAAATCGCATCATTGCTTTCCCTGAAAATGATGGTCTCTTTGCCCAGAAAATATTGGCCCCACCAGCTTCTAAAATGATACTCTATCTCAGGCTTGTCCAGCAAATAAATACTGGAACGTAACACTATTGTTAGAGATTAATCAATAACCAATATTGATACTTGAGATTCTAAAAATAGGACAGAGTCGTTAAACCTAGACCGGACACGTGACATAAGTACTTCTGGTCTGTCCAACAAGGAGATTAATGTATCATTGCCAGGCCTATTGTATATCTCTACTTCACAGATTAAGTACAAATGAGTCACTTATCTATTGCTCGTTAATTACTAGGGGAAGGGGGGAAACCTCTCGATAGTGCATGACCTAATTCTATCGCTTCGAAGGAAAAACGTTTACTCTTTCTAAATGTTGTGATGTTAAGTGATGATATCGGTTATATCAAATATACCCTACACCCAATGTTGTGATGTTAAGTGATGATATTGGTTATATCAAATATACCATACACCCAATGAGAAGTCACAAAGTGCAAGAAAAGTACATTGTAGCGGCGATCAAATTATGTTTTAGAGGTGGTCAACAATGCATCGTTCCAGCTGGCTACCCAACTGAAAGGAAATCAATAGCCAGCATTTTCAAAGGCAGTGACCAAATATTATTTCAGTACAAAAATCTATTGGCACAAACTTCAAGCACAAATTGTGGGAAAATATTTAATGAGAAGTAGGAAATAAGCATCCAGCTCAAACACTAGTATTACTTGTTTAAACGAGATATGAAACTACTGTGCTTAAAAAAGAAAGAAAGAAAGAAAGAAAGACAGAAAAAGGAAAGAAAGAAAGAAAGAAAGAAAGAAAGACAGAAAGAAAGACAAACAGACAGACAGACAGAAAGAAAGACAGAAAGAAAGACAGACAAACAGACAGACAGACAGAAAGAAAGAAAGAAAGAAAGACAAACAGACAGACAGAAAGAAAGAAAAAAAGAAAGACAGAAAGACAGACAGACAGACAGAAAAAAGAAAGAAAGACAGACAGAAAGAAAGACAAACAGACAGACAGACAGACAGATAGACAGAAAGAAAGAAAGAAAGAAAGACAAACAGACAGACAGAAAAAGGAAAGAAAGAAAGACAGACAGACAGAAAGAAAGAAAGAAAGACAAACAGACAGACAGACAGACAGAAAGAAAGAAAGACAGAAAAAGACAGACAGACAGACAGACAGACAGAAAGAAAGACAGAAAGAAAGAAAAAGAAAGAAAGAAAGAAAGAAAGAAAGACAGAAAAAGACAGACAGACAGACAGACAGACAGAAAGAAAGACAGAAAGAAAGAAAAAGAAAGAAAGAAAGAAAGAAAGAAAGAAAGAAAGAAAGAAAGAAAGAAAGAAAGAAAGAAAGAAAGAAAGAAAGAAAGAAAGAAAGAAAAGAGTGTGCCAGAAATAAGAAATAAAGAGTCTCTTAAAGTGAGTTAGATGTATCTATGACTAATAATGAAAATGGAAAGTTGACAAATTGGTGATAACTGATTCCTTAATCTTTATAAGATGATAAGCCAATAGGAAAATACTAAGACATCCTACCATCGTAATCAATGGGTTAAGGTGCAAATCATAAAGAAGTGAGATTACTTCATGGATGCAAGTAACCCCAGATATCATACAGCCCTGTATGAGAAAATTTAACTCAAGAGCTACTGTCTATGAGAAGGCACGTTTTTCATACACCAAAGCTTTACACTGTGTATGTAGGCGATTTTGTGGTTAGTAGCAATAAATAGACACAAGTGGTATGAATCCGGTAACACTCAGTGCGGGTAATATTTTTTCTTAATTACGAGGCACTGAGGCTTGACCGAGATTTCTCGACTGCAAGTTATAAAGTCTTTTCACCAGTGGGGTTAGAGAGATGAATTGGTTGAAAGATTAACCCATTAACCTCACTTATCACAAAGAGATGGGAATTTTTAAATAACTGTATTTGCGCCCATTCAAAGATTACCATTAAGGCTTCCGGTGTAAGAGTTTCTCGAGTGACGTATGAATCTTTGCCTTTTCCTTCGTCCAACTGCCCTACTCCCGTCATTCTGATATCGCCAATAGAATGATGCGATAAGTTGAAAGGATGAGGAAACTGCTTAACTGTTTCATTTAATGCAAGAGGATGCTCCATCAAATGATTGTATACTTTACGTCATCTTTTGCCAATGTCAAATGTTCGTCACGCCTTTTCAATGAACAGTGTACTACACGATATTAGTAACTGAGCAGCGGACTTATTTACTAATTGCAGTTGTGACATGTTAGTTTGCTTTTCTCATTTGTCTTTGCTTCAGCCTAAAATTGCGAAGCTTTCATCTTGCCATGAGATCTGTAATGTTAAGGGCCTCTCTTAAATGATAGAAGGGGAGACTCAATGAAAACTGTTCGCGGTTTCTGGCAGAGACTGTAGATTGCTCTGATAATACTAGGCATTCTTCATGCCGTTAAGTTGTGAGGACGGTGGCGACAACCGACACATGGGAAGATGGCTACTTGAGCGAGATAAAGACTGCAGTGATGTTTGTCGTTTGATGCTTGTGCCTTTGTTGAGAGCTACAGACACACAATAATGTGTGCTTGATAATTAATTCCTGATCAGAAAAGAGCTCAACCAGCGTCTCCAAATCATTGTCGTCTGCTCGGAGTTGTTCAAGCGTAAACATTGACAATGAGAAATTCTATTTCTCGTACTTAGGGTTTTGGAATTCCCGATAATTTAAGGTAAGAATGAGAATCAGTGGTCGGGTGCGATATTTAGAAACACAACAGAAATGGTGAGGGTTGGGAGAACAGAGGGTGATTTTTACTTTGGGGCTTTTTCACAAAATGGTTAAATTTTAAGGGCTCATCTTCCTTGTTAGAAGCAACTCTTAATCCAACAGTGTCAGAAACTATATCCAAAGAGTTTTATTCTGACAATGTTGATAAATCTGTACTTTCAAATATCCCATACATAAAACTGCTTTACCAGGATCCGCTCTAGTGACACTTTCCGCAACATACATATGCACTGTTAAACAAATGTTGATTGTCAGTACACGTTTAGCTAAGCATAGTAGAAAAAGCAGGCTGGTCCAACTAGCGACCCACAATGCCAGGTTTTGCGGCCCGTGGCGACAAAAATAATGAAGAAGAAAAAAAATTGAACCTTAAAATAAGCTAGTGGAGAACTGTATCGCTTGACGATTCTTCTATACTAGAGAGAGTGTACTAGCTGCCCTGCACGTCACGTGCTTATCACTTCCGGTTAAGGCATCTCTTTCTTTCATCATCCATCCCCTTCTGTGCAGGCGACACTTTTTCTGAGTAGGACAGAGCATTTCTTTCTGCTTAACTTGTGTGTAAATTTCTTTCCAGACTTTTTCTACTTCCTCACACTTGTTTTAATGCTTGATCTTTCATTGAATCACATTTCAATTTTATTCACTTTTGTTGCTTCATGTTCAGGTGTTACATGCGATGATGTCTTCTAGCAATCTCCGTGTATTTAAGTTATCCACTCTTTATTAGTGTGACGCTCGGAAGTCACTCTTGCCTAATATAAAGAGATTAACATAGAGGTGTTGATCACCACTTAATCCTTTCAAGTGGCATTAGGGATTGATTACATTTTAGAACTGACTGAGATAACATAAGCATGTGTATTGCTATGTTCACACTTGTTAAACCATTTGTAGCCAGAAAGTGCTAACAGAGAGGTAAATGATTGTTTAATAAGTATCGCTGTGAACTGCTTGCTAATTATATTATATTGAGAAATTATACAATTGAAAAAGGAAATAATTTTATCCATTTGTAAAAATTTTATTAACATTGAATTGTAAGTTAGCGTGTAGCTAATGAATAATGATTTTGTAAAGAGTAGTCTATCACTGTCACCACAAAGCCCGTATGATTATTCGCTCTAATAGAATGCTATCGAGAATGATGCTATTCTTTACAGCCAGTTTCTGGAACCACCCCAAGTCTGATGAAGGATCCTCAGAGGATGATGCCTAGAGCTCTTATCCGATGTTGGGTTGGCCATAACGGAAGACAACTGCAGCTTGACGTCATTACTGTTGAAGCAGAATGGACAATGCAGATCTTCAGAAGACTCTAGATAAGTGTGCTCAACACAATAAATGAACAGATCGAAAAACAATATAATTATATTAAATTATATTAAATAATAATGATCGGGCTGGGCGGGATAGACGAACTCTAGAACTTTCTGTGAATTAACTAATGTCCTTTTTATCACAAATTTTGTTGTTAAATTTTATTTGTTATTTTTACCCTTTGTTACATAATTTGTTGTAAACAACTGAAAGCTAGTTAGGGGTGGGATTGGCATAATAGAATCATAATCTTAACTAATAAATAAAGGGGGAGATAACGTTACTAACTTGGGCACGTCAACTGATTTATCTGGCGGTGAGTCATTGCATAATAGCCTGAATCTCTGGCATACTTGTAGAAGATAGGTCAGGCTATCCGGCTCTCGCTGATATTAGAAGTTAATCAATAACCAATATTGATATTTGGGAAATCTAATATAGGTCAGAGTCGTTAAACATAACCGGATACGTGACAGCCATCTTGTTGGACTACTGTCTGCCACGGAATCCCAGGGTGTTGAGAGCAGAGACGACAATTATCATCACCGTTCTTATTTCCAGGCGATCCCGGAGTGCTCAGCAGACCAAATACACGAGTGAAGTGGACCGTGGTGATTGGTCAAATGTGATAAACTTTCCACATGTGTTTCTCTATGACGCGACATACGGCGGCCCAACAGAACAGGTCATGAACTCAGTTAATTAACTCTATCTTCCTCTTTTTATGCTACATGATAAAACTTTGAACATTTAATAGAGATTGTGACCTCAAGTAGCCAGTGTTAATAGTAAATGTGTGTGAGAAGAAACTCGAGCATTTAATTAATAGTGTAAGCACGAGACTGTTTCGAAACTTATTTGTGTCTAGTTAGAATAAAGTTATTTTTTTTATAATAAATCTTTATTTTTGTTCAATCCTTCTTACACATGTTAATTGATACATGTCTGGAGCAGTCAATTGTTGGACGGGGGCGTGACGAGTCAATGATTGGATGAAAGTTAGCAAGTTGCATTACTCTTTAAGTAGGAAGTTCCACCTGCGAACACATAAATTATGTGTCGGTAGTGCGTTACTTATAGTGGTGTGTGAGTGTGCAATTCATGTTGGAAACGAATCCTAAATTTAACCACTGATAAGTGATTATGCTTATTAAATGATAAAGGAATTCTTAATAATAATCATAATACAGGCAAAACGTATTATAGTGCCACAATTAGTCACATTTTATTACCTGTCAAAACAGGACAGCTACACAGCTATGTAATGTTTTGTATGTCTGTTGTTAGAAATTATACTGTTTGACTAATTGGTAAACCTTAAGTGATTTACCTTGAAAATATATGTGTACACATATTGTGTACTGTTGTCTTCCTTAATCTTATCAGACAGCAGCATGTAGCAAATAGCCCGTGCTAGTTCATTTTATGATGCCAACCATTGTTACCTATTAATAAGACAGCGTGTTAGCCTGCTATGTCAGGTGACGTCATTCTGTTTTGTGGACTATAAATGTAGGGACTGAGTACAGCACCAAAAGGCGTAACACTTACTAAGAATGTTTTATGGTTTCTGTATGGGAGAAAAATTCTACTGAAATTTTCCTACACAAGTGTATAATCAGTTTGGCCGTTGTTTGGACCAGTCCTGGTTAGATGCTTTGTGTTACATTCCATATCTGTGCTGTCAGTATTGGTTACATTCCATATCTGTGCTGTCAGTATTGGTTACATTCCATATCTGTGCTGTCAGTATTGGTTACATTCCATATCTGTGCTGTCAGTATTGGTTACATTCCATATCTGTGCTGTCAGTATTGGTTACATTCCATATCTGTGCTGTCAGTATTGGTTACATTCCATATCTGTGCTGTCAGTATTGGTTACATTCCATATCTGTGCTGTCAGTATTGGTTACATTCTCCGTCATCCTATGTCAACTGTGAGACACCCTTCTCTAATCAGTAATCCTGCATGGAACGACAGACTGTATTAGACTGCATAGAACGACAGACTTTATTAGACTGCATGGAAGGACTGAGGAATATTTTTTCTAGAGGAGATAACATACTGCAGGAGTATCAGCCCTCCCCCCCTCCAGTTTTATTTAGAGAGTGTGAACGTACCGACTCTCGTCAGCTTGTGTTCACTTAATAGACTGATATCTTATATGATATAGCTTGTGTTCACTGAATAGACTTATCTCATATGATATAGCGTGTGTTCACTGAATAGACTGATCTCACATTAACTTGTGTTCACTGAATAGACTTATCTCACATGATATAGCGTGTGTTCACTGAATAGACTGATCTCACATTAACTTGTGTTCACTGAATAGACTTATCTCATATGATAAAGTTTGCATTCACTGTTTAGACTGATCTCATAATTATGATATAGCGTGTGTTCACTGAGTAGACTGATCTTATATGATATAGCTTGTGTTCACTGAATAGACTGATCTCATATGATATAACTTGTTTTACTAAATAGACTGATCTCTTATATGTTATAGCTTACCTTCACACTGAATTGCTCTCTTATATGAGATAGCTTTGGTTATAGCATTAGATATTTAGACTCTGCATGTCAAGTGCGCCCCACCTGCAACATTGTTTTGTCATGGTTTTGACATCTTTAAGCTGCCAGTGGTTTCAATCTGCCCTTGTGTTACGTATTAAATATCACCAGCTCATTCATCGGACTCCTCTGCTTACTTTATCATCTATCTGCTGTCTAGGCATGAGCGAGTGCGGCTAGGGACGAGCCTCCACCTGTAATTCAATCTGTCAGGCGAGTGATCAGTCACGGCACTTCGGGACTGTGTACGTGCCTGGGTGCGAGTGGAGCGAGCGTTTAACAACACACGTCCCCATCATCTATGGATGCATTCACCCTCGCATACATCACAATATCTCCTTGGCCACATTTTCACAAACACACTCCCCTACATACACACAAGAAAGTACACGCACACACCCTCACACATACGCACACATACACGTGCCTACTATTCGTCTGTAAGATCCAGTAACGCTCCTTTACTCCACAAAACGTCCATACTAAACAATACTAATAATTATTATTTAAAAATATTGCAAGAATCATAATACAATGTTTATTACATTTTTTAATATGGATTTTTTTTCTACGACACACATCTGTCAATGCATCTTACTCATTTCTCATGTCTTTATTGCTGGGAGAAGAACGTCTCATTTTGTAGTTGGTTTTGATTTGTATTCCAATAAAGAATTTTGAATTGTTATGTTGCATTGGTTTCTTTTTAATAGCTTAGGTGTGCTAGATATACTGAATGTTTATGTAGTTTTATTTATAAATAATTTATTTACTGCAATAATTTAACTGCATAAACAAACTGAATGTTTGTGTAGTTTATAAATAATTTTATTTACTGCAATAATTTATTCTACATCAACTACACGGACAAAAAACAAACAAGTAAATACATTAACCCAATAACACAAACAAAACGCTTCAATCAAAATACATGAAATAAGCTGAAAGTGAATGAGCACCAAATACACATAAATCTAAAATTAGGTCAAACAAAATCCTAAACAAACTTAATAATACTAATCAAAACTTTAAAAATAATAATTACAAGTCAGTAAAATGGACCAGACATTGCACCTTTTTCTTTCATGCACGCAAACACACACACACACACACACACACACACACACACACACACACACACACACACACACACACACAACACACACACACACACACACACACACACACACACATCCGCAGACGGAGACTCGCGCGCGCCTGCACGTACATACACTGAATATGTTTGAGCTCTTGTCATCATCTGATTGATTTAACACTTATTATTTCTCTTAGATTGGCAAATTTTCTAAAATAATAATTAACACGATTCATGAATGCATTAAGTGTGAACTAAGACGATGCCTCAGATAGTAATTAGTGAATTTAGATAAATTTAATTTCATATCTCATATGTTATACTTCTTTCTGTTCACTTAGTAATGCTCATTTAATCAATTATTCACGGTGTTAACAATTGTTTCCATTCCTCTCTCTTCCTCTTGTGGTGGCTTGTTGCGCCCGGACTCTCGATGCGTAAGGAATAATAATTATGTTATTGATATTAAGAATTCTCGAAATATTATATCTTCATAATTCCCGAGTACAGACTAGCTCGATCTTGATCCGGTGTGTATGTGTGTGTGTGTGTATCTTCCTAAATGTCAGTGCCTTCTCTTAGACAATCTCCTGGCTCAGTCCTCCTCCCCCCCCAAAAAAAAAAATAAAAAAAAAAATAAAAAATCACTGATTACGTCAAAACTGACACAGTGACATAGAAGGATAGCGTCAAGGACAATTGATACAATCCGGAATCAATGAACGATGTGGTAATTTCCGAAAATATATCCAAAACAGTGATTCGGATAATGTCATTGCCATCTCATAAAATGACAATAATAACGTTTAAAATGTGTAATATACTAGAATGAAATGGAGAGAGAGAGAGAGAGAGAGAGAGAGAGAGAGAGAGAGAGAGAGAGAGTTATAAGTTCAAATAACTTAAGAAGTAAATAGCTTATGCGCAAGCACTACGATATCACGCATACAAGGAAGATTCTCTAATGACAGTGCCATTAGACTAGGCACTAGGTAACACGTTATTCGGCACGAGTTACTGAGTCATGTAATCATAAAATGTCACAGATGACAAAAGGTTCCTTTTAAGCCTGATCATTCTATTATGGTTAAATTACAAATCTGCATAAAACTAATTAAGCACATAGCCAAACCTACAAGTTAAAGCAGTAATGGCTCATCGCAAAATAAACAGTTCCCTTGACATAATTTTTTTCAGCGTACCAAACTCTTTTGTCTGGCAGATACTTGATGGCACAATCACTAGATGATGACCAGTTCTAGTGACTCCTATGTGTCGGTCGTCGAAACTCCAAAACAGCTTCCGATTGATGTGTTGAAGAAGCAGTTAAAACAGGGTAGCTGGTTAACAGGCACGAGTGTGACAGAACCGAGCGTATAAGCCATAAACCAGTAGATGGCATAGACATGCTTGACCGAGCAAACTGGCCTAATTTTAAATCTCCCGGAAGGATTAGCTCTTTCCCACACACTTTCGCACTACTGTCAACAATAGGTCTACAACAATAACAAGCAAAATCAAACAGCCACACAGGAAAAAAAAATTATCTTTATCAATACATAGTTGAAACAATGTTAAATCTTATACATAAGAAGTGCATAAAATACTAAATACACTATTATTGTTAATATATATGCATGTGCGTGTGTGTGTGTGTGTGCATGTGTGTGTGTGTGTGTGTGCATGTGTGTGTGTGTGTGCATGTGTGTTTTGTTTGTGTATGTGTGTTTGTGTGTGTGTGCGTGCGTGCGTGCGTGCGTGCGCGCGCGTGTGTGTGTGTGTGTGTGCGTGTTGATCAGAGATGAATCTTTGTGAACATGAATGTGGCGCGACTCGGCGCATGCCTGTCAGAACTTTAACCAAACCAAACTAACATGAACATTGAGACATTTTCTTATCTAACTCATTGTTCACTCACAGTGAGGGAAAACTATTAAAAGACCAAGACAGAAAACAATACAAATAGTGTTGCAGTGTGTGACATGCCCACTTTGTTACTGGTTATTATTATTATTAATAATAATTATTCATAACTAATTACAAGTGTGGTGGAGACATCTTAATTTATGTTTATTAATAATTCTCCTAGGAGACACCACTCGACTTGGCGGATTATACGGTTGTAGTAAAGTCTTCTGTCTTCCACAACAATAAGACATACATTGTACTGTCACACAATATTACTAAAGGAGTAACAGATCCGTCTTTTATTATATTTAGTGAGCCCCCATCCACCCACTGTCACTCGAACATATAGTTTCATATGTGCAAGAACGTTGACATTTGCATTACTTCAAAACAATGTTTGGATAAATGTCAGCCTCGTATTCAGTTTTTATCCTAACATATACATTATCAGTCAGAAAAATAAACAATCTAAATCATGGGTCTAATTTCATCACAGAAATAAGAATATATTTTATAGAGAGATAATAATAGTTAGTGTACATGGCCTTTTATGATGTCAGCTGTCACTGGGGTGCAAGTTTCACAACAATGCAGTTTCACAACAATGTCACAGAATCGTTTGGTGCCTTCCTGGATAATGGGTCCAAAGTGCTCCTCTAGGCATGTTACACAAACTGTTCCAGAATCTTGTGTGCACTTTCAAGCACACTATAGAGAATGTTCCAGAATTCATTGCATTATCAGGACACCACAAGGAATGTTCCTGAATCTTCCTGTGTTGCTACTCAAGCACACCATGGGGAATGTTCAAGAAACTTTGTAAATTCATGAGACTAAACTCAAGCCTCAATTTCTGTAGTATGGGCTCTTGAACAGAATTCACAGGAATCAACTTACAGCAACACATTTACTGTTAAGTTTGATGACAATGCTGGATTCACACACAATGTGATGTGGCAGAATGCAGTAGTCACTATAGTCTGGAGTGGATACAATGTTTTGCAAAACCTCAGAAGCATGAAAAGGCATGTTCCCTTCTGCAAACATCAAATTAAGGGTAGCTCTAAGTTTCAGGTACATTTCATCTCTATACTCCTTTCTCTCTTACACACATTCTCAACTTAAAATCCTGCAACAATATTCATTAGTCCATACACACGCAGCATAAGAAATATAACATCAATCAAAATTCACAGGTATAATGTACAATGAAATAAAATTAATGAACTTAGATATGATGGTTCAATTTCATAAAACATTCTCCAATTCAAATCAAAGATCAATAGCTAGCATGTATGAAATATTTCTAAATCCATTCTTTCTTTATCAGTCTGTTAACTTACCATAAGCTAATGATCACCTTTATGACCGAACTTGAGTTAGGTCAAAATCCAAATGATTAGAATATAGAACTTTCTTCTACAAAGTAACTTTTGGTCTATCCCCATTGGATGGAATTGTTATGAACAAATATGAGACTATTAGTCAGAAAAACTACTCATCTGCTTGGAACTGGTTTGGATTGCCTCAGCAAGTTCTAGGATATTCTTTACCTGAGCTGTTATTTTTAACTCTGTTACTTACAAAAGTATCATTATGTGCATACCCGAAGGTCATGTCATGTTGACATTGAACAAATTATATAACAATTAAGTTTAGAAATAGGGACAAGCAAATTTACTCCTGCTGATTTTGTGATGCATTTTTTTGTGTGTGGTGTCACTACCAAGCATTGAGCTTTATCTAAGGAGAGGACACAAGAGCAAAAACACTGTTGCCAAACGTCCGCCATATTGAAAATACCAAACTATTGCTGCAGCATCTATGTCAACTACATGTTTGGTTTATACAGTTTTCAATAAATATGCACAATTTCATGAAGCTAAAGTTCAATAAGTATATTTAAATTTATAAACAAACAAGAAAGGAAAAGATGCTCAGGCCTATCAAGTCAGATAATGAATATCAATGAAATGTATACATGTAAAATAATAGCATTAAGGTGTAGATTGTAGAATATCTTACTTTGTCTACTTAAGAATTCCATATTTAAGAAAGATTTGAGAAAATTGTTTAAATTATGCAATACTTGTTTCAATTTGAAAATTGTAATCAATCTAGCCTCTTTAACTCCACTGTAGTTCTTGTTAAACAGTGCACTAAAGGTATAGAGTTAGTTTTATCAAGGGTGTTTTTAATTAGTATTATTTATGAAGCAATTGTTATTGTTACAGCTAACTCTAGACTAGTATTGGCAAAATTCATTCATGTTCAGAATAAAGCGGTTCCATTTATATCAATAGTGTAATAAATGAAATGCAAATGACATAAGTAATAATTAATTATTATATTTTTATTAATTATTTAATCTTCCAATTTAATTAAGCGCCTGTCACTTTTACTTTTTTGAGATTTCTTTCTGACCAGTTTGCTAAGATAGATTACAAAAAAACATGTTAAATTGCTAAGTCTTAGTTAAGAGTTGGACAGTCTAGTATGGTAATGTCTACAAGGTAACATAATCAACCATTCATAGTGTGGTCATCCACCTTAAATTCTATAGTGCTGAATAGGGTTTTGTGGCAATATTGATGTCAACAAATCACTCCTTTGTATTTACTACATGAATATTGATTGTTGATTTAATAAATTCCATTGCCCTTCAAATTGGTAACCATATGTTGGAAAGATAGTGAGTGGATGGGGGCTCGCTAATCGCTATATATAGATTAAAGACGGATTTATCATCTTCTTTGCTAAGAAGATTTCTACCTATGAAAATAATATTTCATGTGACAGTAAATCTTTATCCTTAATGTTGTGGAAGAGAGAAAACGTTTACAGCACCCACATATTTTCCAAGTGAGAGAGACGAGTGGTATCTTCTGGAAAATTATTAATAACATAAA
The DNA here is from genome assembly GCA_028829895.1 of Sinotaia quadrata. Taxonomy (NCBI): domain Eukaryota; kingdom Metazoa; phylum Mollusca; class Gastropoda; order Architaenioglossa; family Viviparidae; genus Sinotaia; species Sinotaia quadrata. Next base: position 126,440,345 of record CM054181.1, read on the forward strand.
TTAAGATTCTCATCACTTGTAATTAGTTATGGATGATTAATAATAATCAAAATCAATAACTATGGTGTCGTTGCCACAGATCGTTATGTTGGATCATAAATGAGATTACTATTTTCTTAAGTCTTACATTAGTTGCATTATGTTGAATCATGAATGAGGTTACCATTTATTGAAGCATGATATTAGTGGCACTGTTAAAAATTGTCCTTACTTTGAATCACGAATGAGGTCACCGTTTACGTTAAGTCTTTGAACTGGAGTCATTTTTTACAATGACCGTTTTGTTGGACCATGAACGAGGTTACCATGTACCTAAGTCCTTGACATTGATAGCAATTTTAAACAATGACCGTTACATTTGATTACCACTGACGTTGTCAGTCACTGAATTGGAGACAAATAAAATATATGTAGCAGACCATTAACGGACGGAAACTGGACTTCTAAGAAAGTATGGTTAGTTCTTTGCAGAAATGAGTTTTAAAATTCCGTTGCTGAGTAGGCATGACCTTTTGTGTTGAGACAAATTGCGGATAAAATAAATACGTGACGTAGATTTGACATAATAGTGTTTTTCATCCATTTCCAGTATTGCTTGCTAGAATACAGCGTAATTGTACTTGAGTGTTGATGTCCGTTTGGCTATATGTGTGTGGCTGTGTGTGTGTGTGTGTGTGTGTGTGTGTGTGTGTGTGTGTGTGTGTGTGTGTGTGTGCAGCACTTTTCAAACGTAGGTTGCAGTATTTATACATACATTTCAAATGATCTAACCAGTGGCAGATTTCAGCTTGAACGTTATGTTCTAGGGATGAGTTCGGGCTATGCAACACACTTGTACTGGAACTGAGTGAGGCTTGTCTCTTGCAGGTAAAGAAAAGGTGTGCTTTCGTAATGAATACCTTCTTAAATCAATGAAGCCTTTAATGTGAATTCCTGGTGTCAGGCGGTAAGGGTCATGTTCGTAAGTACATTGGCAAACCAGTGTGAATATGTGTGTGCGTGTGTGCGCGCGCGCATATATGTGTGTGCGTGTGTGCGCGCGCGCATATATGTGTGTGCATGTGTGCGTATGAGAGAGTGTGAATGAAGGGAGGAAGAGATCGGACTGGGAAACCTTTAATTTTTTTATTTCGTTTTCCTTTCTTTCTTATGTTAATACCCTGAATGTTGCGTAGGATTGGCTAAACAACGACGGCAGGCTTTCGCGCACGACCTAGAGAGTTTTATGGCTGGATTGGTTGTGGGGTTTCCACGCTACATCAACCTTAATGGCTGTAACGTATACACCCTATTTATACACCCCATTTCATTCACTAGCGATAGGATTTGCGCATATGAAGAATGGCTTGCCTTAAGGTGGGTCTCAGGGTCGCCCCTAAAAAAAAAAAGTATTTAATTAAGGTACCGCAGCGTAAACATTGAACCATTAAGTAAGAATGCTGTCAATACTGCATGGGAAATTTAAATTAGTACGAGATGTAAATATGACCACGCCCAACTGCCGTCTGAAATGTTGCCGCCATTTTAAGAAAGTACATTCTTAGTAATGCTTAGTAAATTGAAACGAGATGTAAACATAAACATAAACATCGCCAAACTGCCTGCTGGAAATAATGCACACACTTTGAGGACATTGTACACATTCTGAAGAAATAAGTAAAATCACACAAACAACTCCACCTCTCCGCATTCATTGGACACTAACTAAAAGAAATCCTCTCCCCCCTCCCCTTTCCGCAGGTTCCATGGATCCCTGGCTCTAGCAACTATTTCAGACACTCCCAATAGTAGCTTTTGACAACACCTCCTCCTTCCTGCACCTCTCACAGCGCCCTCTGCTGGCTCGAAGCGTTTAAAGAATCAAACCGTCACAAAACATAGTCTCTGTTTCATATGGTCGTTGACTGCCACCAGTCTAAATACCGGGGCGACCTCACCCGGCGTGTACACTTAGCGTTGGTGTTTGCACACTTCTTGTGCCGTGCATGGTCTAAGTATCTCACTGTCAACAGCCAGTCCTCGGGATAGCGTCCCTTAGCCTGAAGCGGCCCAGTTACCTGAAGTGAACTTTCCCCCCAAACGGCAATAAGATTTTTTTTTCTACATTGTTGACAATGCTGTACACGCCATTTTATTGCCCTTGTCGGACTGTTTGCAGGTGCTACTGCCTTCTGATTTTACAAATACCCTTGCATTCCATGCGAATAATAAAAGGTAAAAGTCAGTGTACGATCCGATTCTCTCTCGTACTCATCAAAGAATTCCCTCTGGGGTGTGTCCAATTATTATCGCAAAGCGGTAAGAAATAGAAAAAGAGCAGTATACTTAGTTTAAGCGCTATATTAGTTCTTCTCACTATTTTATAGCATCATCGCCACGACAAGTTGTCATCACCATCGTCATCGACGTCACAACATCGTCATTGTTTTTCGTCTTAAGTCCATCCATCACCGTCGAAGTGGACGACATCGTTGTCCTCGCTATCGTCTCCATCTTGGTTGTCATCATAATCAGTGCCATCACCATCTTGACTTAACAGAGCGCTTAATCTTTCGGAAACAATCTTAGGAACGTAAGCGCTTTACAATAATTACGCACAAAATACAAACCCGCGAACAAAGTGCTGAAGACGTAAGACAATGACGTATATTTTAACAAAAACTAAACGGTGAATCCACGCGGAGGGTAATCTCCCTGGTGATGCCAAGGTTCTCAGTAAAAGCTTTCGAATAAAAAAAGGGGGATAAATCTGAATCATTAGTAAAGATAACGAGTCTGCAGCGTGACGTCAGAATCATGAATGTTTTTTTGTTTTTTTTTTGTTGAAGAAAAAATACAAAATATAGGAATGCATTCACACACACACACACACACACACACACACACACACACACACACACACACACACACACACACACACACACACACACACACACACACACACAGCTATGCACACCAAACCAGTTAAAAATTAAATGTAAAAATATATTCGAAAAATGCTTTAAATGATTTTAAAATCTACACGACATGGCAATAACAAGCAAAAGACCATGATTGCTTGCACTATGTATCTCGTGTGTGTGTGTGTGTGTGTGTGTGTGTGTGTGTGTGTGTGTGTGTGTGTGTGTGTGTGAAAGAGAGAGAGAGAGAGAGAGAGAGAGAGAGAGAGAGAGAGAGAGAGAGAATCTATCTTTGTGTGTTATGGTGTTTGTTTGCATGTGTGCCTATTTTGTGTGTTTGTGTGTGTGATTTTTTTATGTGAGGTGTATGTGTTCTGCGTTTATGTGCATTTTAAAAATATTTTATGTAAGTATTTGTGCGTGAATTTGTGTGTGTGATAAAATAGAACCGAGATTAATGAAGTGAACATGAAAACACGAAAAGTTCTCACAGGAGGCGCTTCACTTAAAAATTAAATGACAGACAGGTTCAACCTTTCGGATGGCGACAGGCACAGAGCTCGTGAAGATCAAGGACTGTAGTCAATTAAAGGTCATGGGTCATGTAGAACACATACTAATTAAGAGCGATGATAAACCACTTATGTAAGAAGTATATTAGGAGTATACCAACTGCAATATGCACAAAGAGATATGAGGGAAGACGAAACAAACCAGGTTTCACTTAACAACCGATCGCAAAAACCCGTAAATGTATGACAACCGACAAAAGTCGATGACATATCGTCAAAACTAAATGAACATTCAGAAGCATGTTTTTAAACCGAAACTTGAGAACCCATCGCTGTTACTCATGATCACGCTCTTAATACGCAAAATTTCACTAAGCAAAAATTGCTTTTAGATCTCCATCGTTTTCTCTCTGGTTAGGTATGCAAGAACATAAGTATACAAACTTTGAGTAGTGGATGGATCGGGTATTACACACGATTTACTTATGGCAGAAAGAACACATGCGAATTTGTGTTTTGATATCATTTACGGGAGAGAGAGGGAGAGCGGAGAAAGATAAGGGAGGGAGTGGGAGAGAGATGAGAAAGGTAAGAGAGAGAGAGAGAGAAGAGAGAGTAAGAGAGTCAAGGAGAGAAATGAGAGAGACGAGAAAGATGAGAGAGTACAGAGAGAAAAATAACATAAGGAAAAAGTTAGAAATAGAAAAAGAAATACGACACATGAGAAGAAGAGAAAGAGAAAATAGAAAAGACAAAACAGATTGGAGAAAGAAATGAAAAACCCCAACATATTCAAATCATACAATAGATAAGTAAACAATGCTAAATGTGAAATGTGTTATAGTTTGATTATGCTAGCATGCTATTATGAGTACTCCAAGTCTTTATCATTTACAAAATGGACTCTTAATTACAAATTGTCATCAAAGTGCGACAGGAATAAATCTTTAAAAATGAGCTGTAAAGCTACATTCACTTAAAAATGGTCTGCCTAGGACCACACCCACGGTTGTAGATTTCAGTCATCTTGAGCACTAACTGCTGGCACACACACACATGTTGTTGCGTTTGAACGTCATACAATGCATCAACTGGAACGCACTGATTCCTCCATCTCCATGCTAATCGACACGGTGGCAGATATACTGCAGACCATCTCGGCCCAGTGTGTCTTCCTGTCACAACTTTACAGCCCATTTTAAAGTCCTAACAGGTCTTCTAAGTCGTCCCCGGAGGCCATACTTTACTAGAGCAGTTCGCGGAAGACTTTAAACTGCTCCACAGAACGTGCGAATTTCAAGTGATGCAAGGGAGATAATTTTACTTCATTCTCTCATAACTCTTTCCTGCGCAAGACTCCACAGAGTTTGTGGACAGTCAGTGTAATTAAAAACTGCATTGTACGATTTACACTTTTTACAGGATTTGTAACTTTGAAGAATTTTTGTTGTCAGCTGTGGCTTAAAAGTCACATCGGACAAACAGTAGGGTGTTCAGAGATAACAAAATTTGTTTTTAAAATGAGTTATCTTGTTTTTTTCTTTTTAGTTTAAAAAAAAATATTTGCACTCTTTTGGCCTAACGAAATATCTTTCTTTCGTCTAAACTGTTTCTAAAAATAATCTGCTCTATTCTGTGCAAGACACTTGACCAGGTGTTTAAGTTTTGACAAACACTTCTCATAGCTGTAATAGATCTTTCATTTGATATTTTATTTTCGAGTCGGAAAGACAGCAAGTTCTTGCTGTCATAATTTCACACAAACGAATACCTTACAGAATGGCACCACAGAGACAGATAGGGCAATTAATTGGACTTCATAAATAAATACCACATAGAATGGGTTTACATAGCTTGATAAAGCATTTAATGGGATTACATGGTGTAAAGCAGAAAATGCAGATTACTACATTAACCTAATTTAAATATAAATTCTAAATATTTTGAATTTTATTTCTTTAATTACGACAAAATTTACTTCTAAATTTTGTTGTGTAATCCTCGTAAGCTGTTTTGGACAGCCGACTTTGGTCCATTCTGGGAAACAGAAGAACAAAGAGCATAAATTGAATAGCTGTAGTGTGCGTAGCCGTGTGTTAGATCGACGCTCACGGTAAGAGCGCTCTGATGACATAACCACTCACACATCACAGACATATATACCTGGTGCTCTCATGGTCACCTTCCAAGAGACTAGACTACGCTAGGAATGTCAATCCTTAGAACACAGTCAGCCAACCATGACTATTCAACAAAAGACCAAGACAAAGGGATAAGTTATACCCGAGGGTAAGAAGGTACTCGAACCCCGTCAAAAAAACCAAACTGCTTAAATACTGCACCAAGCAAAAATTAATTTCACTATGAAATTTTCACAGTTCCGTATGACTTCCTGCAGAAAAAGAGGCAAAATAGGAATGTCTGAAATGGTGAATATATTTTGTAAATAATTATTTGCAAAATCTACCTATTGCAAATTTCAAGTTGTATATTTTTTCTTGCAAATGATTGTATTATAAAATTACTTGAAACTTGTAATATTATTCTTGGTGTAAGAAAGAATTGAGTAAATGCATGTAAAGAAATTCAAATGAGAACCAAGAATAAAACTACAGACTTAACACTTAGTAAAACACGAGCTGATGTACACAAACACTTGTATATTTCACAGCTTTGGAAGTCAAAGGTTTCACCAGTCAAAGTTCCATCTACGAATTCCATTCCAGTCATACAGTCCATCTACACGGAGAGCTTCAGCTTTGACAGAGACCTTGGCCCTGATTAATCTTGGTCTAAGGGCATTGTCACTTGAGTACTGCCTAGCTGCTGTGAGAAATCCCAGTTGGTCAAGAAAACGGAAAGGGAAGGCAAGCAGTAAATTTCATTGAGCCAAAACTACTTGGAAAAGGAGAGACACAGAACACTGGTGTTACCATGATGCAGACAGAAGGCCTGCGATGGGAAGGTGTTTCCAGACATGAGAATGCTATCTAGGAGATGAGTATTGGTACACAAAACTCGCGAGTAACAAGGTGTTTTCTGCTAAGTGGGGAAGCCAATGAAACGGATGTACTAACAGAGTTAATGAGTGACTTATGCATTAAGTCCAACGAACTTAACAGCTGATTTTTGTGCAAGAATTCTTTTGAATTTGAACTGTAACCCAGGACACTTAGTTAGCAAAGTGAAATACAACAACAGTGTATGTGTAAACAAGTTCCTGACTGAAGTGAAAGACTATTCCAGGTTTGCTAATCTGTAGCCAGCATTGTTCACCAGCCGACTGTGCCAGGCCATAGACAGAAGACAGAGACTACAAAATACATCAGGTGAATGCGTATTTATGCTTGTGTCATATGTCTATAATGTTCCTTGATTATTGTAATTTCTGATTCTGTTTCTTTCTCTATAGTCTATTTTATGGTGATTGTAATGTAGTCATATTCTTCTTAATTACTTGAAGTCCTAGTAATTGTTCTAGGCAACGTACTGAAACTATTCAATTTTCTGATTGTATAATCTCCTAGTAATTTTTCTAGAGAATTAACACATGATTAATATTCCTAATTTAAAGTTTAGTGTGATAAGCATTTGAGAGATATGTGAATCTCTAACATCTTGCCTTGAGTGTAATTCAATTGTTAATCTATCTGTAAAATTGATTTATTATTGTTTTCTTTTCTTTTAATAAATTGTTATTATTTTACCTCTCCACTCACGTTATTTCTAAAGAGGGGTAAATGTGTAGATGACGGTGGGGGCTCTACCAATGACGTAATAACGACGAAAAGACGGTCTAAAAACACATTTCTTGGGAGGTAATGTGAGGGCAAAGATAATGACACTTAGACGGACGAGATAGTTCAGCTAGGGCCAGTTATTTTGGACAAGTAACATTTGGGGAAGGAGGTAATTAGTGACGACCCCAGGGCTTGACTTAGTCACTCCAAGACTGTGAAAGACAAAGACCCTGTCTTGGCTATTGTGTATGATTGCATTAGCGGATCAATTGAATGTGGAGAAATAATTATTAAAATGTGAATATTGTCACACATTAAGCAATCCGAGATACCATACCCATTCACACATAGTGTGACATGCTTCCCGTTGTTCCTGGTTATGATTATTATTTGTTTTAATAACTGATAACTAATTACCATTGATTGAGAATATTAATTTGTAGTTATTAATAATTCTCACACAAAACCAACATGTTTCTCACTTGGTGGATTAGAAGGGTGTGGCAAAACTCTGCTCTCTACACAATAAATCACAATAAATCAAGATAGACGTTATATTGTCGCATAATGTTTCTGCAGGAGGAAACTTCTAAACGAGTAATAAAAATCCCGTCTTTATTAATATTTAATTAGCCCCCATCCACCCACTATTACTCCAATATATAGTTTAATAATATGTGCAAGAAGGTCAATAAAATTAATCAAACATTTATTAAATCAACAATCAATACATATATATACAAATACCAATGAAAGGTTATTTGACATCAATATTCAATGAAACAATATTTAAGTAATTCCAATACTTATTCAATCTTATAATCTAACACACAATTCAGCAGTCAGATTAATATAAAAAATAAATTAGGACTAATTTTATCATAGAAGAAATGGAGTTATAGAGTGATATGATAATAGTTTGTACATAACCTGTTCAATGACTTAAGCCACAAGAGTCCTTCTTGTGCTTTTGTAACAGTATCACAGGTTTATTGTTCATGATAGAATAGTCAATCTTAAATGCACTCTGCTAAGCACATTGTAGAATGTTACAACACTATAGATCCCTCGAGACTAATCTAGGCACACATTCGCCGTATTAGCTTCTCGAGTAGGCAATCACAGTAATGAACTTCTAAAATCATCCACTCATTCATGGATCTTACAATTCACATCTTATGTCTACTGAGCCAACACTTTATTAAATTTGTAGATCAGCACACATTAACTGTACACTAAACTGCTCTTTAAAAAAATGATGTCTGTCACCACACCACCGGTACACCAAACTGCCCAGTGATGTATAGATATGTAGCACACACCACGAGTACACCAAACTGCCCAGTGATGTATGGATATGTCAACATAAACCAACTGTAAACTATAGCACTCATTTTCATACCAAAGTGTGCTCTTACACTTGTAACAAATGTCTTATGTGTATTTAAATTTGGCATTCATAAGTCCCGCTAATAACAATCAATTGTTGCATACTAATTGACATTGAGCAGATTTAGGTAGCATGTAAAATATAACCTCCTGTCCATTAAATCAAGAGCACCTGAGCTGTCTATCCCGTTACAAATGCCTCGAAAATAAGGTACAGATAATTTGAAATAATTAAATAATTCATTCAACAGATCATCCTGTTCATTCATGGCTGCTCATGCGCAAATATGTAAAATTATTCCGGAGCCTTCCAAACTTGCTTAATATGACTTCAGACCTGTTTAACTTTATTTATGTTGAATTGACCTGAGTAAATAATAGTCGAGACTGTGTGCAATTAGTCGAGACTATATAATTAGCTGAGACTGTGTACAATTTGCCGAGACTTCATGCAAAGTTTCGTGCCCCTTTCATAAATTGCAAGAATTAATCTCGCATGCACACACACACACACACACACACACACACACACACAGACATGCTCGCACGTACATGCTCATGTGCGCACGCACGCACCCACTCACTGATATATATATATTGTTGTTTTATTTTTTGCAGAACTAACTTGGACTGGAGTCTCAGTGACTCATAATCTGACTCGAAAGGATAAACCGATAAAAACAAAGCCTGTGTGGCTGTATAATACCAGTCAGGCATGTTCCTGCTGTTGCAAACTGATCACTTGCCATCATTCTTTCTATGAGGCTGTACTTTTGGCAGTGTAGCTGTTTGCTCTCTGAAAACCCAACAGACGGATTGGAAGAAATGACCGTTCAGTTCTCTAGCCGAACGACGCCATTGAGAAGACGCGCGGAGGAATCACAGACAAAGTGTGTCTCTGTGGGGGCAGTCCTAATGCGTCTGCTAATACGAAAGTTCCGCGCCAAGATAGAGATCTTTGTGGGTTTTACTTCAAACATAGCACTGGGATCTTTAGAGACAGGCAGGCAGACAGACAGACAGGGATCGGGAAGTAAAGACAATAATGTAATGAGTCATTGTATCGCCTTGAATCAAGATAGCATACGTTTTCCAATTTAATTGAATTGGTTTATAACATGATAATGCCGAAAAAAGGGCCCCACAACAAAAAAATAAGTATGCCGCAGAAAAGTTTTCTTTTTCTTCTAAGAGGAAGTATTGTTTATTTATTTTTATTTGTTTGTTTTCAAAGATTTATGTAAGTAATTATTTTCGTTTTACAAGTTATAACTTGATGAATAGATCTATTTAGCTAAAGTTGATGTTTAAAAAATTTGTATTTTATACTGTAATAGCAACACTTTCTTGTCATATATAAAATTATATTAGATTATCATGTTGCCTACTCTACATTTCATGGTAAACTCCGGCTTCTGGCATTACGTTCTGGCACACGACAAGGCTCGGCTTATTTGTGAATTATAAAAGAAAAGTAAATCAATTCTTCACGTTCCCTCTCAGGTATTAATCCAATAGTTTATTTACAGGTAAAAGCTAAAAAAAAATAATTAAACTGTAAGGGGGGAAACATAAATACAGTGAAGTATTAATGCTTTCTTCTTTAAAGATCGTTTCAATCTTGCTGTTAACTATTTGGTTTCTTGATGTTTTCACTTTTACCGGACTACCTACCCTATGTCAATCAATTTCTCGTATCGCTCCCTCCCCAACTCTCCCTCCCAAACAGCATAATCTCCCCCCCACACCCAGCCATATGCTCTACCCAGACATCCTTCTCACTCCCTCATTTGTTCCCTTCTTCTTGTCTCTCGTTTTACCTCCGGCTTCATTTTTACCAGTCTGCCAAAGCAGTCACTGTGTTCTGCTGTTAGTTGTACAGACAACCACTCATTAATCTCTTCTACATTTAATCCTCGAGTCTGGGCTGGTCCAGTTTTTATTCGACGTCGCCAGACTTGCAATGAGTCGACAGTCTCAGTAGAACCGTGTGTAATCACCGAGCGGCGCGCCCCCTCAGCGGTAAAACTTGGTTTGGAATCCGATTAAGGCAGACAGTCTGACAGAAACGGTTGTCGATATTATACGTTACATATTTGTATGGATGCACGCAGGGTTGCACGTGTTTGTGCTTGCGTGCGTATGTGGGTGTGTGCGCATGCGTATGTGGTGTAAGCACTTGATTTTCGTGTGCATTCGTATGTGCGTGCACATAGTTTTATTCTTCTTCTTCAAGCATTCGCGTTATCATCGTCTGTTATGTTGAAGCATATGTCTAGGTACACATGAGCCACCATCTTTATCCAGTCAACAGAAGAGGCAAAAATTGTTTTGTAATGCGCATGTCCGGCTGAAGGTTTAAGGTGGTACTTCCATTTCTTTGTAGGTCAGAATGAGAATCCGCTGAAAGTCCCAAACGTATAGAAATGGAGATGACCGTATACCCACAAGGGCCTCTAGTTGACACAATGAAGTGAAAATGAATTCCCCAATAGAGTATCTGTACCTAACTAGATATTTTATCTGTTGCTTTTCTTTTGAACAGCAGTACCGGGGGGGGGGGGGTAACATTGACTCGAACAATGATTGTAATAACTGGACAAAACAGCTGACAACAGATTTCGAATTACATTAGATTATGAAGTTAGTACTTTATGTGTTTCTTACTTTTTTCTTGTTTATATAAACTAAAGTATAGTTTAATATATATCGTTTGATCGACTGGTCATTTTTTTTAGTTTGTTTGTTTCTGTGGGTATGTATTTCTGTAGCACATTACGCATTGGATCCTTTACATATTCGTATCTAAACACTGCAACGCATTCAACTTGGACCCGTAACATACCTCTATCTAAAGCATTGCATGTAGGACCCGTAATATACCTGTATCTAAAAAGCATTGCGTGTTGGACTCGTAACATACCTGTATCTAAAACATTGCATGTTGGACCCCTAACACACCTGTATCTAAAGCATTGCATGTTGGACCCCTAACATACCTGTATCTAAAACATTACATGTTGGACCCCTAACACACCTGTATCTAAAGCATTGCATGTTGGACCCATAACATACCTGTATCTAAAGCATTGCATCTTGGACCCGTAATATACCTGTATCTAAAAAGCATTGCATGTTGGACTCGTAACATACCTGTATCTAAAGCATTGCATGTTAGACCCCTAACATACCTGTATCTAAAGCATTGCATGTTAGACCCCTAACACACCTGTAAGTAAAGCATTGCTTGTTAGACCCGTAAATTACTTTACCTAAACTCTGTTCTGAAAGTAGACATGTATTGTTTGAAAATGAGGAAATTTTAATCGAAACTACGACAGAGTAGATTTTAAAATGAAGGTATAAGATAAATCCAAAGGCATATATGTGCATATATATAAAACAAAACTCTCTTGAAAATGAGAAACAAAATCATGAAATGTGTTACTACAATTAAATAAACCCATCCATGCATTATACTACTATATTCTTTTTCTTGACACATGTGAATGCGGTGACTTTTGCGCCACAAATGTCCAAGTGACTATGAGTCGCCAAGGTGAAAATGAAGCGCAGTAAAAAAATATGCTTATCCTACGGATCCACTAAAACATAATTGTGTGTAGAATCAAAAGAAAACACGTCAACATCCATTACATTTCTTCACTTGAATGGCACCACAAGTCACTTTTTTCAGCACGTCAACATCTAGTACATTTCTTCACTTGACTGGCACCAAAAACTCAGTTTTTCAGCACGTCCACATCCATTACATTACTTCAGTTGACTGGCACCAAAAACTCACTTTCTTAAACCACCAAGACCAACAAAACGTTTGGAGAACTACACGAATATCGAGGATGCGTGTGTAGAAACAAACCATACAAGAATGTTACCAGACCCGTTACGGTTTTTGGTAACACCCTCTTTAATGTGCACACTTTGATTGCAGAACCTTCGGCAGGAAGCCAGAAAAAATGCAAGATTTTTGACTCATTTAAGGGCTTCACTGAGTATCAAAGACAACTTGCTGGGCTTCACTGAGTATCAAAGACAACTTGCTGGGCTTCACTGAGTATCATAGACAACTTGCTGGGCTTCACTGAGTATCAAAGACAACTTGCTATGAAAAAAGCGGCAAGTATTTGTGATACACTTACCCCGAACAAAGCACTAAATAACCCAATACGTAAGACGAATATGGGCTAGGTATACACAAACATTCAGCCACGCTTGACTGGGCGATCTCACATGTGTGAATTAAGTATGGCATAAGCATTCAGCCACGCTTGACTGGGCGATCTCACATGTGTGAATTAAGTATGGCATAAGCAGTCAGCCACGCTTGACTGGGCGATCGCTCATGTGTGAATTAAGTATGGCATAAGCATTCAGCCACGCTTGACAGGACGATCTCACATGTGTGAATTAAGTATGGCATAATCACTCAGCCACGCTTGACAGGGCGATCTCACATGTGTGAATTAAGTATGGCGTAAGCATTCAGCCACGCTTGACAGGGCGATCTCACATGTGTGAATTAAGTGTGATAAACATAAGCACTCAGCCAACCTTGACAGGTGATCTCCTATGTACGCAGTACACGGGAACACGGGGGTAAAACAACATATACTTCTGAGCACGACCTGACCACACATTTATTGAAACAATACATTAATACGTAAGCAGACAGAACAACACAGTTAGAGGCAGCAGTTAATCCCTTGGTACTAGACGTCATGCGGCCAACGTCGGTTCAGAACGAGCAATGTCGTGCAGATAAGGGAAATATCGCGAAGGAATAAATGCTGTGATCTGTTGGGTCTATTTGTCTGAAGCACAGTACATTCCTCCAACAGCGATACCTCTTCAGACCGTTAACAGCCGATATGAACAAGAATTTAATATGAACTTTCACTTTATCAGTTTCGCAACTCAAACAAATTACATTGGTGCCTTCGTGCCGACAAATCTGTGCAAGAAAATGTTTTTAGCAGTACACGTGACCAGCATGGAGGTCTATATAAATGTAGTTCTGAGGTCTAAGCTAGTAAGTGGAATAGAGAGGCAGTTTGAGAGAGGGAGAAAAGATTCCGTTAGCATGTCAGTCTAAAAAAAACCCCTCAAATGATCAAACATATGAAAAAAGAGAGAACTATAAAATACAGAAAATTTAATAAACAAGAAGTGATAGTAAGAACAGGATCCATAACGGGTTATTAAAACAATCCACCCTGACAGACGAGGTAATTATTCTTGGTGTTGGGTTCAGACATTCATTTATTTGAATACAGAAAGTGCACACGCATCCATATACATATTTGCACGCATGCACGCACGCACGCACACACACTCAAAGAAAATAAATTAGTAACAAGCAAACTTTAGCAGTAAAATAATTGCACCGTGCCAGCAATTTTCTTTAAAAAAATATTTTTAATCAAATGAAGTAACTTGTTTAACGTCTGTTAAAACGAAATGCTATTAATGGCCATGCAGCAAGGAAGCCAGAACAGTTGCGTTCTCTGGAAGTTATGGCTGCCTTAGATTCCTTAGCGAAAACCTTCTAGAGGGCGGCACTGCGATGAAAGGGCCAACATTTATGAGAGTCAACAAGGAGAATAACAGTTAAGCTACATTGTCCATGAAACTCATCTACTAAACTGCTTACCATACATGCCCCCTCCCCTCCGTGATATGATGCAACAACCCATTCTCTTAACTGATGCCCGTACTGCTTCCTGACGGGAGGAAAAAACCCACGACACCGCTGACAAAAGATACTGCTCGTTTTGTGTGAAGCTACGTGGATTGAATGATTTTTCTTTATCTTTCACTTCTAAAATTGAATGATTGTGCGGGTAGTAAAAAAGAAATGAAAGGCTACCGCAAGCACTCCCCCTCACCCCGCCTCCAAAGTTATGACAGTGTATGCTATCACGATCTGATGTACTGTCCAGCAGTGCTCTCTAGACTATTTAAATAATTCGCTTTAAGTCAGGGAATAATAAATAGTTACCCTAACAGATAGTCTAGCTAAGTTATGATGTCTAGTCGTATGCTATGCTACGTTTATCAGCCACCGGCCACATTTAACCTCCCAAGGTCAAGCCACTCCATAAGAAAGCCACGCTTTCGATCAGTCTGTGTTGCCTCTTAACTATTTTAATTATACTGTCAACACAATTATTATTATTACTAATAATTACATTTTGTTGTGTCTATAACGTCTGCAAATGTTCTAGAGCACAAGCGAAGTGTCCACGAACTGTGATACCTTCCTGCTGGCAGCTTGTCTCTTACGGTGCTGACCAGAACTGAGAGAGTGAGAAGGGCAGCTAAACCTCCCAAAACGTGAAACGCTTTCCAGGTGACTCTCTCCACCCTCTCCTAAAACGTCTGAACACGGTCACTAGAGATCAAAATGGATATCAACGCCAGAGACTCAAAGTGACTTACTGAACTACTCTTGCAAGTCTAAATAGCTGAGGGCTTTTAGCCTTGAGTGTATAGGATCAGTTCCTCAATGAAATGATTTCGCATTTAGTGTCTCGGATCAGTTCCTCAGTGAACTTCTCATTAAATTCTCGGATCAGTTCCTCAATCAAATTCTCATTAAATTCTCGGATCAGTTCGTCAATGAATATCTCATTAAATTCTCGGATCAGTTCCTCAATGAACTTCTCATTAAATTCTCGGATCAGTTCCTCAATGAAAGGACTTCTCGTTTAATATCTCGAACCAGTTTCTAAGCGATGGGATATCTCGTTACGTGTTGCGCGATTAGGATCGATACGTGTTGAGCGGATTTATCGTGTGTTTGAGTTCCTTGTGAAAATGATTTCTTATTACGTCCTCTGTGGCTGAATGAGTTTTCTTTATTTAATGTATTTCTCGTGTTCCTCGTATGAGTTCCTCACTAAATGTATTTCTCGTGTTCCTCGCATGAGTTCCTCACTAAATGTATTTCTCGTGTTCCTCGCATGAATTCCTCAAAGGGGTTCTTGTGACGTCCTCAT
The DNA here is from genome assembly GCA_028829895.1 of Sinotaia quadrata. Taxonomy (NCBI): domain Eukaryota; kingdom Metazoa; phylum Mollusca; class Gastropoda; order Architaenioglossa; family Viviparidae; genus Sinotaia; species Sinotaia quadrata. The sequence continues at coordinate 126,455,905 of CM054181.1, forward strand.
TGAAAAGATTCCTTTGTGCTAGTGACGATGTCCCCATTGCAAGGATTCATAGTGTGCCCCGGATGATTGTCATCACTGAAAAGGTTCTTTGTATACCTATGATGACACCTTCACTGACAGAGTCCGTGTGTGCTTATGATGACACGTTCGCTGGCAGGATTGCGCATGTGCTTATGACGACACCCTCACTGACAGGATTCCTTGTGTGCCTATGATGACGTCCTCACCAAAAGGATTTCTTTTGTGCCTATATGACGCTCTCACTGCAAGGAGGGACTTTTTGCACTTGAAACTGTATGGTGATGAGCAACGGCACAATCGTTTTAATAGGAAATTTTGTTTTTGTTTTCTTTACCGCGAGAGAACCAGCCGCACCACATTGCTATTGTAAAATTCCTCCAACGACAACCCCCACTCGACAAACAAACAACACGTTTTCCCTTCTAATCGCTAGTGTAGAATCAGGCATATCCTATTCACTTGATATGCAGATTGTTAACACCAATGTTATTATTGACAGGTTATGATGTTGAGGGCGGGTTGGGGGTGGGGTGGGAGAGGTGGTAAGCTGCATGACAGATAGTCTATCTAATGAAGGTTCTCATGACGCATAATGGCCGAGTAGCGCGTGGGCGGAAGCCAGTTGACTCCAAACGTGAAGTTAGTCTGGAATAGGTAAATGCTATGTTTGCACACTCAAACTACTTTTCTTATTTTAATCTGAACGCTGCATACGCGCGCGTGTGTGTATGTGTGTGTGTGAGAGAGAGAGAGAAAGAGAGAGAGAGAGCCTATATCACTTATTTTCATCTGCCACCTGTACGCTCAAAAACCACCGTTTGTTCATGAGAACATCTCTAATGAATGCGATATTTTTGTGAACACTTTTCTCAAAGGTATTTGCTGTTCAAGTTATCTACACGACCCCTGGCAGTATTAAGCACTAGCACTGGTTGTGCATAATTGCGTCGTGTCTGCTTTATCTCATCACTCTAATTGGAGAAGGGGGCTGGGACGAGGGGTAAACAATTGGGTCCATAGAGCAATACTGAGAAACACTGGCTACCCATTATGGCATAGCAAACCAGCTGTTTAACCCACTCACCAGTCTGCTTCTCTCCCTTTGACATACCCACGAGTGATAGCTGAAGGACGGTTCTGTTTCTGTAGATTAACGCAACATATTGGCAACTCCCCGGAGTAGACATTGCAATTTGTTTTAAAAACAACAACAAAAAATAATAAAATCCTTATCTATTAACATTTACCTCCTCTCCAAAGCCATGGTCCCCGTACGTACTCCACATACTGGACATAACTGTTAGATATGATAATTAGCTTAACATGAGTTGTAAGAGCGATTTCCATTCACACTGCTCAATACTGTTTTTATCTGACACGCTCACAATGGAGAAAGAAAAACACCACCACCACCCCTTAAAAAATTTTTTTGAAAGGAAAGTAAATTGAAAACATAAGAGGGAGAACAAAATCATGAACATTGCTATGGTCCTTATGAATGTCTAGTGAACCGTGAACACAACCGTCAACACAACGTGAAAACATGTCCGATATGCATCCTGTTCACATTGTTCGCCTGTTTCATTTCAGGATAAAGTAATACCTACATGTGAACAGTTCCCTGCACATAGAGTCTCAAGCCGTAACGATTCTATGTTTCTGGTTGGGTGCCAGACAACAAGATACACCACTGTGAAGGTTGTGAAAATGCATATGAGCCAAGGACTGATACCTGGGTCTGCCATTGCCACGTGCACCACTGCCTCCAGCCCGTCAAACGCCTGACCTCCACTACAACAGAGATAAATGAGTAGCCTTATTGAATCACTGACTTCACTAACTATTTTTAGAATAACATTTTCAAGCTCCATGCCTGATCATCTTGTTGGTTAATAGAAAAGTGACGTATTCTGACATTATACACCCAAGTGCTATTATAATTCAAGTATCATATTTCAAACATTATTATTGAAGCATTATAATTATAGCTGTCCTATTTTAAACATTATGATTGAAGCATAATAGTGACAGCTGTTATGAATCACTTTAACACTGTCAGGATGATCTGAACAAAATATTTTGCGTCTCTATGTTTGTTCTTTTTAGCATGAGGTTGCTAAACCATTCTCTCCCATGTCTTGCTTGTTAGTTTCTTAGTTTCCTTTCCTTGGTGTGGAGCAATCAAAGAAATGGAAATTATTGAATAAGACGTTAGACACTACTACTATCCTTAAAATGGCAACATTGTGTGTGTTTTCGTAAGTAACCAACGTAAAGTGCAGACAAAGCATTGTGTGTGTATTCGTAAGTAACCAACGTAAAGTGCAGACAAAGCACTCCCTTGACACGAACGAGGAGTGACATGCGCAAGACACACACAACTGAAGACACCTGTGTCCACTCCCCGTGAAAAAGGTCTGAACACCAAATTCTTGACATCATCACATCTGACATTTTTATCAGCGTTAGTTTGTAGCTAAGGTCAGCTGACCTACTAAGGACTTTGTCAGCTTTAGTTTATACATCAGGACACCTGACATAGTAAGGACTTTGACAGCTTTAGTTTATAAATAAGGACAGCTGACCTAGTAAGAGATTTGTCAGCTTTAGTTTGTAGCTCAAGATAGTAAGAACTTTGTCAGTTTTGGTTTCTACCTCAGGACAGCTGACCTAGTAAGAACTTTGTCAGCTTTAGTTTCTACCTCAGGACAGCTGACCTAGTAAGAACTTTGTCAGCTTTAGTTTCTACCTCAGGACAGCTGACCTAGTAAGAACTTTGTCAGCTTTAGTTTCTACCTCAGGACAGCTGACCTAGTAAGAACTTTGTCAGCTTTAGTTTCTACCTCAGGACAGCTGACCTAGTAAGAACTTTGTCAGCTTTAGTTTCTACCTCAGGACAGCTGACCTAGTAAGAACTTTGTCAGCTTTAGTTTCTACCTCAGGACAGCTGACCTAGTAAGAACGTTGTCAGCTTTAGTTTGTAGCTCAGGACAACTGGGAATTAATGTGAGGGAATACTACTTGAAACACAGATAATGAATTTCTGGTTGAAAAGTTACAGCGATTTTGATTTTAAAAAAATCATATTTGTTACTCAATAGGCATCTTGATTCTAAAACAAATATCATCATCATCATCATCATCATCATCACCATCATCATCATCATCATCATTATCATCATCATCGTCATCTTGCTACTCATAATTTCTAGTTGGATCGCTGCACTTAAAATTGCTTTTTGCTCTGTTTGGCTTTTTCAAGCTCGCTTTAGAAATTAGTTACTATAAAATTTGCTTCTGCTCCTCTGTTCACAAAGCATATGCTCTCTGTCTGTCTGTCTTTCTCTCACACACAAAAATAGTGAGCACACACATACAAACACACACACACACACATCTTTACCTTACACTCTTAAATCTGTATCATTCAGTCACCATGCACACGCACACACACTCACAGACAGAAATGTTTAACACACACATCGTTATCTCAGTCTGATACACACATGCATTCAGTTACCACACCACACCACCACTCAACCACCCCTCCACATGTACACAAATGCATAGTTACTTAAATGCTAAACACTTCTGTAACCAACAACATTAGGAAGGGAATGTCATATCTCTAATCATATGCTTCTAGAAATCGTGGATTTGAGATTTTTAAAAACACGAATAACAGCTTCATCATTGATAAGTGCTAGAGATTAAAACTGCCACAACGTAGACATAATATTCTTGTTTCTCCCGCCATGTACGGTCTTGTGGGACCGTCTGTCCGTTTCAGTCTGTCTGATGATTGACCAGTCATGGCGAAGCTTCGCCTGAGGGGATATGGCAACAGATGGCTGGCAAGTTTTCTCCAGAGCAGACCTCCTCGTGGCTCTCTGCTTCGTTATAAGCAGTGATTTTAAGTATGGCGCCTATCTCCGCAACCCAAGAAAACTGAGTGTCGCGACAGTTAGAAACTGTCCCGACAAATTCGAAATGCTATGACTTCTGACCTCTGGCTGCTCTGCCGTTCCAGTTCTCTAGGACGTTGAACAGGAAATGCATACGGTGGGCAGTCTATTTTTATTCAGTAACAATCGAAAGAGTTGCAACATGTCGCGACTGATGTAAACCTGGCACCATCTCCCCAGAGTTGCTTTCCCACGCCAGGCTGCAGACGTTGGTTCCAATCTGATCTTATTTTGCATTGCTACCGTCATTATGTAAAACTGGAAAAAAGTAGTTTAGGGGGAAGGAAGTCAGTCTACTTTAGAGCTCTTTGTTAAACACGAAAGGAAAGGAATGAAGATAGTTGGTAGCAGTTTCCATTTATCTCTATTCTAGCGGATTGATGAACGACTACAATTTGGGGCATATGACAAGCGGTGCCACATTTGTTCCAAGAAAGCAGTCTTACATTATATTGACTTAAAACAGAAATAGTACTGACAGAAGAACGGATTTCAATGCTTCACACTGGTTCATACGATAGTGGTATTTGGTGTTACCTTTTGGCTCCATGGTAGTGGGAATTTGGTGTTAGCTTTTGGCTCCGTGGTAATGGGTATTTGGTGTTACCTTTTGGCTCCATGGTAGTGGAATTTGGTGTTACCTTTTGGCTCCATGGTAGTGGGTATTTGGTGTTAGCTTTTGGCTCCATGGTAGTGGGAATTTGGTGTTAGCTTTTGGCTCCATGGTAGTGGGTATTTGGTGTTAGCTTTTGGCTCCATGGTAGTGGGAATTTGGTGTTAGCTTTTGGCTTCATGGTAGTGGGAATTTGGTGTTAGCTTTTGGCTCCATGGTAGTGGGAATTTGGTGTTAGCTTTTGGCTCCATGGTAGTGGGAATTTGGTGTTAGCTTTTGGCTCCATGGTAGTGGGAATTAGGTCTAAGCTTTTGGCTACATGGTAGTGGGAATTTGGTGTTAGCTTTTGGCTCCATGGTAGTGGGAATTTGGCTCCATGACAAAACAATTTCGTAAACGAAATAAGAAATCATTACTTGGTTAAAAGTAGGCCACGCGTAATTTTATAAAATGTAGACAAGATCTGGAATTTTCATATGCTGCAGAAATTTACGAACACACTCTTTTGATAGATGAATTAATAATTTTCTCCATTTCTCCATTCCGTCTGATTTAGAAACTGAGCCCTCCAAACAGTAGTTCCAGACGCATGAATAATTTAACAACTAAGTCCTCTTCCAACTACATTTACCCGCAACAGAAATTTTAGAAGGGTGAATAATTTTCATAACTGAAGACATTTTTATTTTCAGTCAAGTTATTCTGTCATGTACACTTATCCGAAACAGTAATTATAGAAAGGTGAATAATTTTTACAACTGTATACTCAAAACATTTTTATTTTCAATCATGTTAATCTAACATGTAGACATTTTCACAGCTGTATGTTCAAGACATGTTTATTTTCAATCATGTTATTCTGACATGTACCCGAAACATTAATTTTAGAAGGGTGAATAATTTTCACAGTTGTATGTTCAAGACTTTTTTTAAATTTTCAATTGTGTTATTCTGTTATGTACCCGATACAGTAATTTTAGAAGGGTGAATAATTTTTACAATTGTATGTTCAAGACTTTTTAAATTTTCAATCGTGTTATTCTGTCATGTACCCTTACTATTGTATTAACAAGTGTACATAATCGAATAACATGGTTACAAAATTTTCACCCTTAAGTCGTCTGTCAAACAGAGCAATAACAAAATATAGGTGACAAAGTCGTCTGTCAAACAGGGCAATAACAAAATATAGGTGACAAAGTCGTCTGTCAAACAGGGCAATAACAAAATATAGGTGACAAAGTCGTCTGTCAAACAGGGCAATAACAAAATATAGGTGACAAAGTCGTCTGTCAAACAGGGCAATAACAAAATATAGGTGACAAAGTTACACTACTGTTCGACACTAAGAGTTTGTTATACATAGTTCAATGGATTCTTAACATCAGTATTCTTCATTGATATTTTTAAAAATTTATATCATTGGATTGTTAACACATCATAACTCGGCATTAATATATGTTTTTATTTAGATCAATGGATTTATTAACATCACTATTGGACTCTGACACTTATACAGATCAATGGATTATTACTATTTCAATAATAGACATTAAGATATATTTATTTAGATCAGTAGATTATTACTATTTCAATAATAGACATTAAGATATATTTATTTATAACAGTAGATTATTACTATTTCAATAATAGACATTAAGTTATATTTATTTAGATCAGTACATTATTGCTACATCAATAATAGATATTACGATATTATTATTTAGATCAGTAGCCCATTAAAGAGATTTTAATACAACACTTTCGTAATATTAATAACATAGATCAAAGGATTATTAACCAAACACGATTTGACTTTCAGATATATGTATTATGAATGGACTATTAATCCATCGAAATTAGGATAAATTTATATACATAAACATATTACTTGTCATTATTATGCACGAAGATAATCAATCAATCAATCAATCAATCAATCAGTCAGTCAGTCAGTCAATCAATCAATCAATCAATCAATCAATCAGTCAACCAGCCAACCAACCAACCAACCAACCAATCAATCAATCAATCAATCAATCTATCTATCTATTTATTTATCTATCTATCTATCTATCTATCTATCTATCTATCTATCTATCTATCTATCTATCTATCTATCTATCTATCTATCTATCTATCTATCTATCTATCTATCTATTTATATATCTATCTATTCATGTATCTATAAGTGTTTGCACTAACAAATTCCAGTCTTATATACTTTATATAGCAGATTAAAATCTCTTCGCTTGTCCTTCAAGATCTTTGTCTAAAAAAAGACGGAAGCTTTAGTTACCACTTTCGAGTCAAAGACATATTTATATGCCTGGAATCTCGTTTTGGCAATAACACCCACCCACCCACCCCCATCTCTTTGCCTAATGTCTGTTGCTTACATCTTACTCTGAACTCTTGTTTCGTTTTTCTATTCATGTAGGTTTCATGATATTAATCTGAACCTCCTTTATCATCTTCCATCTAGGTCCCGTTGTCCTGCATTTAGCTGCTATGCATACCTAGGTCCCGTTGTCCTGCATTTTGTTGCTATGCGTATCTAGGTCCTGTTATCCTGCATTTTGTTGCTATGCTTATCTAGGTCCTGTTATCCTGCATTTTGTTGCTATGCGTATCTAGGTCCTGTTATCCTGCATTTTGTTGCTATGCGTATCTAGGTACTGTTGTCCTGCACTTGGTTGCTATGCATTACCTTAGCCGATGAGAAATTGTTAATTTAAAAGATGTCTGGATAACCCGGAATCTTATTATTTTGCGAAAGACAGAAATGTACATAGTGTTATACCAGCATTTACATTCGATAAATAATTTCTGAAACATTATCTAGGTTACATTGATTTAACTTACTTTATTGCGCATGCTTCGCCAGAAATCGCTTAGTAAGTAATTAACATGCTATACCAGTCACTACTTTTCTATGAAAAGACTTGATAAGTAGACTTCATTTATACCCTATTCGTATTTAAGACAAACAGTTATCTTATATTCATTCATTATGCATATGTAACAAATCTAATTGTCGTTAAGAACTTCACACAACTTAAACCATATGAAAACAATTACCACTGAGTGATCGGGATACTGCTTTTCAAATACTATTTTTAGCAACCTAATATTGTTACGTTGAGATGTATATATACATAATTTATATATAATTTATTATTGTGCGTGTTTTTCTACTCTGGTAATAATAGTGTTGCTCTTAGTTATTAAATATAACTTGTATTATTCTAACACGTTACTTGACGGCGTGAAATGAAAGATAAACTAAATAAAAAAAGAAATCTCTTAACCCTCACAGAGCCTCAGCAATCACGTGATCTACGTGTCCACAGCATGATGAGAGATCCGGTCCCGTCTGACGCCAGCTTGATTGTCAGGAAATCTTTCATCGGAACAAGAACGAATTAATTTCAATAATTAGCGCAGATAATTTGTCGCGTGTCTAGACCGTACCCCAGCAAGTCAAACTGTGATGGGACCAACTGTTTCATTGTGGTTGAACCCACAGCGACAAAAACCTTAGAATTAGAGACAAAGTCGCCAAATGAGAGGCGTTGTTGTGTTTATAATCGTCTGCAATTTGAAAAATGAGAAACAATAAATAGCCTTCCTGCACGCGCATGCACGCTTACGCAGTATGCTTGAGCATGGGCACACACGCACGCACGAGAAAGAAAAAAAAAAGGACTACAGAGCTTTGGTGTTAGGCCTACTAATCCAAGATTTTAAAATATCCGCTTTTACCTGATACGAGCGAAAGATTATAGCTGCATATGTGTGCATGTGTGTGCGTATAAGAGTGTGTGTGTGTGGGGGGGGGGAGTGCATGTGTTTTTCATGTTCAAGAGGGCAGACATATTGTCAATATATAAAATTAAACAATTTGATTTAAAATACATTGCCTAAAGAAGTGACGTCACATTTTTATTATTTTGTTTTTAATTGAGAGGTTTTCGTGTCAGCGATTTCTGTGTGTGTCAGTGTTTGATTTATTTGATTTGCTCGGAAAGTCTCAGTGTGAAGTATTCCTTGTTAATTATTTAAATTCAATGTGCGATGAAATTGAGAAAAGCAAACGAAAACAAATTGCAAATGTCAGAACATTATAATAAGTGTCCTGGAATCAGGCGAAATTATCTCGAAATTAAGTCAGTGACATTTATAGTTGTTTTCCTAAATCCTTCCGAAAAAAGCGATTATTTGTGATTGTTTAAAGGCGGTCTTCTGACAACATAAAATTTAGCGCGAAAGCGCCCCTTACATTAGCAAGAAACATAAAATTTGTTTTGGCACATAAATACAGCATTAAAATTATACTCCAATCTATTTCTCAGTCTATCTATCTATCTATAACAGGAGTCAAATTATACTTGACCTCCTAACCCGCATTCACTTAAAATTCGTTATTTTTGTTTCGTGGACACAGTTCTTACATAAGAGTGATGTAATCATCATACTCTGAAGGGAGAGAGAACTCACTCCGTTATGTAATATTCTGGACAATAGCTGATTGTAGGTCATAACCATAAACATCACGTGATTGATAGGTTCGCGCCTTAGATTCACATGACTCTTTATATACTGCATGCCGCAGCCAATGCGTATTTACCAGGGAACCGAGGGACCGATTGCAAGCGTCTAGTCATCTGAGATATTGCCAAGTGAATAACCAGGCCTGCTGTTGAGTCAGTAAAGTCGTTATTGAGCAAGGTAACACATCAATTTCCTTAAATACTATTGTATTTTATTTAAGATGTGATTGTGTTGAATTTACATGCCTATTATTGTTAAATTGAATTATTGCAAATTCTCAACATGTGGTTGAATAACAGTGTGGTTAAGTTCGAATATTGCATTCTCTAAATTAATTGTCGAATTGTAAGACGATAAATTTAAAAACTAAAATAACTGAATTGTGATGGCAGAATATTTGTGCACGTTCATTTGTAAATCTATTGTAACAATTTTAAATTCATTTGCGTGTATAATATTATTGAAATTGAATGCACATATATGTGATTTTAAATTATATTTGATTTCTTCTATTTCAATTTTCATTTGTAAAGTATAAATGTTTTTGAAATATTTCCAAGCTTTTGCGTGCGTTAATTGTAACACGCATGAGCGTGACCGAAACTGTATTTTTATTATATATTAAATTATTAAATGTAAAGATACTAAAATGGTCGAGGAATAACTATGCTATTGTTCACACCATGTGCTAAGATTGTGAATCTATAAGAACTATCGCTCATAGGAATTCATTTATTTCCAGAGCGGGTCTACGTCTTTTCCTATATCTATGTCAACGCTTCTATGACTTGCATCTTACGTTTACACATTACGTCAACGCTTCTTGTCATTTTGACTGCTTGTCACTTGGCAAGTGTTCTACGCACCTCGTGCCCATTTTGCTCTACCTGTTGACGTGGTCGTGAGCGAGTTTTGGACAACTCAGATGAGGGGTAACGATGTGCGAAGTATTGAACAGAAACTAACAGATCCCGTCTGCTGTAACTGACTACGACAGTTGGGGATTCAGCGTGCGTCGTTTCATCGCAATAAGGATGACCAGCTAAGTACCAGAGTCTGGTAAACTTGAACTGTATATGGAACATTTGCAATCTCGTGTATTGAATAATTAGCGTAGTATATGAGACCTAGTATCATTGTGAATCTCTAAATACTTTTTTTATTTGTTAATCTTTTATTAAATTCTTTTTATTTGTTTATTTTGACTATTTATGCAAGATATACCAAAAGAGCTGGGTGGGGGCAATAGAGTCGTGAAAGGGAGATTGAATGCATAATTAGTTATAATTGATTAAACGTTTCCAAGTTCGTGCTTTGTACACCAGTTTACCTGTCTGTAAAATTTGTCGACTTTAACTAAGAGCATTTAAATTTTATTGAGACTGAAGGGTAAATTGGAGGGCATCCAGTCTGTTGTCAGAATAAGGGGGGGATAATTCTGAAGCAGGGTCTTAAAATAAATGCTGGAATGTAACATCACCATTAAGCTAATGGCCGCCTTTCATGACCAGATTCCATCACACCAAATTTCAAAGTGATTGGAAAATAACAATTCTTTTCAACAGGTAAACTTTGATCTCAGCACATTAGTTGGTCTTATCCTTTGTAAATCATAAGCATTAGATAATAAACACTACTTATCCAGTTGGAACTGGTTTAGATTACACAGCAAGTTCTAGCATATTCTTTACCTGAGTTGTTTACTACAACTCTGACTCTTAAAGATATCCGCTTAAGCAGTGCGCGAGGTCGGGTCACTTTGACATTTAACAATTTTAGTTTAGAAATAAGGGATAGACAAATCTACCCCGTCACACTATGCGACATGTATATGTGTGATGTTTATATGCTACATATATAACAGTGAAGTGCGTTAAGTCGAAAATATTAATTAGATAGAGAACTTTTTCAGATCTCGCAATCAGTTACTTTTAGAACCGGTCCGCTTACATTTATAGAAATTAATTGCGTTGCATTGTCTCCTGTTTGCTCTGAAGCACATCACGTGACGTTACAACCTCTGCATGTATCCCATAGTAATAAGTATATAAATTCAATGGTTAATCTCTACAGAACGAATAATCGAATATTACTTTATCCACTTTAAAAAAAAGGTGGTGGTGGTGGTGGTGGTGGGGGATAGAATGGCTTCTTTGTCCTTTCTTCCAAGTAAAATGCTAAAACCATTTCTAACAATTTCAAACCGCATGTCAGTAACTAGATAAATAATAAAAGTTATTCATTCTTTGCTTTTAAGGAAAGAGTATGTGTCTCACTGAGTCTGATTCAGTATTAACCGAGGGTCTTTACCCTTTCTCACAAATTAAAAAAAAAAGCTTCAACTGTTAACAAGCAAAAAAAAAAATGTAAATAAAAAAAAAATTTAAAATTGCCCAATTTGTCTGACCTAGGAATTCTTGTAGCACTAAATTGGCTTCTTTCTTGTTTTGAATTTTGTTTTCTTTCTATCATTTGTATCGATTAGTTTCTTTTTCTTTTTCTTTGTAGTTCTTTTGCTTATTAACTTGCTTGTCTGTGCGTGTGCTTCTTTTGCTTATTTTATTTGACTATTTGTGCTTACTTTTCTTTTGCCTATTTTGATTGTTTGATTGCGTGTCTGTACCTTACTTTTGCTAGTCTTTTTGTTTTTTATTTTTTTGTTTGTTTTCTTCTATGCGTGTTTCTTTTCATTTTTTTTTTTTTTGGTATTCTTTCAGCTCGTTTATACATTAATTGGCAGGATAGGTTCGATGCAATTTCGGAAAAAGGTTTGTGACCAACTGATAGAGGGAAATAACTCCATAGCACAAGCAGAAATATTTATAAAAAAAAAAAAACGCAGGTCAGTTACCATGCATCAAACTTGCGGAATTTTCATCAAATGTATACAATAACCCAGTGTTTGTTAGGATGTATTTATGCTGATTAAAGACTCATGTCTAAATATCCACACTTGCATTTGAGTGACTATGATCGGATTCGACTGGTTCTCGCAGTGAACACGTCATCAAAATATTAGTATCAATGACAGTCACGGACAGCAGAGCGATTAGAAAGTCCATCTAAATGTAAGCTCACTTTTCTTGACCCTAGGGCACTCGCATTCCTGAATATCGTAGAGATATTGCTGACATCACTTGCCTCATCTCCATCCCCACCCCCGAACCTTGTTAGGGAAGTAACCCCTGTTTGAAAGCGCATGGCAATATACAAACACAGAAAAGTAATTCATTTTTACATTGATTTTAAGGAAAACTTAATGTAGTGTTGAAGAACTTGCATTTTGTTCAAGCTTTGTACTACTAATCATCGTTTGGCTTATGTCAAAAATACTTTATCATTGTTGGTTAATTTACGTCAAAGGTACGACCATTATTGGTTAGTTGATGTCATAGACTTGTCGTTATTGTTGGTTAATTTATGTCATAGACTTGTGGTTATTGTTGGTTAGCTTATGTCATAGACGTCATTATTCTTGGTTAGTTTATGTTAAAGACACGTGACTAATGCTGGTTAGTTTATGTTAAAGTCACGTGACTAATGCTTGTTAGTTTATGTTAAAGACACGTGACTAATGCTGGTTAGTTTCTGTTAAAGACAGTTTACCATTGCTGGTTAGTTTTGTTAAAGACAGGTGACAATTGCTGGTTAGTTTATGTTAAAGACAGTTGACCAATGCCGATTAGTTTATGTTAAAGACACGTGACCACTTTTGGCTAGATTATGTCAAAAACAAATGACCACTGTTGACTGAGGAATTAGTTTTGCACTTGCAGAAATATAGCAGGTACATATTAGTCAACATTTCCTACTAAACCATGGTGATTGCCGATAAACCTTCATGGTAACATTGCGATTTAATGGTTGAAAGTAAAATACTATTGATGAAATCAACTGAAAAATTACAATAAGCTGAAAGGCAGAGAATGCTAGACATTAATATACAAAACTTGAGTACATAGAATCAAAGAATTAACAAAAGAAACAAGTGATAAAATGCACGAAAACTATTTTATAAAAAAAAAAAAGCGAGAAATTTATTTGCACCAAACGCTTGTGCAAAATAACAAAGCGAAATTCCAGACTTGCCTGCAAGAAGTCAAGATTGGCATTACCAGTGCAGACGTCATTACAAGGTATTAAAAAATCTGCCATTTGTCAATTTGAGATTGGCGCAGACCAGCTAAGCAGTGCATTCATTAAGGAGAAAGTTATTTAAAGAGTATTTTAAAATTTAAATTCCAAATGTGAGCGACCGAAGTGAGTGAACAACAACGAGCTGTGGAAATGAAAATACTATTTTCTCTGTCTGTCTGTCTGTCTGTCTGTCTGTCTGTCTATCTATCTATTTGTGTATCTGTCCATCTGTCTGTCTCTCTATCTATCTAGTTTGTGTCTTGACACTTTTAAGTTTGATTTTATATTGCCATTTTATTGCTTATTTGTTCTAAAATTCAAATGCTTCTAATAAAACTGGTGAAGTGAGACAGTTGAGGCCAGTAAATCGGCAAATCCACGTGACTTAAGCAAAGTTTCGTTTTGCGTTGACTTAGATCGGACAACAAAGTTTTTTATGGGACGTCTTGTTCTCAGCTCTGAAAAAAAAAATTACGAAGTTTTGAGTAAACACCGAACTTGACCTTTGCAAGCGTGATGCATAAATACATTTCCTTCAATATTAAAGTCATAGCAACAGTAATCTGACTAGCAAACATTCACCTGGTCACGCGTTAAGGCATTAAAACACTCGTATATAGTTTAAGTCCACGAAAGGAAAGGCAGCTGTGATTAATTTTTGTTGTTTTTGTTTAAATATGACTACATGACTTGCAATAAGAAGCATAATGAAACGTATTCAGTTTCACACAAAATTATATATACATTCACAAGCATGCACACTCATACACTCTCAAACAGGTTACACAGGGACTTATACACCTGCCTTTGCGTACGCATGCGCAGTGCCATTATTAACAAACTGCTTATGCTACCGTACACATAGGCCAATGACATTTCCGTACAGATAATTACACTAGCGAACGCACACACCTTAATGATGAGATTTAGAGTTTCATTATTTTTTTGTAATCATATATCAACTCTCGGCGTTGCACCCCTAGAACTATGCAAAATGTACTGACAGTTTCTCTGGAAAAAACTTCGAATTACCACATATACACACAACAAACCCACACCCACACCCACACAATTACACAATCGACGTTGCTAATGAATATATTATATCCGGACTTCCTTAATTTCCATTTGGAAGCATTTCCGCCCAAACTATGCATATCACAAACACGCGCACGCTCGAAAACCGATGAGAAAGAGAAGAATACGAGAAGGAATCAGATAAGGGCGATGAAATGGAAGAGGTATAATTAAAAGGGAAGGAAACGGGGTTATGCAATAAAGAAATTAGAAAAATAGAGGACTAGGGAAGAAAGGAAAGTAGAGAAATAAATGAATAAAGGAAGAAAACGTTGATAGGCATAAGGGAAGAAGATGCAGAAAATAAAATTGGGAAGAAAGAAAGTAAAGGAAGAAAGAAACATACCAGGAAGGGAGAGAGAGAAAGAAAGAAACACCAAAGAAGAACAGTGAATAAAAGAAGGAAAGGAGAAAGAAAGAAAGAAAAAGGAAAGGAGATAAAAAATTAAAAAGAAGAGGAAGAAAGATTGATAAGTAAAGTAAGACGATAGAAAAAGAGAAAGAAAGAAGACAGAAGGAATAAAGAAGAAAATAAGGAAGGAAGGAAGAAGAAATAGAGAAGAAATAAAGCAAAAAATATGAAAAGTAAAAGAAAGTAAAAAGTATGAAAGAAAGAAAGAAAGAAAGAAAGAAGGAAGGAAGGAAGGAAAGAAAACTTCGCGCTTAAAGATCGCTCGTCTTCTCAAGCCGTTGGACTCGACAAACAAACTAATGCAAGCCTGGCAAGGACAGATATGTTCTACATTCATCATGCCAGAATAGATGAGGGAGAAAGTGCTGGGACATTAAAAGTACTTTTGCTATATCTGTATTACCTCGAACTGACAAGATTGTCTTATATCATATTTACCAACATAAAGCAAAATAGGTCACAATATACAGTAATAAGAGTGCACACACACACACACACACACACGCACGCGCGCACACACACACGCACGCACGTACGCGCACACACACACACACACACACACACACACACACACACACTACAAAATACTACTGCCTTCATTCTGATTAGAAGTCAACATCTCTGTAAGAGTGTAAGTGATCAGGGATTTGTGACGACATAGTATTAAATCTAGAACAGAAACGAACAAAAAAAGCAACTATTTTACCCCCCCAGGAGAAAAATAACCACATCTATTCAGTTTGAATATATTCTTTGTTGCTGTTTCAGTCTCCACCCACACCCACACCCCACCCCGCCTTCCACTTCTATAACACACGCGCAAACATTGCTAATTATACGCGCGCCTTAATGGAGTCAACCTGCTGCACACAATTGGACACACATTCTGTGTGCGCTGCGCCCCCTTCACGATAACGACGTCAGCCTTAGCGCCCAATCAGACTGCTTGGGCTCCATTAGCCCTGTAGAGTCGCTTACGTCTTTTGGTGCCGCACTCAGATGTTTGATTGTCTGGCGGAATCCATCAACAGTTATCATTCTTGTCTACTATGTAACCTAGGTGGCGCCAGTCAATCTTTTACGTCGGCACGTGCAATTCGAACGTTTGCGTGGGCGCTTCTATCGCGAAGAATCTGTCTGTGAGGAGTCAACGCATGCTGGAAGAAGACCGTTAAGCAAAATAATCAGCATCCCGATCTTTGGGCAAGATAACTGACGGCGAAGAGATATAATAGAATAAAGCATTTAAAATGCGGTTCCAGAATTCAGCCAGACGCGTGCCGCAGCAGGACGGTTATTCGGCGGAGGTAGAACTTGGCGCCGAGCGCCGTGTGCTGGCCTCGGGTAGAGCAATCTCGAGGGTTCGAGGTCTACGTCTCTCAATTCCTAAAAGCAGAATTTGCAAGTTCGATCATATTAAAGGATATATCTTGTGTAAAAACAAAAACAAAACAACAAAGTTACCCTCTCCAACACACCCATTTACTAGGTCACAACCCACCCCCCCAACAACACTCAAGCAATAACGAAATAAAACAAAAGAAAAATAATAAAAACAACCCCATCATAAAAATATCCCTCGTTAATTGTTTTTCCCATTACTATATTTTCACCCATCCCCATCCCAGCCAAAAAAACAACCAAATTAACGACACAGATAAAAGTCCTTACGTAATTATTTTGTTTATCTGCTCACATCGGTGGCCGAAAGTTAGTAAATGGCCGATGATGACGTCATCGATGGCATCGAGTATTCCCCATAATGACCTCTTGGAAAGGGCTGTGGAAAATAATTGTATATATTTGATTAATCTCTTATATCTTAGCGTTCAACGTTCTGCACTTGTGCGGCCGACATCACGACTCTTGTCTTGACTCTGATTGAAGGGGACACCACTCTGCATATTGTGAATGGCATAGAACTCAATGACCTGCCTTTTGATGGTATTTACATATAGCAATAATGGTGACGTGTTTTTTTCGTTAGAAATTCGAGGCGCTTTATAGTAAAATGATAACAAAGGATGACATAAATTACCCATTGTAAATCACCAATTAAGCAAGTCGGTTAGAGAGACAATGAGATTATATAGGAGGAAGTGCGTCATTTGCATTTTGTTGACTGCCTTGAAAATAATGATTGCTTGTCCACATTGTTCTGAGTAAAATCTGACTTATAATTTCCTTCATTCCGTTTCTGTATTATACAGAGCATGAGTGACAATCTTCTTGATAGTGAGTAAAATCTGACTGGCAATCTTGATGTTTGTCTACCTTGTACAGAGTAAAATCCGACAGACAACCTTGATTGTTTGTTCACATTACACAGAGTAAATCCGATTGACAATCTTGATTGTTTGTCAACATTAGTCTGAGTAAATCCGACTGACAATCTTGATTGTTTGTCAACATTATACAGAGTGCAATCAGACTGACGATATTGAGTGTTCGTCTACCGTGTACAGAGTAATATCCGACTGACAATCTTGATTGTTTGTCAACATTATACAGAGTAAAATCTGACATTCCAGAATGTTTAATTAAGTTGAGCCATTTTATCTTTAGTTCCACCCAAGCAAATGGGTTTTATACAAGAGGACCTTGAAACGTTTTGATTCATACGTTGATCTGTCTATTCTTTTGTACCACACAAAGTAATAATTGTACAAACAATGACATAGAATCAAGTAGGTCATCGGGTGAAATATTTTGTTTGTGTGTACCACATAAACAAATTGATGTTTAAGAAAAAAGGATGTGTAACCCTCGGATCAAAAGATGAGTTGTTTACTTTTGTACCACATACAAGTTTCTTTTTCGTCTGGAATTCTCTTATACTGGAACTCATTTTGCACAAGTGTACAGAAGCTCCATATCCTGCCTGGAAAGTTCTGGATCAAGGCTACCTGTGCTACTAATTGGCTGTCTATTGCACATCTTCGTACTAAATCAAAAATCTTTCAAGCAAAGTCTCCCAAAATCTTTCAGCACCCCTACCTGGGAAGATGTCCACTGCAGGACTAAAGCTGCTCTAGAATCCTCCTCCTTAGTTGAGAATATAATCTGCAAGTTGCGTCTTTACTGGCAAGTTCAAAGGTCGCACAAATGCAATGTATGAAGGAGAAGTGAGACGCCCATCCTCATCCACATCCATGAATGACTTGGACGAATCTATGCCATTAGTCTGGCAAACAGACAGAGGGCTATTGATGAAGTGGCAAATTAAATCAAATGCCAGTTAGTTCTTGGTTCTGCCTATAAACCCACCCACGGCAGGCTTCGTTTTCATAAAGTCTGTGCAGGATAGTTCCTTAAAGCTTAAGAGACCATCCATTTGCTTGTACCAATAAGTAAAGGAATCAGTGCACATGTGGATGTGAAAAACGTTTCTTTCTGACATCATAAAGAAAGTGAGAAGTTCATGTAACGATGAACAAATACAAGGGGACTATGTTGAAAGATGATGTCCTTGAAGGGTCTTAATTGTTGTAATAAATCTATAAATTAAATGTGGATAATTATTGACATCCTTATTTATTTATTTATTTATTCATGTATCCATCCAGCAATTCATTCTTACAGTATTCACGCATCAAGCTAGATATATATTTCCAAAAAAAAAATATAATAAATACAAATGCACATACACATAAATTAAGCAAATTTATACTAGAGTACGTATGCGATATACATACACAAACATATATATGTGTGTTTGTGTGCATACGTGTTTTGTACATATGTTTGTATGTATGTGTGTTCGAATATTCATTCTTCTTTTAATTCAAACATAGCTTACAAACAAACATATTATAGATAAACACACATACTCGTGCGTATACGTGAACACACACACACACACACACACACACACACACACACAAACACACTGCAAGTATTAAACTTAGAAATGCTCTTTCTCAACAACGAGAATCAGTGACGCACATCATAGCCCCAAACCCCAAGTGTATTGTCCTGGCGCCAGCCAAACTGACCACAAGCCAGGTGCATCTCGCTTACAGTGGTGGAAGGGGGTTGTGCGGGGATCTCTGCTGTGTGTGTGTTCATACAAAGGCAGGCGCCATTCTGCCTGATCGCACAGATGAGTATCAATCAGGTTATTATGGGACTGGCGAAATTACACGAGTGTGTGTCACTGACGAATTTCGATCTTGCTGTTTGAAGGCCTGCGTAGACTGACCGGTCCCCCTAAGGGCAGACAGGGAGTCTAAATTGATTCATAGCCGTTCTCGCTCCGACTAATCATACGGCCTCTTCTGCCTAGCATCTAATCGGGGTGGGTGGGAATAATAATAATAAATAAATTGCATGTCCATCCATCACGAACGGAAACAACTACCACACTTACTATTTGAAATACAGAATTGCAACAAGAACCAAATAAAGGAAAAACAGAAATTACTATTAGCTGCAGCAATTACTGGTGCGTACCTAGTTCATTTTCATAATAACACACACACACACACACACACGAATAAATCATGAACACTGTTACATGCGCCTGCCTTGGAGTAGTTGGAGTAGAGATCCAGACTGCTCTGAACTTTAGAAGAAAAAAGATCAGGTCAGTCGCCGTGTCCTTGGTTGGTCAAATGAAAACAACAGCTGCTGTCTGTCTGTGCGGGTGTATCATTGAACAGTATTCTTTTCGAGACATTGACAATAAACTAGTGTCATTTTGTTGAGGCCTTGACACTAATTAAAAACAGCGAATAAGAACACAGTGTGTCAGTGAAAGAAAGCGTGTACAATCTAAACTATAATCTAATGCAGGCGTTCTTAACCTGGGTTCCACGGACCCCCAAGGGGTCAATGGAAGGGCTTCGGGGGATCCCCGAAAGTAAAGTTTTACATCTATATCCACTATAGCGCATTTCTCTAGGGAGGGGTCCATAGATTTTACTAGGTTTTGAAAGGGGTCCGTGACTCAAAGAATGGTTAAGAACCACTGATCTAGCGGCTGGATTTGAACAGACTGGCGAGAGTTGAGTGCATGGGAGCTGGCGTGGGTTGGTGTGTCGCCATGATAACAATATATATTTTTTTAAATATTAACTTTGCTTTATATTTCCTTGATTTGGCGGAGCGATCTCGCATGTAATACGTCACGCTTTGTTCTTCACATTTGACTGCCTTCTCATCATCATCATATGTCACATGACCTAGTGTGGTCGTTGGGTTGCTGAGCTGCCGAATGGTTGACCAGTTCCTTCCACATGTCTCGATCATGTGCCAAACTCTGTGTCTCTGCAAATGTTTCTCCAGACCATTCTGCGATGTTTTCGACCCACATTTTTCTCTGTCTGCCTCGTTTTCTGCCACTCATAACGCTACCATGCAATGCAGGATTGATGTGGAGAGGTTGGCTCCAGTAACACGGCCATATCATTTCGTGTTACTTTTCTCGACAATGATGAGGAGGCCCTCATATTCGTCAACTTCACGTCTGATGGTATTACACACATCTTCGTTTGTGATGTGATCTTTGTAAGAGATGCCAAGGATGGTTCTGTAGTATCTAATTTCAAGTGTCTGTATTCTGCACCGTATTTCTATCATCAAGGTCCATGCTTCACATGCATACACAAATTTGAGAGGACTAGCGTTTTCAGAAGCATTATTTTTGTTTTTAGACAGTTACTTTTGTCTTTCCAAATGGGTCTTAGCTTTGACATGGCTGCCACTGTCTTAGCTGCTCTAAACAAGACTTCTGTTTTTGATCCTTTGTCACTGATGATAGAGCCTAGATACTTGAATTGGCTCACTGCTTCAAGTTCTTGCCTTCTGACCTTGATTTTGGTTGTAATTCAACATTTGTCACCAGCTTGGTTATTTCTGCATTTATCTTCATGCCAAATCTGGAGGAGGATTCATCAAGGGTTATCGTTAAGGTGACAAGCTCATCCTCACTGCCAGCCAGCCCGTCGATGTCATCTGCAAAGTGGAGATTGGTGATGTTACACTCTCTAATGCTGATTCTGCCATAGTGATGTTCCAAAGCAATCAACCATCCAAAGGAGACCCCGAAGTGCTTGGAGTGCCAGAATCCTCAAATGATGATGACTTTCCCATTCTCAAAGAAGAAGTGGAAGCAGCAGTAAGAGCATTAAAGAATGGGAAAGCTGCTGACAACAACATTGTTGACAACATTCCAGTGGAACTTTGCAGGTCACCATTCGCGAAAGCTGTGATGTGTGCTTTAGGCATAGAGTGTATAAATAAATCTGACAATTTATTCATTTATAGTGTATAAATAAATTTGACAATTTATTCATTTATAGTGTATAAATAAATCTGACAATTTATTCATTTATAGTGTATAAATAAATTTGACAATTTATTCATTTATAGTGTATAAATAAATTTGACAATTTATTCATTTATAGTGTATAAATAAATTTGACAATTTATTCATTTATAGTGTATAAATAAATCTGACAATTTATTCATTTATAGTGTATAAATAAATCTGACAATTTATTCATTTATAGTGTATAAATAAATCTGACAATTTATTCATTTATAGTGTATAAATAAATCTGACAATTTATTCATTTATAGTGTATAAATAAATCTGACAATTTATTCATTTATAGTGTATAAATAAATCTGACAATTTATTCATTTATAGTGTATAAATAAATCTGACAATTTATTCATTTATAGTGTATAAATAAATCTGACAATTTATTCATTTATTTATGCCTAAAGCACACCTCCACAACTTCTTGATTTCGCGAATGGTATGCCGTCAACTGTGCAGAACAAAGCGACTGACAGTAGCAAAGCAAAAAATAGAAATAATTTTATGGCCTTGACCCTGAATCCAGTAATAACTCGATAGTTTGCTGTGCGTGTAAAATCTGATAGACGTGGTCAAGAAGCATGAAGTATTAATGGGCGGCGGTTTTTCATCGTCGACTTGACCGCACTTCTCTTTCTTAATCATCGGCAGAAGCAATGGTTTTCAATTCACAAATCCTTAGTTTATTATCCTCACACACCTCAGACTACACTTACTCCTCACACCCACACTAGTCCTCAGACAACACTTACTCCTACACCCCACACCAAACTTCACACACTCACACCTATCCACATGCCACCCGAAAATTCAGATACACCCATTCTCATTTCTACACTTACAGTCTTACACTCTTCCGCACATTAACAACCATACTCATTCCTAAATCCACATCCACATCCATCCACGCACCCATACCTACACCCCCTATAAGCACACCCATTACATCAGCACTTATACTCACAGTCAAACTGGTGCATATTCATAGGGCCATCCTCTCACTCACATCCACACTAGCACCCATGCCCGCATTCAGACTGATCCTCTTAACCGTCCTCACTTCAATGACCATATCCGCACCGTCACTCACACCCATATTCACTCCAATACCCGCATTCAAACCCATTGTCATACCCACGCCCACACTCACCCCCACTCTCATGTCCTAAAGTGCAGTGTACACTTTTAAAATTAATCTTTCTAAGTCAATATTAATTCGAAGATGAGTACTTTTCGTGAGTACGAGCAGGTGGCTCAGATCAAAGACGATTTTTAGGGAATCACCAGCCCTGTTTATTTAGACGATATTTGCTTACCTTGGACTCTGGTGAAGAAGGAGCAGCATTGAAAAGAGACAGGAGCAAGGGAAATAAGGAGACACTTCACAATGCTAACATTTATTTAGCAATTCGAATATAACTTCATCACAATGAATAATTATTTGCAGGATCGTAGAAGGCTATCAAAGTGCTCTACTTGCCATTTAATACAACAGACAATTTAAAAAAAATGATTTCATAATAAGCACCCGGTGTTTGGCATTCATCCTCGATTCCCAGTACTCGAAAACGCATTGCGCAAACAAACCTGGCCTAATGCGAAAGAAGACAACATAACATTTTCCAGATTAGTAGACAACTTGGTCTGGCGCCATTGGTCTGCATAAGAAATCAGATGTTTTTCTTTTATAAAAACAAAAAATAACCCAAACCCTCAAAACGTCTAGGATGGGTACTGACTGATCTATCTATCTATCTATCTATCTATTTATCTATCTATCTATCTATCTATCTATCTATCTATCTATCTATCTATCTATCTATCTATCTATCTATCTATCTATCTATCTATCTATCTATCCATCCATCCATCCATCCATCCATCTATCTATCTATCTATCTATCTATCTATCTATCCATCCATCCATCCATCCATCCATCCATCCATCCATCATCTATCTATCTATCTATCTATCTATCTATGTGTGACGTCACTGCCTCCTAGTTAATGGTTATTATTATTATTAATTAATCATCCCTAACTAATTATAAGTGATGAAAATATTAATTTATTAAATATAAAATTATTTAATTATAAAAATAAAATTAATAAATTATTAATAATTCTCCAGAAGGCACCACTCTTCTCTATCACTTGGCAAATATTCGGGCGCTGTAAACGTTTTCTCTCCTCAAACATTAAAGACAAACATTTAACTTCACACAATATTTCCATAGGTGGAAAACTTATTACTAAAGGAGAAGCCAAATCCATCTTTAATCTATATTTAGCAAGCCCTCATCCAACAATTTTCTTCTCCGACATAAGGTTATCAACATGTGTAAGAAGGTCAATAAATGTATTAATATAATCAAATATATATATATATATAAAACAAACACAATGAAAATGATTACTTCACATCATTATTTCCAGGAAACCACATTTGAATAATTTAAAACCTAAACAGTCTTATATCTTAAAACACAAAATATCAAATTAATGTCAATACAAATTACAGGATAGTTCTTATCAGAGAACATAAATGGAGTTATTGGAGATAAGCAATAATGGTTTCTATGCAACCTTATTTAAGCAAAGCAGTAATAGTCTTTTTTCATGCAATTTTCATAACAAAGCCACACGTTTATTGTTCACTTTATTACTGTCAACTCCACATGTTTTCCTTCTCACGTTGTAGAGAACTGATTAGCTGCTATTCTCTCAAGACTAACCTGGGCTCTACTTTGCCCTATTAGCTCTCTCAAGACTAACCTGGGCTCTACTTTGCCCTATTAGCTCTCTCAAGAATAACCTGGGCTCTACTTTGCCCTATTAGCTCTCTCAAGCAGGACACCAACTGTAGCAATTTCCAGTAATTTCCTTGTACCAGAAATTCCACGATGTAGTCAGCATTCTTTGCCACCATACATAGAGTGCAGTGTACTCCTTACACTTACACACTGTGGTAGATACTTCTCACATCTACCACAGTCATAGTGGTTTATAATCAGTAAACCAGGAGATTCAAAGTAAAACAAGGAAAGGCAAGTTTATTCCTCGTAAAATATAGTCAGGGAAAAACTCTAAGTTTCCAGTTTATTCATCTTTAATTCCGTTTTCTCTTATAATCAAGTCTCAACATACAATTTCCTGCAACAATTTTTATTAGCCAGATAAAAGCACAGAGTATAATAAATACAGCATATCAACTTTATGAGCACATTCACTAAAATCAATGTCAAGTATTTAGCATATTAAATACAAGCATGTTAATTTTAAAAAAATGTAGAAATAATAATCTACTGACATAATACATCACTATGTAAAACACAAGTATAACATATCAATTGCAAATTGCGCGAGTCCCCATTCTCTCTGATCAGTCAGTTAACTCAGTGAGTTACATGACAGGACTTCCTTGCCATTGCAAATTCAAGTGATTAGACAATAGAATTCTCTACAGCAGGTACATTTTTGATCTTTTGATCTTTTGGCTGGTCTCGTTCCCATATCTTAACCATTGGATAATTAAAAAAAAACTAATCATTCAGTTGGAACTGGTTTTATTGCATTAGTAATTTCTAGCATATTCTCGAGTTGTTTACTCCAGCTCTGACACATACAAAAAATACCACGAGAAGTAGTGCATAAGATCGGGTTACTTTGGCAGTTTAACAGATTATATAACAATATAACAAATCTAGAAATAGGGATAGGCAAATTTACTCTGCCACACTATCTATCTATCTATCTATCTATCTATCTATCTATCTATCTATCTATCTATCTATCTATCTATCTATCTATCTATCTATCTATCTATCTATCTATCTATCTAACAACGATAAACAAATACACATCACCCAATTGTTTACCTCGAAACTTTATGCAATAACATAAATTATCTTAGCTGACATTTTCCGTGGGAATTCGCCTAACATTGCATTTTGCGATGAGAAGATGATTAGTCGAGACGTCAAAGCCACGACCACTTATAAACAGCGCCACAAGTCTCAAAATGAATATCCTGACTTCATCCCATAATGAGCTCTTGGACCACGATGCCCAGAGCGCTCTTTCTGACACAGTCAACAAACAGTAAATCTGTGGAAGTAATTATGCGTCAGATTAATGGCAGATACCTTAAGTGTGCAACTCCCCACTCCCCACCCCCACCTTAAAAGAAAAAAAAAACTCTCTCTCAGAGAATCTTACCATTTTGAAACAATTTCCTGAACGAGTCACACGCATTCATAGTTCAAACATCTTGACAAAACCAAGTCTGCACATGTCAAAAGAAACACACGCACACTCACACACATAAGTACATGCACTCACGCACTCACGCACGCACTTACGCACACACACACGCGCGCACGCGCACGCATGCACTCGCACAAACACACGTGTATAATCGAAGAAGTATTAATACTGAGTCTGCTTGTAAGATAATCATACATGCTTCTAGAAGATGCTTCTAATATGTAGTCTGCATTTGTTGAAATTGGATCGCAGTCTGGCGCCGTAGTGTATTACAGTCACGGGACACGAGCTCCACAGTAGACAGAACGCCGCGAGTAGACGTCACCCCTCGGGTTCCATAATTACACCGGGTGGAGGGACTGATTACCAAAGCGCGCCTCTTTAATCAGGAACTGCTTGGAGACACTTAGTGAGGTGGAGCCATAAGTGATTTGGGGTAAGAAGCACGTGTTTACAGACTGCCTTCTCAGCTACGACGGGTGCTGGGAACACGTGACTTCAGGAAACCATGACGTCATCTCGAAAGTGAGGCGACTTCGTTGTACTTTCTGAAAAATTAGACATCGATACAACGAACCTCGGCTTTAAGCCTACGAAAGACGCTACGTCCTTTAAATGGCTTTGGTTGTACTTAAATCTGTATTAGACTGGCGTTTATTTTAAAAAATTAATAAGTAAAATAAAATGCAATAGTGGCGAATGAATCTGTTTTGGTTCTTAGTAAACATCGATGAGATAATCATTTGTAATATTTCGCACACACACACACACACACACACACACACACACACACACACGCGCGCACGCACGCAAGCACAAATAAATATTAAGGCATGCTCCTACATGCATTCATACACACATTCACAAATATACGGGTATTCTATCTGTATACCTAACTGACTGTCCATCTATCGATCTATTTGTCTGCGTGGTCACCTGCTCTCCCTCACACCTTTTCATACTTAAATATTTATTGCATTCTCAAAACTAGTAGTGAATTCAAATTTGAATTTTTAAACCTAACATTTGAATGATTTGTTTATATATTTATTAATTATTTAAACTTTGTTGGAGTTTTGAAGTAGTTAAAAAGCTCTGTATCCTGAAACTCATTCAGTGTTTTCAAAAGAGCCTGACTCACTAAGAACTTGGCTTAATGTATGTATTGTATTATTAATTTAATTAATTTAATTTGCCGAACCAGGATACTGTCAAAGCAAGTACTGAAAGGTCATGTGTGACAGAGAACAGATTTCTAACGAGGCATGGGTTACTTTCTCTGATGTTCACTACAAGTCAAAGTACCATAAACCGAGAGTTACTTTCCCAGTGCTAGTGACTCCCCTTCCCAAATGGCATTTTTATCTTTGATTCGTACAGACCCAGCAATTAGAGACGAGTGCTGGAACCAGGCAAAGAAGCGTTGTCAGGAGGTCTTTTGATGACGTAAGAAAGTAATCGGAAGCAGAAGCAAGCACTACAGGGCTAGTTTGTGATGAAGGAAATTAACAATCAATGCGAGTTTATGTTTTGTCTTCTCTACCCCTCCCACACTACCTAACTTGCCTACTTTCCCTCCTCAGTTCCCCGCCGGGTATGGCGATAAATACAGTACGCAAAAGTTGTCAGATAAGGCGCATCTAGTCTAGTATGTATTTAGACTGCTGTAAAACAGTGATGAACGGTATGATGTCACTGATGTAATGTGTTCAGGATAATTATCTCTAAAATATCTATATTTAATGACATTTTTAAACATAACGCAAATATATATATATATAGTGTCCTAGAGCGAACACAAACAACCCCAAATCTAACCTGTCCACACATTCCCTTAAAAAAAAAAAATTAAAAAGAAGGAATTATTCAATCAAATTAAACAGTTCACAAAGAGTAAACAAGAAAAAAATTCCACAAGTACAAAGAAAATCCCACAAGAAACAAAAACCAAGTCCAAAATAAAAAGACATATAAACGCAAACAAACAAACAAACAAACAAACAAACAAACAAACAAGCACAATAAAACTAAAGATGTCTAATAAAATCTCAACCTTGAACCTTAAAGAACGCTGAAGAGAGAGCATTAGGACTGCGAAAGAAAAAGCTGGGTTGACCAATATATGAATCATACGGATGACAGAGTAATCTTTCTTGGACAGAGAACACGTGGTTTACAAATGGTGGCTTATTTTCTTTCTCGTGCTCAGGTGCATAAATATGTAGATACCTTGTGTACGTTTCGTACCTGTATGGAAAGGGAATGAACTCTTCCAGATTGTGCCTTGTTATGAATCTTTAAATTATGTCCCTTCCATGAGATTTTCGGGTTTATTATTATTATTGTTGTTAATTTAAATATAGTAAGTACCTATTGTGACATAAGTGTGTGTAACAAAATTTTTAAATTATTAAACCACGAAACATACCGTTATCTTCTTGTTTTCATTGGTTAGTTTTTATACATGTAAAATAATTAACATAAATTGAGAAGTCGTCCCAAAATTGACACATTAGCTCTCAGAGTTTTACCGAGTCTCGTTAACAGGACTCACTGGACAAAAACTGACGCTTTTACTCTCAGAGTTTTATTGAGTCTCGTTAACAGGACTGGACAAAAACTGACGCTTTTACTCTCAGAGTTTTACCGAGTCTCGTTAGCAGGACTGGACAAAAACTGACGCTTTTACTCTCAGAGTTTTATTGAGTCTCGTTAGCAGATTATGTGCTATCAACTTCCTTGACCTTTAATTTTAAAACTGCGGTTCACATTATTTCTAGAGTCACGTATGCAACCAATGAATTAATTATGGCATACCAACTGTGTATTTATTATATTATACTATATACCAACTATTATATTATATATGTCTGTTATATTATAAATACTTTTGTAGTGAGTATTTATGTGATCTACATCACTGAAGCAGTTGATAAATGCTGAAATATCACTCGTGAACAAATTACAGCAATTTAATAATACTGACATGCTAAGGAAATAAAAATAAAATATTTTGCACGCACACACACACACACACACACACACACACACACACACACACACACACACAGCAGAAGGGAAAATGTGTGCGTACATGTATTTGTATATTTGTGTCTATTGTCTATTTGTCTAATGATACACCCAAGAACTCATAATAAAACAGCCTTTTGTGCACTAATGTTACACATCAGAATACAGAATAAAACAGCCTTTTGTGCACTAATGATACATTCAAGAACACTTTTGCACATCAATGAAACGCAAAAATAAGAAATAAAATAATCCTTCCATTTCAACAGAAAATTTCTTACTAATCCCTTTGTTTATGTAAACCCCACGCTTTACAAAAAATACTTACTTTAGCACTTGAGTAATTTTATATGATGTTAACAAACTTATCTTAAAACAACAATATATTTTAATTATTTATTTCGAGTTGGTAAGTTTGCCGAGTAGGGTAGAGTGAGATAGTTCGAAACGGGAGACTGTTGAAAACGAAACGATTTACAGAGACCACACTGTTTCCAAGCAACGAACACTCTTGTAGGGGTCAACCTTCTTTTAAGAAGCAATTGACCTACTTTTAAGGTTATCTGCTTAGCTTAAGTGTAGCACTAAGTTTAGAGGGCCATTTATTTATTTGCTTTTACAAGGTCTAACACCATCTGCAATTAATTCGACTGTTTCACTTTATTGTAATTTATTTGATACTAATAGACCCCCTTTTATTTGAGTCTGATCTACTTTCCATTCAGTTTAACTGCAGATGTTCTCCAGGTTAATTCGAAGAAATTCGGTCAAAGGGAATCTGTTGTAGCTGTAAGATGAATTCACATGAAAGGAAAATGCTTTTGGTTACCCGATGATATTCAGTTTCAGGGAATCAGTGTTAGTCACAGGTTGAATTCTGTTTAAGATAAAGGAAACAGTGTTAGTCACAGGTTGAATTCTGTTTAAGTTAAAAGAAACAATGTAAGTGTTAGTCACAGGCTGAATTCTGTTAAATTAAAGAAAATATTTTTATTTAAGTTTGTATTCTGTTTACGATAAAAGAAACAGTTTTCATTACAGGTTGAATTCTATTTAAGATGAAGGAAACAGTTATAGTTACTGAATTGAATTACAAGAAAAAGCGTTAGTTACAGGTATGACACTCAAAAATCACTCTTGATTAAACCAGTGTTAATGGTCATTTAATGTTTTCACACTCTTTATGACCTAAAGCTGATGGAAGGGATGATTTCTTATTTGAGCTGTTAGAACGTATAGTCACAGAGAGCAGCTGACTGACTGACAGTGGACAAAAGGAAGATTTCCAACCAGTCTGTTAAATTGCAATCAAAGCATAGTGATTGACAGACAGTAGTAGGGAGGGAGACAAGCAGTATTTTATTTGAAATAGGACAAGTTTCCTGACAGGAAACCTAAGCACACAGTTGTAGATAAAAGTGCATATGTAATTGGGTGGTTCTGGTTAATTGACACATGAGTTTATAAAAACCCAGACAAGCCTTTTTACAATTACTTGCAACAAAATATTTGAGCAGTCCAGTAGAGGCAACCGATAGCCAATAATAAGATGTCTGATCAAAAATGCAAGAATGGACTTAGAATAGTTTAATGTTACATTTATTGTTCATTCATCGATTTGATATATGTTAGATTTTCAATTGATTCATTGATATGTATAATTTTATGTTAGAAATTTATGTATTGGTGAATAAAGCATGTGTGAGGGATAAGAATTCTTGCAGTCATGTAAGTTGAATGATTGGAGAGAGAATGAAAGAGAGAGAGAGTGTAGAAAATTATGAAATTGAATCTAAGCACCATGCACCATAATAATGTTTTGCAGTGGTCGAGCCTTCAGTTTTTATAGTTACAGCTTCGACTTTCAATGTTTGGCTGTCAGCTTCTGTTTGGCCTTGGCTTCTTGTTGGCATCCTTGATGCAGAAACCTGTGTTGTGGTTACATCTTGAGAGACTTCTGTAATCGTTGGACTACTGTCTACCAAAGAATTCCAGGGTGGTGAGAGCAGAGACAACAAAGGTCATTGCCGTCCTGTTTCCAGACGATCCTAACGTACTCAAAAGACTGTACACAAGTGAAGTGGGTCCTGGCATTGTGCTGACTGTAACACTTTCTTCGAATGAATTCTCTACAATATGGCACACACAGGACAGGTCATGAACTCAAACTTTCTCTCTTTTCTGAACTCATGATAGAATCATAACCCTAATTAGAGATTGTTCCTTTAGAAAGTCATAAAGAATATCAATTGTATAGGAGAAAAGACTTGAAGAAACTTGAACATTAATGTAATTAAGTGAACTGTTTTGAACCTAGTTGTATTTTGTGAGATGTATATTATTTTATAATAAATCTTTATCTTTTGTTAACTCCTTCTTCCCCATTTCATTGATACATGTCTTGAGTAAGCAAATAATAATTATACATGTTTTTTTTATTAACACTTTGTGCGCGCAAGCATGTGCGCACACACGCACGCACGCACGCACGCACACACACACACACACACACACACTTTATTTTATTTGTTTATAAAACAATAATAATTCGACATGCTTTGTTTAATAATACTTTACACACACACACACACTTTATTTTATATTTTTTTATAAAACAATAATAATTCAACATGCTTTGTTTAATAATACTTTACACACACATGCACACACACACACACATGCACACACACACACACATATACACTATTTTAATTTTTTTTAATAAACCAATAATAAATCGACACGATTTGTTCAATAATTATACTTTACATTTATACACACACACACACACACACACACACACACACACACACACACAAACACACTATTTTAATTTTTTTATAAACCAATAATAATTCGACACGATTTGTTCAATAATTATACTTTACATTTATACACACACACACACACACACACACACACACACACACACACACACACACACACACACACACACACACACACACACATACACACACATACACACACACATACACTTTATTTTATTTTTTATAAAACAATAATAATTCGACATGCTTTGTTTAATAATACTTTTCACACACACGCACACACACACACACACACACACACTATTTTAATTTTTTTATGAACCAATAATATTTCGACACGATTTGTTCAATAATTATACTTTACACTAATACACACACACACACACACACACACACACACACACACACACACACACACACACACACACATACAGACACACACACATAAACACACGTTTTATTTTATATACCAATAATAATTCTACATTCTTTGTTTATTAACACTTTACACACACATACATACACAACTATACACACGCGCGCGCGCGCATACTTTCTTGCACTTATAATGTTCCTGACTGCTTATACTTACGTCCGTTCTTGTGAACTGGAGGCTTAGACATCGCAAATAATGAGTGATTAATGCTAGTCAGATTTCCATTAACTGAAACTATATACGTCATTTTATTCTTTTTATTTACAAAAATAAATAATATGTTTTTGTGTATAATTATATTTAGTATATTTTACCGTTTTTACTTTCAACGTTCTTTATAGTTGAATTTACGTATATGACCAGCTATTGCACTTAATAGGCTAAATACATCCTGAAAAATCCCATACATTTAAGGTACAATATTTAGGTGTATTCGTTATTTATTGAAAATGCAGGAAAAAAGACGATTAGAGAAAAGTGACAGTAATTTCTTAAATAATAAAATAAATTTTTTTCTCGAGAAAAATTCTTTGAGGACATCGCTTTGTATCGGGATCTCATTTCAGAGCTGATTGCCTGATAAATTGATGATGATGATGATGATGATGATGATGATGATGATGTAGGGCTTTATATCCAAATTCCAACATTCCTTGATTGTGCAAACCGGAGAACAATGTTGTTAGGGTTGACACAATATTTGATAGTGCAAGGCACTGGGATACTCAGAAAGGGGCAATAACTCATTTTGTCTTAGAAATCAAAAATCAGCTTTATGACGTCAGCTGAAGGCGTGCCTGCGACTTTCCATCAAGCAGGCGTGTGCAATCCTAAATCTATTTGTAGAATATAAATCCAGGAAGAAATACACCCTTCTCTCCCTCAACATTCCAATGTTCAGATTAAAATGACACACGCGCACCTATCTCATCACTATTACGTACGTAAAATGTGAAAATATGTAGTATATAATTTCACAGGTAAAACAAACAAACGCACATTTTCGTTATTATTATTATTATTGTTATTGCTGAAGAGACTGGTAAAGTTCCGTTTCATCTACCTTTATCCATAGATTTTAGTACTTGAACAGAGTTGTCTTCCCCTAACTGCAACGACTGGATTAATTATAATTATTACTTGAAAAGAGTTGTCGTTATGTGTCCTCTTCTACCTTTATATATAGATTGCAGTGCTTGAAGACAGTTGTCTTCCCCTACCTTTATCCGTAGAGTTGACCTCTCCTACCCTCGTCTACAGATTTTGTAATACATGAACAGAGTTGTCCTCTCTTACCCTCATCTACAGATTGTAGTATACGCTCATACCCTCATCCATAGATTGCAGTAAATGAATTGAGTTGTCTTCTGCTACCCTCATCTACACACTGAGGAAAATGAACACACTGGTACCCTCCAAGCCTTATCTACAAATTCTACTACATTGACAGTGACGTCATCATTAAAAGGTTTTCTTTATTTATAAGGAAAATCAATAAAATACTTGTGATTAAATTTATAAGGAAAAGCAACAATATACTGGTGATTAAATTTATAAGGAAAAGCAATAATATACTGGTGATTAAATTTATAAGGCAAAGCAACAATATACTGGTGATTAAATTTATAAGGAAAAGCAATAATATACTGGTGATTAAATTTATAAGGCAAAGCAACAATATACTGGTGATTAAATTTATAAGGAAAAGCAATAATATACTGGTGATTAAATTTATAAGGCAAAGCAATAATATACTGGTGATTAAATTTACAAATGAGAGTGTCAATTGCACGCAGCAGTGCGCGCTAAGAAGGAATACACCACAGGGACTTTGTGCAAATAAAAAGAAAGATTTGTTTCTGTTCGGGTTTACTATTTTAAATATTTTATGGGCGTGATTTGTCTTCTGAGCAAGATATGGATTAAGCTGGGGAAAGATTATGATTACAAATGGAAAACAAAACAGCGTTTGTAATAGAGAGATTAATAATACTGTAATTTTCAGATTAAATAGCTACAGTGTATGCATTAGATAAAGAATAAATATTTAAACGTGAAAACGACTTAAAAGGTCATTTACACATTCGCCTTCTAAAGTCGGAGTATGACTATTACAAAAAATATTATCGATTATATGTCTTTCTATCTATCTATCTATCTATCTATCTATCTATCTATCTATCTATCTATCTATCTATCTATCTATCTATCTATCTATCTATCTATCTATCTATCTATCTATCTATCTATCTATCTATCTATCTATCTATCTTTCTGTCTGTCTGTCTGTCTGCCTGCCTACCTATCTACCTGTCTGTCTGTCTGTTTACCTACCTACCTACCTACCTACCGACCGACCTACCTACCTACCTATTTATCTATTTATCTATCTATCTGTCTGTCTGTCTATCTATCTATCTATCTATCTGTCTATCTATCTATATGTTGAAATATAACTCTATCTTATTCATCCATTCGTTCAATCATTGATACAGTGTCAAGGGGCCTTATGGAATATGTGCAGCAAGAAGCAAAAAGACTTAAGTACTGAATATCTTTGTTATTCAAATTTCCAATTAAAACGTGGAACATTGAGATTGTACACATTTCCCACTGAATGCATTTCGTGACAGACCGTCGTATTAGACATTAAACTGACAAAAGGAACATGGTAAAATGTTGTAAGATGATAGATCGTGACAGCTTGTAAAAACATTAAAACGACCCGGCGAAGTCCCACTTGCCTACATTTTCCTACAGTGTTACAATGTAGGATTTGGGGAGAAAGAATAGCGCATAGAGTCAAGGCATACTGTCTCAGCGGGAGGGCGTTGTAAGAAGGTCACGTGTGATAGCTTATGTTGACGTAAAAAAAAAAAAAGTTTAATTTCCACTTAACTGCTATTTAATATATAATAAGTCATCTAGGGCTTAAGTAGACCTTGTATGTTGTCGTAGACACTTGGAATACCACACTTGCACTTTTAAAGACAAAAGAAAGAAGGAATTGCTTTGACTATAAGAAAACTTATTTATCGAAGTGGAACTTTAAACTGAAAAATACTCTTTGCAATACGATGTCGAATAGTTTTATAAATCGCAATTAATTGACCTCTTGACCTTTCTTTCTACGCAGAAACAGAAAACAGAAAAAAACATACATTTTGAAGTACTGTTTTAACAGGAATATTTTCCTAAACATTTGTAGAACCACAAACTTTCATAATTCTATAGCACAAACGGGAGTACGATACACTAATCATTGAAATGGAGTTTCTTTGTCAAACAGGAATTTTTACTATGCTGACTATGGTCTATTTTGAGCCTGACGCAAAAAGGTCCTGTGCTGCGTGAGAATATAAAGTGGATTTTTTTCCTATTGCCAAAGACAACACAATATTTTAATCATGCACATAAATAAATAAATAACAAATGAACTAAATACATCTTTGCTTTATTGTTCAACCTATATGCTTCCTAAGAGATCTTATTGGCACTATGAATCACTAAATGAATTACGTCAAAGATGAATTAATACGATATAAAATGAGGAAATTGGAAGTTTAGAGTGTGTTTCTGTAATTAAGCAGTTTAGTAACGCTTGATTTCAGAAGTCAAGCGTGTTTCTGTATCTAAAGCAGTTTTGTAACGCTTAGAGTCAATGTAAAAGAAAGAAAGAAGCGCATTTATCTGAAGCACGTGTAGACTCGTGTTCAGTACAGACCGAAATAAACTCTACGTCTCGTTGTCACGAAGGCAAAACGATAAGAAGAACAGTGATGTTTAGTACAGCTTCTTTTCCATGACATCTCACGTTCTTCCCCCCTTCCCCGTTAGTGACGTTATTTCTGTTTACAGCGTGTGTCATGTCTGTTTACAGCGTGTATCATGTCTGTTTACAGCGTGTGTCATGTCTGTTTACAGCGTGTGTCATGTCTGTTTACAGCGTGTATCATGTCTGTTTACAGCGTGTGTCATGTCTGTTTACAGCGTGTGTCATGTCTGTTTACAGCGTGTATCATGTCTGTTTACAGCGTGTGTCATGTCTGTTTACAGCGTGATATGCGTGTTATAAGGCGTGTGTATCATGCTTTTTTTCAGTTTATACCATGCTTGTTGGTAGCTTATGACCTGTGTGTTTTAGTTTGTGTTAGTTTGTGTTAAATATGTTTATGGCCTGCGTCGTGTTTCGTTCTAATGTGTCATTCTGTTATAAAGATCCATCCGTTCATCGATCGATCGATCCGTCCGTCCGTCCGTCCGTCCGTCCGTCTGTCTGTCTGTCTATCTATCTATCTATCTATCTATCTATCTATCTATCTATCTATCTATCTATCTATCTATCTATCTCGTAGAGGCAATGTTTGCAGAAGAACAAAGTATTCATAAGGATTTAATTTTGCGTATATGCAGCAGGTAAATAGAGTTATCTTTCTTTATAGATTTTCGGTAGTTAATCTCCAAACGTCGCTACAGGTAACGAATTCCCTGCACAAAAACACATTACGAGCTCTTGGTTTACCTTTTGTTGTCTACGAGCGTCCTAGCTTATACAGCACTTTGGTTTACCTTTTGATTGTCTACAAGCGTCCTAGCTTATACAGCACTTTGGTTTACCTTTTGATTGTCTACAAGCGTCCTAGCTTATACAGCACTTTTATATCGTGATCGTTATGAAGAGTGCTTACAATATTAATTTTTTTGTTTCATCACCACCGTTGTCATCATCGTCGTCATACTCTTCATCATCATTATAGTCACCATCACCACCACCACCACCACCATCATCATCATCATCATCATCATCATCATCATCATCATCATCATCATCATCATCACAACAACAATGTTCATTGTCTGTTCAGATAAAATGAAATAAATTCCAACTGCTTGCCTTGTGACACTTATGACGTTTGTTGGAAATCTAGGTACTGAAGTCCAGCTGCTCGAGAAGGTTATAATCCAACACAATTGTAACCAATGACTGGGAGCAGGAAGAGAAACTCCACACAGAATAACTTTCAAACATTGGTTTGGAGTGAGAAGTATGGAATTTGCCAACCATCTATTTATCTATCTAGCCATCCAGCCAACCAATCAACCAACTAACCAAAAAACCAACCAACCAACCAACCAGCCAAACCAACTAACCATCCATCCACCTACCCACCCACCCACCCAACCATCCATCCAACCAACCAACCAACCAACCAACCAACCAGCCAACCAACCAACCAACCAACCAACCAACCCAACTAACCATCCAACTAATTATCATTCGTTCATTGTGATGGACCGTCAATTAACTGTGACCATTCCAGGAATAACCTCACCCAACCCCTATTTTGTCATCCAAATCCATTACCTTGTCAGCTTTTGTGTGTCGGTATAATCCCTTACACGCCTTCCAGGACGCTTGGTACACACGAGTTTTCTATTTGTATGGTATTGTTTTACCGTTTTGGTTATTTTTTATCACGCACAATGCATTTTGTGTTCGCACTGTGTACGAGTGTGCATGTGCAGTGTTCTTCATACTGGCCTAACGGACACCTGATATCGATTAAATGAATCTGCATGCTAACGATAATAATTTGCATCAAAGTGGTACGAACAACCCTCAATTAAAGTTACAAATGTTACTTATTTTTTCAATTGTTTAATAATATTCAAGATTAAATCGCCCCCCCCCCAGTTAAAGTTACAAATGTTACTTATTTTTTCAATTGTTTAATAATATTCAAGATTAAATCGCCCCCCCCCCCAGTTAAAGTTACAAATGTTACTTATTTTTTCAATTGTTTAATAATATTCAAGATTAAATCGCCCCCCCCCCCAGTTAAAGTTACAAATGTTACTTATTTTTTCAATTGTTTAATAATATTCAAGATTAAATCGCCCCCCCCCCCAGTTAAAGTTACAAATGTTACTTATTTTTTCAATTGTTTAATAATATTCAAGATTAAATCGCCCCCCCCCCCCAGTTAAAGTTACAAATGTTACTTATTTTTGAATTGTTTAATAATATTCAAGATTAAATCGCCCCACCCCTTGTTTCTATAGTCTGTTATTTTGACGCTCATGATAATATAAATTCTCAAAAGTGCACACTTCCAAATTAATTATGTGCACTGTCTATAGCTTATCTCTTATAATTATCATTCACTTCTCTCAGTTTTATTTGTAAAAGACTAAGCTAAGTGTATAGTGACGAACCCGGCCCTCAAGTCCCTATGTTTTATTTGTAAAAGACTAAAGATTATAGTGACGACACTCAAGTCCCTATGTTTTATTGTATCTACATGCATATCATTTTCACTGATACGACATTTCATTTTCATGAAAGCAATTAAAACATTATCAATGTCCTATAATTTGTTGCATTTATTACTTTGGAACGAAAGTGTGCCTTTGTATCATTGTAGCATTTTACACCAATGACCTGTCCGCACTTGTAACACTAGTTTTAAAAAATAAAGTATGCTTCTGTAATCGCGTCCTTTGTGAACACTGAGAAGTGTGTTCTTGTGCTCTAGAAGAAAAAGAAACAAATGACGACTGTCTGTATAACTTAACTGCTTTTAGCTCTGCAATGGTAGTATTAAACTTGCTAATTACTAAATCTAAATTAAAAGAGTTACATATTAGGTCTTTTCAAGGGACGTCTTTCAATAAATCAGGGCGTCTTCTTTTGTAAATTTGTGGCTTATGAACACACCCTCCCCGGGCCTAAGCTGCTGATTCGCCACTTTGAGAATGACGTAGGAAGATAATTAACACATCAAGTTGTAAACAACCAGAGTCACTAAAGGATGTCACAACAACACGTATACAAATGAACTCTCAAATTCACAACAGCTCAATCAATTCATGTGATATAGCAAGAAGAAAGCACGCAAATGAAATGGGAGTAAATGCAAGAAAAAAATAAAAGAAAAGCAATAATGCAAAATCCAAGAAAATCCCATACCGTTAGGCACGAATCAGTGCTTTTAGCGTCATTATGTTTCTCAGAAGAGAAGCGAGGCTATGGATTCAAACTAGTAGCTTTCGGTTACAAGGCGGGTAACCCTCGTTACCAGAAATCGTGTGCTTTTGCTAAAAAAAAAGGTGTCTTGTAACGCATGCTTTCAGAAGTAAAGTGCATTTCTGCATCTAAAGCATTTTTCTAATACCTGCTGACAAAAATAACATTTCTGCATCTAAGGATTTTATAACACTTGCTTTGGAAATACTATTTCTGTGTCTGAAGATTTTATAACCTTGCTTTGGAAATACTATTTCTGTGTCTGAAGATTTTATAACCTTGCTTTGGAAATACTATTTCTGTGTCTGAAGATTTTATAACCTTGCTTTGGAAATACTATTTCTGTGTCTGAAGATTTTATAACACTTGCTTTGGAAATACTATTTCTGTGTCTGAAGATTTTATAACCTTGCTTTGGAAATACTATTTCTGTATCTGAAGATTTTATAACCTTTGCTTTTAGATGTCAAGTGTGCTTCTGTATCTAAACAGTTTAGCAACGCTTGCTTCATAAATCGAGTGTGTTTCTGTAATTAAGCAGTTTAGTAATGCTTGATTTCAGAAGTCAAACGTGTTTCTGTAAAGCAATTTAGTAACGCTTGCTTTCAGAAGTCAACCGTGTTTCTGTATTTAAAGCAGTTTTGTAACGCTTGATTTCAGAATCAAGCGTGTTTCTGTACCTAAAGCAGTTTTGTAACGCTTGATTTCAGAAGTCAAGCGTGTTTCTGTATTTAAAGCAGTTTTGTTACGCTTGCTTTCATAAGTCAAGCGTGTTTCTGTATCTAAAGCAGTTTGTAACGCTTGCTTTCAGAAGTCGAATGCAATTATGCATCTAAAGCTGTGTCTCACACGCAGAGAGATCTGTACCTGTTAAAAATTTCAGAGCCGAAAGGTTTGTCTGAAATTCTCTTCGGTTAGGGGTGTACACTTTGGACACATTGTTCTTTGTATGTTTCTGCATCTATTTCAATGGACACAGCTACCCGAGCTTGAACTGTTCAATCTTAGAATTAAAACTTCACTGTCTCACACTTAGGGAATCTGTGTATTTGATGTTTGTTTTAGAAATAAAATATTTCTTTGTGATTATCAAAGTACTGCACAGTTAGGATGTGGGCATGTAGTACTCATATTTCTGGTTTTCAGAACTAAAACTTTTAAAAACTTAATGTTTCTCTGTCTCTATTCGCGACATATACATGTCGTTTTGTTCATGTAAAGCTTGCGCTATAGAGTTTCAGAGCGTCCAAACGGTCTCAAATGTCTGCACATGCGCAAGTTCACCGGCGCATGCGTGTTGACTGAAAGTGTAAATCCTACAGACCGGTCCGCGTATTGTTCAGGTCTGCTCTTGTCCGATATGCATGAGTGAATTATTTCTGCATTAGCATATTACCATATTACTATCAAACGAAAGAGCTGTCAGGCCAGGTACGTCTTCATGTCAAACCACCAGCGTTTCGTGCGCGGAAAGAAAATTACTCTTTAAATCTGCTCTTGTTATAACAATACCCTAATAATTTGTCACTTGTGCATCTTTGTCCATTGTGGGTATAATGTTGTGCTCAAGGAAAATATTCATTAGTTCCAAAGTTGTTTTAGTATTGATTAATTATTTACTAATTTAATTGTAATCCTGAAATTGTAACCCTGAAATTGTAATCCTGTGTGCAATTGCGCATATGCAAGTGAATCAAACATCGTTTTTCTAATCTATTCATCCCACTCTTCATCCCTTCTTCCATCCATCCATCCGTTCGTCCATCCGTCCGTCTGTCTGTCTATCTATCTACGTATATAAAATATCTGAAAATTAATTTTAAAATCCCTTTAAACTTTTAATCTCAAATATTACATCTTATTAAGGTAATGAAATGTTACTTAAGTACATACACTTTTAAATATGAGATTTGGTTATACTTGATAATGAAACCTGATTCGTGAACCTATCCCGAATGCATTACAGTCATAAAGAACTAATTCCAGAATGTGCTCCCCACTTCCAAACAACAAAAATGTCCAGTGTAACTAGTCACTTTATAACTATGCCTTAAACACACCCACATTCTTAAAAGGAAAAAAAAACACGTTATTTATCGTAGAACTCTAAACAAATAACATAAAGGTAATCAACAAGAACAACAGATTTTTTTAAAATTTCAGCACTGCCATGAAATCAGCTGAACACAGCCTGTCCTGTCCCCCCTGGCTATAGGCGCCTTGAGACTTACACCTTGTTGGGGTTGTATTTGGTATAAGAATAGCGCGAAGAG
Source organism: Sinotaia quadrata (assembly GCA_028829895.1). Lineage (NCBI taxonomy): Eukaryota > Metazoa > Mollusca > Gastropoda > Architaenioglossa > Viviparidae > Sinotaia > Sinotaia quadrata. The sequence continues at coordinate 126,496,830 of CM054181.1, forward strand.
ACTAGATATCAAATGAAACACCACACGCTTTACTTTAACGTCCCACCCTCTTTACAAAGTGAAGCATGCAGCAATAGAGACACGGATGTGGGGAGGTGACGTATGTGCAAGAGCTAGAGTGACGCGTGCAGAATTAGCAAACAGTGCGTGACACACTAGGTCTGGAAGAAAAATACTTGGACTGTCATCTGTTGGAGGCATTTGCCAGAAAATTGTGCTTGATATTAAAGTAGGAGAGGATATTTTTCAGAAGGTCAAGTGGAATTGTATGAAGACGGGAAATGTGTTTGTTTTCTACCATTTTTTAGCGAAGAAAGAGAGTAGGAACACAAGAAAAATAATTTCTTTTGAACAAAATATAGCATGTAAAATGCAACCAGCTAAGTGATACAAATATTTTTACCATAATGTGAGTCAATCTAACTGGTGGGGCTCATTGTTTATGTGAAAAAAAGAAAGTTTTGTAAAGGAAATCCAGCAAATTTTAATTGCTTATGTCAATTTAGTCAAATTAGATTTGGCAATATCAACAACAATAAAAAATGCGATTTTCACCCATAATTATTTCGTGAGAATACTGTAACTATATTTGATGGTAAGTTATTAAATCACTTATTATTAACTTTCACTTTCTATTAATTTTCTGTAATTTAAACTTTACAAGCATGCATTATCCGTTCTTACTCGGAAAATAAAATAACTAAGTTAGATCACTCGAGTAAATGTTTTGAAGAGATTCTTACTTTTATTTATTTTTTTACTATAAATAAGTTAAAAATATCTGTTGGAATGTGGACAACTATTACAATTTATTTTATTAAGATAAAGCATTATATATTTTGTCTCAGATGTTTGTTCTGACACTGATAGCAGCAATCGCGACAGGCACTTTAGGAGGTATGTATAACAAATTTAATTTTATCTTGTTTTTATAGTATTGTCGATCTTTCGTGAAAATAAACAACAACTAACTTTTCTTACCTTTAAATCTGACAAGGCTTTTAGATTTATGCCAAATATAAATACATCTTTTAAATTGTGTAGATAAGAATAATTAATTAGAAGAAGATAAAATTACAACCCAGTAAAGAGTACACCTGATAGCTTCTTAAATGATTAATTTATATCTAGATCCCTATGTTAATATTGTAATTGTTTAACCGACTGAGTTTTAGCGTACCTGAAGTTGGTACGTTAAGAACGCTGGTTTCATGCGCATGCGCTAATTACGTTTTACGCGCCAAGGATACGTAATTGTAGAATGGTAATAAATAGAGTACATTTCGTAATGATGCTATTTAATATCGACAAGTTGTAATGACGTCATTTAATATCCACAGGTTGTAATGACGTCATTTAATATCCACAAGTTGTAATGACGTCATTTAATATCGACATTTCATAGTAAAGTTATTTAATATCGATATTTCATAGTAAAGTTATTTAATATTGACAATACATAATAACATTTTTTTAACATGGGCATTTCGTAATGAGTTACCTGACATCGGCATTTAATAATGACGTTGTCTCATATTGACAATTCCTTTTGGTCGTAAATATAAGAAAATGAAATGTCTACGTTTCTGTCAGCTTCAATCGACTCAACATGTATCACGGACACGGACTGCCCACAGCTTTCAAAGTGTCGTCCCCGGGGTTGTGAAGGTTACGTCTGTGTGTGCAACACCGGCTATGTCCCCACACTGAGCAAGCAAGCTTGTCAGAGAGGTAAGTGTATAGATATAACCAGTTATGTATGCTTACTGAAGTCCAGAGGTTTATATGTTGAAATGACAATTATTATTCAAACTTACCGAAGTCTAGAGGTATATAAGTTGAAATGACCATTATTATTCAAACTTAATGACGTCTAGAGGTATAAAGTTTGAAATGACAATTTTTATTCAACTTTAATGAAGTCTAAAAGTGTACATTTTGAAATGACAATTATTATTTAACCTTAATGAAATCTAGATATATTTATTTTGATATGACAATTATTATTCAACCTTAATGAAATCTAGAGGTATATATGTTCACAGTTATTATTCAACCTTAATAAGTCTATAGGTGTCCATGTAGAAATGACAATTATTAATGAAGGCTAGAAGAGTGCATTTAGAAATGACAGTTATTATTCAGCTTTACTGAAATCTACAGGTATACATGTAGAAAGAACACATATGGTTCAACTTTAGTCGAGACCCCTTAGAAATGACCCCTTAGACGTCATCTTCACTTCAGTCAAAAAGTATGAACGTGAACATTTGAGTTTCAATCTTACATTTGTCAAGTAAATTTAAGTAGATCGTTTTTCCCCCTGAGGATAATATGTACTATCTGTGATGAGCGGGTTTAACAGATTGCACTTCAAACCACTTAATCTAATTAATTCCACCATGAAAGGTCTTTATCAACACAGACGTGAAACTTGGTCAGACCACAAAAATAGTGTGAATGGTTTGGTTAAACCGATTAGCTCCTTAATCCCTAATCTTTCTAATCTCCAACCGTGACGGGTCTTTCTGTCAATTGCATTTGGAGAAACTGGGTCACATCTCAGTAACAATATTCATTACATTAAATACTTATTCTATCTTTCCACGAGTGTTATCCATTCAGAATTCCTACACTCCTTGCAAGTACGAACACTTCTAGGAATTATAGTTTTCCTGTATTTCCAGGAATTTCCTGGCCCTAACACATCTCTATTCACTTAAGGGGACATTTCCCAAGATATGCTATCAACTAACTTAGCCACAAAGTAAAATCTAGCCCCTACCCCTTTAAGCATATATATCTCCTTCCTTAATTAAAACACGGGGGTGTAAGAGTAAACAATAATAACAAATTTATTGAATGCAATGAATAAGACTATTATTTCTACAAATTGTTAACTATGATGCTTGTATGTTGTATGCTGAACACTTGATATTGTTCCTAGTGACGCCAATGACACTTAGTTAATGAATAAGGTTATTATTAATTAATCATCCAAAACTGATTACGATTAAAGGGAATCTTAATTTGTTTCATTAATGATCATCCAGCAGATACCTCTTGTTTTTACTTGGCAGATATGTGGGCGCTATAAACATTTTCTCTCTTCCACAACACTAAAGATAATAATTTACTGTCACACAATATTCAATAGGTGGAAAGCATCTTACTAAAAGAGAAGACAAATCTGTCTTCAGTCTCAAGTCACAAGTTTATTGTCCCCCATCAACTCCAATTGTCTCTTTCCATGCACGTTGAAAAACAGTTCCACTACTTATTCTCTCGAATTAACCTGGGTGCTTCATTTTCCCATGTCAACTCCTTTAAGCAGAACAACAATTATAGCAACTCTAGTACTTCCTTATAACAGAAATTGCTCATGTAGTCAGTATATCTTGCTGCCATATATCAAATGGGGTGTAGTGTATCTTCCACACTTACACACTGCTTCCTGCCTTTATCACCATCCGTCATCATAGCAGTTTTCAATCAGCAAACCAGGAGGTTCCAATCATATATATATATATATATAAAGGAAAAGGCTGCTTCATCTGAAAAACACAATCATGGAGCTTCCAGCATATACCTTTATAACTCTATTCTTTCTTACATTCAAGTCTCACCTTACAATTTCCTGCAACAGTTATTTATTAGCCTGATACATGCACACAGCATAATATTTACTGCATATCTAAACAATGGCAAGTATTTAGCATACTACACTCGAGCATCTTAGTTCAAACAATTTGTAGAAATAATAGTATACTCACATAATACCTCTTACGTAAAACACAAGTGAAACATATCAATAGCAAAATTGCATGAAATATTTCTAAGTCTATTTTCTCTCAATCAGCCAATTAACTTTCCATCAAGCTAACGGCATCCTTTCAAGATCAGTCTTCTTTGCCACTTCATACTCAAGTGATCAGACAATATAATTTTCTACGGCTTAAATTAAGCTAGTGTCCTAGTGAAATGTTATAGGTAATTCATTTCACTCATATCAGTTTGCAGCGGTTGGCAATTTTATTTTTTTTATTTTATTTTATTTTATTTTTGTTTTGTTTTGTTTTCGTTAAGTTTATTTTAATTTCTTTTCTTTTTTTCTATTTTTTGTTTTGTTTTGTTTCTTTTCTTTTCTTTAGTTTTCCTTTCTTTTAAAGAATGAATAATTGATATACTTATTCCGCAAACTGTCACTCATAAATGATATCAGGCCTGATTAGAATTCACCTCTTTGGATGGTAACAACTCTACTAATTATGTTTAAGTACCATTGCTTAACTGTTCGTATTTTTTTTTTAAAATGGCTTTTTAAAATATTTGCATATCTTCAGAGGTTTATCATTCTAATGGCTTCGTAAACTATACTTTTTTTCTTAATTATATGTATAAAACCACTTCTATATGTAGAGATTTATTTCTAGCATAAAATTATTTACACGTGTAAATTAAAAAAAATTAAAAGAAAATTTCACCATAGAAAATAATACTTATTACAAAAATAACAAAGATACAGTGAAATTATTATCATTACTCTGTCCGTTTTTCCTGATGGGAATTTACGAATTACAAAAATTGCTACTTGGCTTGATGGCAGCTATCAAGGTGGGTGAAGTGTGCGGGGATGGTGATTTGTGCTTGACCACGATGGCTCAGTGTGCAGCTCCTTCTACCAACTTGACGGCCGTCAAAACATGCCAGTGTACCATTTACTTCCGTACAGTGGAGGCCTTCCAGACGTGCACATTTCCGGAAAAGAAAATAATCGGTCAGTTTTAATTTTCTGTAGCCAGAGTTTGTTAAGGACAGTTTCTTTTGTGCGTAATGAACAGTCTGTGTATGTGTGCATATGCGCGCGCGTGTTTGTGTATGTGTGTGTGTGTGTGTGTACACATGTAAATTTACACATTGGAATACGCATCTATGTGTAAATGTTTGTGTATTAAAGTGTATATTTGTGCGTATATCAGTGTGATGATAGATGTCTTCTGACGTTATACAGTAAAAGTGATTGAGATTTGTTAGAATGACGTCATACAGTAGTAGTGATTGAGATTTGTTAGAATGACGTCATACAGTAAAAGTGATTGAGATTTGTTAGAATGACGTCATACAGTAAAAGTGATTGAGATTTGTTAGAATGACGTCATACAGTAAAAGTGATTGAGATTTGTTAGAATGACGTCATACAGTAAAAGTGATTGAGATTTGTTAGAATGACGTCATACAGTAAAAGTGATTGAGATTTGTTAGAATGACGTCATACAGTAAAAGTGATTGAGATTTGTTAGAATAATGTATGATATAGTTTCGGTGTGTTCGCGCTTTTGTTAGTGTGTGTGTGTGTGTGTGTGTGTGTGTGTGTGTGTGTGTGTGTGTGTGTGTGTGTGTGTGAATAGTTGCGAATATATACACGCAATGTGGGATTATAGTTATAACCCCGTAATATGTATTTGATAATATGATGTAACAGTCTTAATCGAAATGCCAGACTAGCAATAGCAACAGAAGTGGGCATGAAGTGTTCAGTTGTACAAGATATCAGACGAGAGATACGATGCAAAGTGCGTGATATCAGTTGCTATAATGGAATTGCAAAATAGTGTTTAAACCTGTAAACAGACAAACGTCAAATATCCAAACATATTGCACTATAAATAAACCTGTAAACAGACAGATGTCAAATATCCAAACATATTGCACTATAAATAAACCTGTAAACAGACAGACTTCACCAAACATATTGCAGTATAAAAAATGAGACCTGCACGTGACTGTGACCACATTTTTTTTAAAGAAAGAGACAAACTCAGATCTACTATTCTAAACCTAGAATAGCCTTATACACATTTTCTTACACATATAACTACACACGGATTCTTACAACAGGCCCTACACATAGCGCTACACGCGCAACCCTACATATAATACTTCAACCATACACACATTCTCTCACCCCATTAATTCACAACAGCCCTACATGCACGCACACTACAAGTACGCTCTTTTTCATCAGATTGACGTGTTTGTAAACATATACGTCCTAAATGACCTATATACGCACATTCACGCACTCGCACTTACACACATTAAATAATAATGAATAAATAGCATAACTTTCACGTAGGAACCTAGCCACACTTTGTCAATTAACAAATAACTTTGCTTTCGATTTCGTTCGTCGGTCACGTGACTGATGCAGGCGAGGCGTGCACGACTTCCAACGAATGTGCGGACCCGTCTGCTGCCTGTCTGGAAGGGACTTGTGCCTGCAAGGTCGGAATGCGACGGAAGACTGATTCAGAGTTTTGGGCCAAGCCGAAAGACGTCACCCTGTGCGTCACTGGGGACTACGCGCTGGGTACGAAGTCACATTTCTATGATTTAGAAAGAAACACGTGACGATAGTACATGTATAATATAGTTTGACGACAGCTAGGTACGAATTCACATTTCTATGATTTAGAAAGAAACACGTGAAGGTAGTACATGTATAATATATTTTGACGACAGTTTTATGTGAAAACATTGACTCACAGTTCCAGTTTTTCTTTTCGTAAAGAAAAGGACACCTCATGACCTCATCACTGATCGCTTTATGTTTCGAGTTACAACTTCTTAAACCATACATAATTTTATTTTTTTTATTCCCGTGTCTTGTCGCAAACATTTATAATATTTAATACACATACATTCGTATTAAAAAAAATTGGTGACATATTTATACCGAAATTAGTGCTAGAAGAAAGAAACATCTCAATCAAAATGAGGAATAACTAATTTATATATTTATCTGTGCGGAGCTATATATTTCGTAAAATATAATCCAGCATCAAGTTCGAAAACAACTACCTATTCAGATTATAGTTTCAACCATTAATAGTAGATAATTTGATCCCAATAAAAGATACGGTATCACTTACTTATTTGAAGATCTTCATAGGTACTGAGTATTATAAACATCTTCTGTCCTTCAGGTACGTAATTAACTGTTTTTATTTAGAATCACTCTTGTGCGCAGAGCGGGCCTTGACAAGTATAATCACTAATGATAAACCGCATCTTTAAAGTTATCCTAAAGACTTTTCATCGAGATAGTCAAAATGTAATTCGCTTATTAAAAAAAATTGCAGTGTAATTTTAAAATTGATTATATATATATATATATAAATTGACAGAAGGCAGCATTAGATAACCATGTTTGTTTTCTCGAAAATTTACGTACAGGAGCCCAGATGTCAGTGTATTGCTTGACTTGCTCTATATTTCTTGAGGCTACTTTTAGAGTTTGAAATGAGACATCACACGTGAAAGATGGCTTATTTGTTGAGATTTCAAACTTCAGCATTTCATTTTACAGCTATAGATTTGTTGAGATTTCAAACTTCAGCATTTCATTTTACAGCTACCGATTACAAAGTGTCTCAGCTAGGCTTGCCCTACACGTGGCCGTCAACACTAGACTGAATTTTATCGTCAATAGAAATAGTTACCTTTTCAGCTGATATGACGTCATTTCTTTCATGCTGGGTGGATTATAGTGAATTCAGTGCGGAAGGGTATGTAATGGAAAGTTAGGTTCATTAATACACAGATGAAAATTATGCCAGTAAAAAAGCGTCTGTTCTGTAACGAGATATTACCTGTTCAGAGAAATATATCTAGCATGCCTGCATTATGCTGATGTGATTTTTTAATTCTTTTTCGTACGTTGTCACTTTATACTGTGTTTAAGATTTGAGTAATATGCACATGTTTGAGGTTTGAGGTTTGCTATTTATAGATGAGTATGACGTACACTTATTTTAATGCACTTGTATTTCTTTTCGTCTCCAGACACGTGTAAAAATGTTACTGTCACCCCACCTCCTGTCAAAGCTCGTAAGTATTAGTTTAATACAGATTTTATATTTCTTGTTATGATGTTTAACATCTTGCAGAAAGTCTTCTTTATATTTTTTTTTGTTTTTCGTTCATTGCTTATTCTCATTTCACTGCGCTTGACGTTCAAACGGAAGACTGTTTCTTCTGTTCAAATCAGTTTACACGTTTGATCTATTTATTGAACGGCTTTACAGACACCTCTTGTCAATATAAAATAAAATTATAAGTTTTCACTTCTGATTTCCAGGCTTTACAGACACCTCTTGTCAATATAAAATAAAATTATAATAGTTTTCACTTCTGATTTCCACTTGCTCCTGAAATGTGTAAGATAAAAGCTAACTGATTATTGTTTTTTCCAAGTTATTATGCTTGTACTAGACTTTAGGTGAAATGTGTAAGATAAAAGCTAACTGATTATTATTTTTTCCAAGTTTTTATGTTTGTACCTAACTTTAGGTGAAATGCGTGTTCGTTATCATCACTGACTAAATGCTAAATGACTGATTTTATGGGGAGCGATTCCGGCCGGGGCCGATTTTGCGTGAAATAAATTGTGTCCGTGCGTGCATATGTGCGTGTATTTGTTTGTGGGAACGTCGTGTGTGTTGAGAGAGAGAAAATCAAAATTATATGTCATTTTTCCAGGTAAAATTTTTGCCGATGCTTCAAGTGGATTTTAATTAAATAAAAGGGAGTTAAATCTACTCATAATGCACAGCGAATGTTCAAGATCAAGTATCTAAGAATGCAAGGGAAATATCTATTTAAAAAATATTTTCATCGACATTTTTTCTTTTCTAGAAAACAATAAAAAAAATAAATGAAGGAAACAAATTAATATTTTTTTTTTTAACAAGATGTTCCTCATTGGAAGTATATGATTTGTGTTGTGACGTCACTTACCTATTCCCGGAGTTTTGTTTTGAGCATGGCTAATTGAGTGTACTACCATTGCAGCCATCCCTGCTGGCGAGCCCTGCACGGGCAAAGGGCAGTGCGTGGCCAATGCGGAATGCACGGCCAACATTAGTGGATCTTGCGTGTGCGGCCCGAACTTTTACAATGACCAGGGAAAATGTATCGAAAGTAAATATATTTTCAATCCGAGTATTCCATGTTCTCGTCAACTATTTCTTGTACATTTTCTTAGTTTAGATTTCCTGAACTTCTTGCATGGAAGACCTGTCGCTATCACGTGGTATTCATTTAGTACTAATTCATTTTCTCTTCCAACCCCCAAGTTAGTCGACAGTCATTGCTATTATAATTTAAATTGTTGCACACTTAAGCCATCTCAATAACATTTTATTGTTACAAATAAAATATAATATTGGTGTGCAGGAAGCAAAGTTTAGAGTATTCTTGAAATAAGCATATCTTCATTTAAGTTTACAAAGCAATGTTTAAGAATGCATTTATGAAAATTTATAAACAAGAATCGAAAATTTGTTAAATGTTTTTTTGCTACAAGTACAACAACTACTCTGATGTTTTTCTAATGTCAAGATGTTTTGATTGCTAGTAATTTTGTCTTTAATATTTATAATTTTAAGATGAAAATCTATTCGTTTATGGAGGACATCATTTATATCCCTGCATATCAAAACATTATGTGCGAATATTTTTGAAAGTTGTTTATAAAACAATTACTACATATATATTAAGTGTCTACCGGTTTCATCGCTGACTACAAAAGTATTTTCTAAAGCATGACTACAATGTTACTGCTAGAGTGAAAACTATATTTTTTATATTAAAATTATATTGTAAAGATTATTAATTTGATGAAAAAAACACGGTGATTTTTGTTTTTGTTTAGGGCGTAAAGCCGGAAGTGCCTGCTTTGGATCCGGTCAGTGTGTTGCGATGTCGGAATGTTCATCCACTATGGGCGGAACGTGTGACTGTGTCCCTGGATACTACGAGAACGGAGGCATATGTGTACCATGTTCGTATTTATAGCACGACATACATTTCATTTCTGACCTATTTACGCTTTTCGAGTAGCTTTACAGTTGATATCAACGTCCTCTTTCATGACACACTTTACAATTCATGACACAGTTTACAATTCATGAACAATTTTATGATTTATGATCGACTTTACGATTCATGACCGACTTTTCATTTCATATCAATTCTTATATTCATGACGTATATGCCAGGTAATGATATGCTCCGTCTGTCAACCTATTTTCCTGTTGATGTTTTCATCATCTATCTGACCTACTTTCCATTTTGTATAAAATTGTAGTTTATTATTTATTTTTCCTGGAATAAAATGTGTCCTTTTTCATGACCTGCTTTCCAATCTTCATAACTCATTTTAAAATGTTCACGATATATTTTTCCTCAAAATTTGTTTACTGTTCAGATTTTTTTTCTGATTACGAGAGCACTATCAAATCATTGCTAGTGTAGCATAAAAGTTTCTCCTAGAAGCATTATTGTCTTTGTTACTATAAATGGTTAAACACTGGCTTCACAAAAACGCAATGCACTCAAAAGCTCACGCGTACATGTGCGCAGGGAAACATGTCTTCAATGTGATTCTTATAAACAAAGGATGATTAACTTGGATAATACATAAGGTAAACATAGACAGACAGGACACTAATGGTAAGAGGAAAACAAAAACAAACAAAAACTTTAATGTTTTGCATATCTTATGTTTCCTCCCAAACATTTTGCAGCAATCCTTCCAGGATATCCTTGCACTGACCTTGGACAATGCGTGCCCTTCGCTGAGTGTGATGTTGGAAACACGAATTTGTGCGTCTGCATCAACGATTATTGGGAGAACGGCACAGCCTGTGTTCCATGTGAGATGTTACGTCACTATATCTCCTTCAGACACAAACAATCTACATATTTTAGACAGAAATATAACGTACTTAAAAAAACGGCAATTTCATTCTCTTAGGAAAGGAAATTTTTGCAGAGAAGTAACATATTCCGTACTTCTATTTTATCATCACTGTCTTCGTTATCAGAAAGAATTCTTTCCTCCCTCCCCAATGATCGCAATTTCATTACTGAAATTATTCTCCCTCTCTTTCCTCATCAACATCATCATTGACATCTTTGTCGTCGATAATATAATATAAAAAAAATATAAACTTAAATTACATTGCATTCATTTTTTATACATGTACTTGTTTAATTTCTTTATATGATTCAAATATTTTCCTTCACGATGTTTACATGTTTACAGCATTCTATAATTCGCGAGCAATTGCGTTCGTGGATAAATTAAAAAGTTGTTTCTCTGTTCTATCGCTCATCTAGACAAGTAAAAAAGATTGCAATTCAATTGTCTGACGTCATTTGTGTCGTCACTAATAAAACATTTGCATCTACGTACTGTATACATGAGAGAGAGAGAGAGAGAGAGAGAGAGAGAGAGAGAGAGAGAGAGAGAGAGAGAGAGAGAGAGAGAGAGAGAGAGAGAGTGATTGTGTGTAAACCTAGCTGTAAGTGTGCATTTCACTTGCAGCAATCAAAGTTGGGGAACCGTGTACAGGTCTTGGTCAATGTGTCACGTATGCTGACTGTTCCTCAAGTACGGGTGGGACGTGTACATGTGGTCCTGGCTATTTCAACGACCGCGGGTATGAAAAATGGAAACTATGAGTACTTGAAAATAGAATACAAAGTGCAATTGAACGGAGTCATCTATCTATCTATCTATCTATCTATCTATCTATCTATCTATCTATCTATCTATCTATCTATCTATCTATCTATCTATCTATCTATCTATCTATCTATCTATCTATCCGTCCGTCCATCCATCCATCCGTCCATCCATCCATCCATCCATCCATCCATCCATCCATCTATCTATCTGTTCCTCCCTTTATCAGATTGCTTAGATAGATAGCAAGATAGATAGATAGGCAGTATTTAGGTAGACAGACAGACAATATTAATTTACTTATTGAATTGAATAAATTGCTAATTCACAGATTCGTGTAAATTCATGTTTACGAAAAAATATTTATGTAAATATTATTTATAGGTACATACAACTTGCCCTCGTTTACATGGATAAACTTAACATTCCCAATCTCCAGTACTACTACATGGATAAACGTAACATTCCCAATCTCCAGTACTACTACATGGATAAACTTAACATTCCCAATCTCCAGTACTACTACATGGATAAACGTAACATTCCCAATCTCCAATACTACTACATGGATAAACTTAACATTCCCAATCTCCAGTACTACTACATGGATAAACGTAACATTCCCAATCTCCAATACTACTACATGGATAAACTTAACATTCCCAATCTCCAGTACTACTACATGGATAAACGTAACATTCCCAATCTCCAGTACTACTACATGGATAAACGCAACATTCCCAATCTCCAGTATTCCTACAGGGATAAACGTAACATTCCCAATCTCCAGTATTCCTACAGGGATAAACGTAACATTCCCAATTTCTAGTACTCGTACATGGATAAACGTAACATTCCCAATCTCCAGTACTGCTACATGGATAAACTTAACATTCCCAATCTCCAGTATTTCTACATGGATAAACGTAACATTCCCAATCCATATAAAAATGCGAATATCACGAAAAATGTACAGGTAGTAAATGTTAATTGTGTGTGCTTTTTCTGATTCTGTTTCATCAGATACTGCAAACCAGCGAGAAAGGCAGACGAATCGTGCACGGCAGTTGGGCAGTGCGTTGCGAACGCGACTTGCGAGAGGTGGGTATGCAAATGCAATTTCGGCTACTTCAACGACAAAGGCAACTGCACGGAGGTGAAAAAAGTCGGCGAGAAATGCACAGCTCTTGGACAATGCGTGGACAATGCAGAATGCTCTTCAGCAACTGGGGGAACGTGTCAGTGCAATTCTGGCTTTTTCAACGTCTTGGGAATGTGTGCCACAGAGATCCCTGTCTTGCTGCCTTGCTCTGGAACCGGCCAGTGCGTAGTTAACGCGGACTGCATCAAAGACGTCTGCACTTGCAGAGCCGGTTTTATCGAACGCAGCGGCAAATGCCAGAAACTTATTCCTGCCGGGAAAACGTGCAATGCTACGGACGTATGCGTCGCCAATGCAGCCTGTAGTCCGAATGGAACTTGTACCTGCAGCCAAGAGTACTTCAACAACAACGGGGACTGCGCACTACTGAAGAACGTGGGCGAGCCTTGCACTGGGCTGGGACAGTGCGTTGACAATGCCGAATGCTCTTCGCCTGTTAGCGGCACGTGCCAGTGTAATCCTGTGTTCTACTCCAAGAACGGAAAGTGCTTCGAGCTGAAAGATGTCGGGGTGCCATGCGACGCACTCGGGCAGTGTACTGCTAGCGCCGAGTGTACGAACGGCTCCTGCCAGTGTCTGAAGGGATTCTACGTCAAGTTGGGAAAGTGCTTGCCAGTGAAGGATGAAGGTCAAGGTTGTGACACGCTCGGGCAGTGCGTGGAAAACGCTGAGTGTAGTTCCAAAACTGGGGGCATTTGCATGTGTGACACTGGTTTCTACCCGGAAGCTGGCAAGTGCTATGCAATCAAGGACGTGGGAGAGCCTTGCACAGGTGACATTTTTGATTTAAAGCAGGACCTCGACAAATAAAACTTATACCGATTTTGTTTATTAATTTCATTACAGAAATAATTAAAAAATAACCGCGAACATTTTGTAACACTTTGTGAAGGTAACGTACACACCACACACACACGCGCGCGCGCATCGTCAATTTGGAAAGCGCTTCCGGCTTGAGTCTATTTCGCTCGGGGGAAAGAGGGAGGGGGTGGGGGGAAGGGGAGGGGAACCTTGCAGATATTCATCGTTGAAGTAGGGATTTTTAAAGTAAAATTTGAGGCGTCCTTGCTAGCTCGTCCGTGGCGTACATGTCTGGCCGGCAAAGTCGGACTTTAGCTCGGCGTCCGTGAGCTAAAGTCGTGGTGGTTGTTGATGTTTGCGATGCAGGAGTGGGGGGATGGGTGGGATGAGGCGTCTTACAGAGCCCAGACTAATAGCATATGAAGTTTGTATTTAGTGTGTACGTGCGTCCGGATGTTCAACTCATCCTCTCTTCCTCACTGGTGGTGTTGTCGCCGTTGTTGTTGGTGTTGCGGCTGTCCCAGTTGTCCGGTCAGAAGCGCAAAGATGAGCGCTGGCGGCCAGTAAAGATGGTCGAGCAGGAACATGTCCGCAATGGGTGGTTGAAATATCCCCACTGCGGATACTACTGCTCAGTAAAGTGCCATTGTTATTGCTTCCGTTGTTGCTGGTGGTTATTTCTTCGGCGTTGTTGTGGCCGTTGTTGTGGCTACTGTTATTTGCGCTGTTGTTGGTGGTGTATTCATACATGTTGTACTGGGCGCCTTCTTTTCTTTCCATCTTGTTTTCTTGTTGGAGTATGGACTTCTGGTGTTGTAGAAGTTGAAGTTGTAGTTATTGTTGTCGTCGATGGTCTTGGTGGCGTCTCTAGTAGGTTTGAGAACGGTGGGGCCTCAAGCACCCTAGAAAACTCTTCCAGTGTGGTATTGACTTCGGCCTCGGTATGCTTGTCTGTGATATCTGTTTCTCTGTATTATTATTTTTTCTTTCATTTCGGTCTGGGAGTTGGCCGACTTTTGTTTCTTTTTCTCCTCTTTATTCTTTGTGATTGAAGTTGTCTGAATTTTCTTTTCTTCTGTGCTGGTGGCTTGTGTTTGGCTTTTTTCCTCAATAATAGGTTAAGATTACACTGTCTGAAGATATGGCAAGGGCCCCGGTTACTGATCTTGGACAGGGTTAAGATTATACTGTTTGAAGATATGGCAAGAATTTGGATCACAGTATAGGAAACTAGGAAACACCGTTGAAGATATGGCAATGATTGGCTTTTGAATTTTCCCAGACTATGGCATCCGAGATTTGGATTATATCAGATTCAGCATGCTTTCTGTACCAAAACGTAAAATATTTCTATTCTGACCCAAACCAAAAATACACCTATCAGCAATCTACTAGTTTGTATGTTTGGTCACTCATTTCTCTAATTCAGGAACAAATACCTTTCCTTTCTATACTGAGTTTGCAGAAAACAACACCAGAATGTTCTTAGTGTAATTAAAAGAAAGATTATCAATCGACCACCACCTCTTTCTTCACAATTGTTTTCATTTTCAATGTTACGTTCGCATGTTTCAAACATTTAAAATTATACATTCACATTTCTTAAGACATTTTGCAGTCCACACACTTAAACTTACTCACATCTCGTCCATTTCGCCAGTAAACGGACGAGTATTGTTCATCATACAATAGACAGTATTACAGGAAACGAGAGAAGTGGGTACTGGTTGAGCGTCTGACGTCACGCGAGAGTATATTATTACTGTTTCCAGAAATGACTGTCGTAGAGCAGACTGCACAGTCCACCTGCAGTTTCATCATGGCTACCACCTTTTGGGCGTTTTGGCAATACATTCCAGACTGCCACCAAGTAAAGAACTCAAGCCATACTTATGCTAAGGGTGATTAAATCCTGGAAGTAGCAGCACCTGCCTTTTATCCTCTGTATCCATAAACTGAAAATCTGATCATATTCACAGATTTATTATAGCGAAAGTGATTAAATAAACATTCATTGACTTATTATAACAAATGTGTGTAATGAATTATAAAATTAATATTATTATTATAAAAGTAACGAATTCGGATTTTCAGTGTATGCAAACATCACCAGTTAAAAAAAAATAATTATGAAATGAATAATATGCTGACATGTATCGATGTACAATCATGTTTTAATCAAATTGCTATTTTGTGGTATCTGTCTTGCACGTACAGGAGAGGGTCAATGTGTCACCAACGCCAACTGCCTACCGACATCTAAACTGTGCGCGTGCAACACGGGATTTTATCCAGATAACGGCAAGTGTTACCCGTTAAAGGAAGTCGGGTACCCGTGCCAAGCTCTGGGTCAGTGTGTCGACTTTGCCGAGTGTTCTTCACCCACAGGAGGGACTTGTCAGTGCACGACTGGATACTACCCAGATCGAGGTAATACGAGCAAAGAGTGTAGAATTACATTACAACAGAATTATTATCGAATGTCTGGGCCTTCGTTTGAAAATAAAAAATATAATACTTGGACAAAACTCAGTGTTGAATAACGCAAAACCTTTTGGTGAATAATCGATTGGAATAACTATTCTTTTCAGATGTGAGGGCTGTGCTGAATTTATTTATAAATGTAGGCCAGAATAAATGTTGTTTCATACCATGACATCTTCCCCGTCACAACTTTCCATTCATCTAGGTCAGTCTCCAGGTCCAAGTATGTTACATGAACTGTATTTCCTCCTGTCAGAGTTCGTGAACAGTATGTAACAACGAGCATGCCTCGTACATATTGTAATGCAGACAACTCAGTATGTAACAACGAGCATGCCTCGTATATATTGTAATGCAGACAACTCAGTATGTAACAACGAGCAATGCATGCCTCGTATATATTGTAATGCAGACAACTCAGTATGTAACAACGAGCAATGCATGCCTCGTATATATTGTAATGCAGACAACTCAGTATGTAACAACGAGCATGCCTCGTATATATTGTAATGCAGACAACTCAATGTTTGATACAAGTGCCGACCACATGTTCTGTCCAAATAAATAACATAAACCCCGAACCTAAAACCGACCTCATGTTGTTAACAACAAACTTAACATTGACTACACGTTGTTTACAACGAACATAACACAGACAACATGTTGTTTACCATGAACCTAACACTCACATCACGTTGTTAACCATGAACTTAACACCGAGTACACGTTGCTTACCACGAATCTAACGCTGACCACAGGTTGTTAACCATAAATATAAAAACTCTAAAACTGACGACACGTTGTTTACATGAACCAAACACAGACTACATGTTCTTTACAACGAATCTAACACTGACCACACACTATTAACCACGAACCCAACTCTGACCATACGTTGTTAACCACGAACCTAAACTGACTACTCGTTGTTAACCACGAACCTAGCAGTAACCACAGTTATTAAGCGCGAACCTAACACTGACACACGTTTATAACCACGAACCTAACACCGACTACACGTTGTTAACCTCAAACATAACAATGACCACATGTTGTTACAACGAACCTAACACCGACTACACATTGCTTACTACGAACCTAACAATGACTACATGTTGTTAACCATGAACCTAAAACTCACCGCACGTTGTTAACCACGAAGCTATCGCTGACCACACGTTAACACCGAGTAGTCGTTAACGATGAACATGTCACCGACAATTGTTAACGTTAAACATAACACAGACCACACTTTGTTAACGTTAAACACAACACAGACCACACTTTGTTAACGTTAAACACAACACAGACCACACTTTGTTAACGTTAAACACAACACAGACCACACTTTGTTAACGTTAAACACAACACAGACCACACTTTGTTAACGTTAAACACAACACAGACCACACTTTGTTAACGTTAAACACAACACAGACCACACTTTGTTAACGTTAAACACAACACAGACCACACTTTGTTAACGTTAAACACAATACAGACCACACTTTGCTAATATCGAAACACTTCTGCACACACACACACACTTGTTAACGTTAAACATAACACAGACCACACTTTGTTAATATCGAAACACTTCTGCACACACACACACACTGGCAGGAATCTATTCGTAATATTGGAATGTATACAGTCTCCCTTAAAATGTATCATTTTTGCACACGCACACTGGCAGGAATATACTCATATCCCAGTCACTATTAAAATGACAACATATTTATACACACATGGGCAGGAATGTACCCAGACACCTGGTGATACGATCAAGAGAACGGCCTTGCATACATAAAGATTTGTCAAAAACGAGCCGACTAAGCTACCTGACGCTTACTACTCATTCTCCTCAAATCACCCCCCTTCCAGCACCAGGCCGGAATCGCTTCCCATAATTAATTATGCACTCATAATAAAATAATGTACTCACAGCACAAGAATTAGGAATATTCTCATAGCATTGGAATGTATTTAAAAAATGTACTCATAACACAGGAATGTACTCATTCGTCATATTTACAATAAAACTACATGTACATCAGTACACACACCTGCCCTCTTTGTTTACTTCCAGGTAAGTGCTACCCGGTGAAGAACGAAGGAGTACCCTGTGATGCAATAGGACAATGCACCAACAACTCCGAATGCGTCAACACCACCGCTGGATCTAGCGTATGCAAATGCAATGACGGCTTTTATTCCAAAAATGGCGAATGCCTGGCACTCAAGGTACTTTTCTTGCAAAAGACCAAGTGAAGCAGTCACGCTAAAAGTTAAATCACTATTGCTTAATTTTCGAATTAACAGAAGTATACTTCTATAATCAACCAGAATCCTCTTAGGTATAGAGTATAAGGAACTGAAATAGAATCTGTTTTAATATAAGTATTTACAGTAAATTATAGTTAATGTGTGACTGAAATAAATTCTAATTAGTATTAGCGACTAAATTAAATTTCATTAATTACACATAAGAAATAATGAAATAGTACGTAATTGATTACAAGTGACTGGAATAAATTATAGTTAGAATAAGCGATAGAAATGTATGCTATATTTTATGAACTGTATTTTGTGTCCACTGTTATAGAATATTTACCACAGCCTGAGTGCATAGACAAACCTTTATATGGAGAATGTAGTAGAAAACTTTGTCTCCAAAACTATTTCTCACTTACACACAAATGTCTGGAGAATATTTCCATCTAGGACACACTATCATTTCCGATTGGTGGTTATTATGATTTCCGCGTGGCCATGTGGGTTGTACGTCTTCCTACTGCGGACAATATTTAGTGCCAAAATAATAAAACATCCACTTTGATGACGTCATAGGTTGCGCATTAAAAACACGTGACTGCTCTTTTGTGTCTGCTTTCGTTATTGTAAATACTTTTTTAAAAAAATTATACAAAATTAACTTTTGATCTAATTCTATTTTTGTAATAGTAAATTATAAAATATTAATTAAATAAAATATTGAGAGGTATTCAATAAAATATAATGTTAGTTAATGACAATTATTCAATAATAAATGATGCTACATAATGACAGGTATTCAATAACAATTGATCAGTAATAAATGATGCTACAATAATAAATTATGCTACATAAAAACAGGTTTTCAATACAGATATGATGCTATGTCATAGGAAACCAATGCTACATGCAATTTTCAAAATGTCAATTTGTCAAATACTCCACTAACACTGAGATAAGATGGTTATCATAGTAGTAACAATTTTCTGTTCTTATCATTCGAGCTCGATTTTCTATTGCTAATACGAAAACACATGTTTGAACAGCGCCTTGTGAGTCAGCCTGTGGGTGTTGGTATGTCTGTCGACTATTCATGTAACCAGCTACGTAAATCACTTCCCACAGATTTGTCTATCCCAACTTTCTGTCTCTTTCCACTCTTTACCAACCGTTCTAATTGCTCACCCACCGTATCAGTCCACCATCCACTCATCCCGAACCGTGTGTCCTGTAGACTGCTGGATCTCAATGCGACGCAGTGGGACAATGCCAAGCCAATGCTGAATGCTCCCTGACTACCAGTGCCTGCGAATGCAAGCAAGGTTTTTTTCAGGAGAGAGAAGAGTGTCGACAAGGTATTTGGATTAATCATTGATATCTGAGAAAAATCAACAAGTACAGAATAGCAGTAGCACAGTAAGTTACTTAAGAAAGTTTTCTTAATGTACTTAAATAACCTATCGCCTCTTGACGTGAGGAAAAATATACCTGGGTAAACATTGCCAGTGAAGTCTTGTGACGTGTTCAGAAATAGGCTCTGTTTGGCATAATGCTAATGCTTGTCAATTACAAATAAAACTACACCTTACGTTGACATTAACGCCAGTCAGTTTGCTTGAAAGACATAAATAAATATACAAAAGACCTACAGGTACTTTGTTGAAAAGAATGAAAAATATTACAACCACAGTATGACATCTAAGAAAGATAACCAGCGCAGAGGCCGTTTGTATATGCGCGTGTTGATTTAGGCGTTATTTTACTAGTAATTTTGCAAAAAAATATGACATTTAAAACGAAAAACAAAACTGGCAAGAACCTAATCAGTCATAATTAATTATTTAATAATTTCCACTTTGCTACTCATCCCAAAGACAATAGTTTCTGAAAGTACATACGTTTCTCTGTCATTAAACTACATTTGTCACCCGTTGCTCGCTTGTTGGTTAAGTGAGCAAGATGATAGCACGTGCATTGTTCTGTCTCTGTCAGTGTTACCTCCAACCCAGAACTGCACCGGGCTGGGTCAGTGCGTGGAGAACGCCGAATGCTCCTCCCCATCTGGAGGGACATGCACGTGCAGTGACGCATTCTTCGCGGACGCTACACAGTGCTCCCCCAAGAAACCGCCAGGTGACACGTGCACCAGTAGTTTGCAATGCATTGCCAACTCAACTTGTGGGACTTCCGGTCAGTGCGAATGTGACAGCGCCTTCTTTGCCGAAAACAAAGTGTGTAACCCGCTTATAGACGCAGGAAACTCGTGCAGGTAAGTCAATAAAGGTGTCCTATTGTTTAACCAGGGATGGTGTGTGTGTGTGTGTGTGTGTGTGTGTGTGTGTGTGTGTGTGTGTGTGTGTGTGTGTATGTGTGCGCGTGGTTATGTGGAGAGGGCAGTGCGTGAGTGACGCAATATTATTATTTTATTGTAGAGCACATAGCTACTCATCAATGCTAGGAAGGTGTTCATATACGTGACGTCATATAAACAGAGAAAATGAAATGAAGTAGTAAACGGGAGTTGTGGTGGTGGAATGTAATACAGGAATAAAACGACGTTATATAACAACTGGTTTCTTCTCTGTGCGTGCGTGATTGCGTGTAAATATATCTCTGCGATCCTTATCTGCATTTGCCTAACATGTTTTCTCACGACAGTCGCCGTAGTAGATCCGCTTTTTTATTTTAAATACTCGGAGTGGCCTCTCTCATATCTTTCTCAACAGGGCCCTGGGTCAGTGCACGGACAACGCGGAATGCTCCTCTCCAAGTGGCGGCATATGTACCTGCAATGAAGGCTTCTTCCAGAACGGGACAGCGTGTCACAAGGTAACGTGACGTCCATTGTCAGAACCAAGTCACGCTCAACTGTCGCAAAATTTCTACGTTCGAAATAAGCCACTTATCTTTTTAGTACTACTCTGTTTTGAAAATAAAATAATTATTTTATAGATTATTCTCGCTTTTAATTTGTATGCATTAATTTAGAAAGCAGGATTTATTACTTTAGGCATATTGCAGGATTTAAAATACTTTAGGCATTATGCCTAAAATTTGTACCTATAAAATTAAATGAATGACAACGTTACCTGGCAGTTGCTGACAAGGAGTCAAACCATTCCTCACCTGATCTTTGCAGGACATCGAAGCGGGCAAGCCATGTACTGGATTGGGCCAGTGCGTCGACCATGCAGAGTGCATGACGTCATCAGGTGTTGGAACCTGCGTATGTGACAATCGTTACTTTCAGGAGAACGGAAGTTGCTTTTCCCGCAGACTGGTTCCTGAGAAGTGCGCCAACACCGACCAGTGCGTAGACAATGCTGTGTGCTCGGCTTCCGCAGGCGTATGTCAGTGCAAGTCTGGCTTTTACGATGACAATGGGAGGTGTGCTGGCAGTAAGTGAAACATAAAAATCCTTAATTAAAAGTATAAATTAATTAAGAGTATAAAATAATGTGACGCCAAAGCCAACTAGTTAATGGTTATGATTATTATTATTAATTAATCATCCATAATTAATTACAAGTGATGAGAATTTTAATTTATGTTATTAATAATTCTCCAGAAGACACCACTCGTCTCTCTCACTTGGCGGATATGCGGGCGCTGTAAAAATTTTCTTCTTCCACAACATCAAAGGCAAACATTTACCGTCGCACAATATTTCCGTAGGCGGAAAACTTCTTAATAAAAGAGAAGACAAATCCGTCTGTAATTAATGTTTAGTGAGCCCCTATCCACCCACTATCTTTCCAACATATGGTTATCAATATGTGAAAGAAGGTCAATACATTTAACAATATATTTATTAAATCAGCAATCAAATATACAACCTATCAATAAAATGAAAGAGAGCTGACTTTTACATCACATCACAACAATGTTCCACAGATGCTGGTCAATCATTCAGTTTATCCATAGACATAAGCAGTCAATAACATAAATATATAATCAAAGTCATGAATGTCATCATGGAAATAAAAAGTAGAGTTTCAGAGAAATAA
This sequence comes from Sinotaia quadrata, assembly GCA_028829895.1. Taxonomy (NCBI): domain Eukaryota; kingdom Metazoa; phylum Mollusca; class Gastropoda; order Architaenioglossa; family Viviparidae; genus Sinotaia; species Sinotaia quadrata. The sequence goes on from CM054181.1 coordinate 126,519,091, forward strand.
TTAAGACCAAAGATGGCAGCCATCATCAGAATGTGTTTCACAATCACGCAGTTTGCAACAAGTCACTGCCTTTCAGATCTAGGTGAGGTCCCATGTGTCCGTCCTAGACTCACATTACTCAACTGTTCCAGAATCTTTGACGTCATGCCGTAGAGAATCAACCTAAATTTTGCATGAGCTATCACGCACGAGGAATGTTCTTGAATGTCCGTGTGTGTTTTACTCAACACACTAGGAGAAACATTCAAAATAATCTTCATGAATTCTCAAGATCAAGCACAAGACTTAATTTCCACCATATTTGCACTTGAATGGAATTCACAGGAATCAGCTTACAGCAACACGTTTTACTGATAAGTTGACGACAACGCCAGATGCACACACCAACATATTCAAGTAGAATGCAGTAATCACTGTAGCATGAAGTGACAACCATAAAATCTTGCTCTGCTCTGCAAAAGTCAAACTAAGGCAGCAATATATATTTCAGGCATTTATCATCTATAAACACCTTTTATCTCTTACAAGCATTCTGAATTTACAAATCCTCAAGAATTTGGTCACCCCGAATCACACATAGCATATGAAATATAGTATCAATAAAAATTGACAAAGTATAATGTACAATGCAGTCAAATTAATGAATATAGAAATAGTGGTTCAATTACATATGCATTCTTCAATTCAAATCATTGATCAATAGCAATAGAACTAATCTTCCATTTTCATCCTCAACAATAGATCTGATCTTCCATTTTCATCCTCAGCAATAGATCTAATCTTCCATTCAATCCTCAGCCATAGATCCAGGTCAGCCATGCACCGGTCTCGGCCAGTGCGTCAGTGATGCTGAATGTTCCAGTCCGACTGGAGGCAACTGCACCTGCCTAACAGGCTTCTACCAAGCCAACACCCAGTGCCTCCCTCTCAAACCTCCTGGGCAGAACTGCACCACTGACGTCGAGTGCGTTGACCAGGCCGTCTGCAATGCCACTACTGGCGGCTGTGAGTGCGTGCATGGATTTTACAGTAGCAACGACGTGTGCAATGTGGTGAAACCCGAGGGGTCTGTCTGCACGGCTTCTGGGCAGTGCGTGGACAATGCCGAGTGCACTACTCCAACAGGTGGCGTCTGCACATGCACTAAAGGCTTCTATGGAGATCAAGGTGTCTGCCACCCTAACATCGCTGTAGGCAATGCCTGCAATTCTACGAAACAATGCGTGACGAACGCAGACTGCACCCCGTCTGGAAACTGCTCGTGCAGAGAAGAATTTTACGGAGAAGACGGTCGCTGTGTTGCTGATATTCCCGAAGGCAAGCCATGCAGGGAAGACAGACAGTGTACGAGCAACGCAACCTGCGCCCTTGACCTCAGCGGCGAGAAAGTATGCCGCTGCGATGTTGACTTCTATGGCTCGAACGGAACATGCAAACCTGACATCTCAGAGGGCCAAGCGTGTAACTACACTGGCCAATGTACTACAAACGCCTCTTGTTCTCCGACAACCAGCACGTGTGCATGCGAATATAGCTTCTATTCAGACTTGGGGAGGTGTTACCCTGTGATTGAGGAAGGCTTGCCCTGCAATGAGAGCAAACAATGCGTGGAAAACTCCACCTGCTCCACAAACTCGTCTCTGTGCACGTGCAAACCGGGATTTTACGACTACAATGGAAAATGTCCAGCAGTTTTACCGGCAGGTAACGAATGCCAAGACAACAAACAGTGCATAGAGAATGCTGAATGCACAACTCAGCCTGGCCTACCACCACAATGTGCATGCAAGTCTGACTTTTATGCCGAGCAAGGCGAGTGTTTGAAGAGGATACCAGAAAGTGCCGGGTGCAACGAAACGAAACAGTGTGCTGCAAACTCAGAATGCGTGCCGACGTCGGGTGGAGCTACATGTCAGTGCATGCACGGGTTTTATGGTAATAATGGAACCTGTCTGCCAGTCCTTCCGGAAGGTAGCCTGTGCACTGAATCGAAACAGTGCATCGATAATGCTCAGTGTTCCAACACGTCTGGCACCTGCGAGTGCAACGAGGTTTATTATGGTGACAATGGTGTGTGTCAGCCAGACGTCCCAGAAGGACAGAGTTGTAATGAAACCAAACAATGCACAACACACGCAGAATGCTCAGTAGGGTCTTCTGGCAATAGCACCTGCACTTGCGTCGGCGGTTTTTATGCTGACAAGGGACTCTGCTTTCCAGAAATCCCTGAAGGGAATTCATGCACAGAAACGAAGCAGTGCGTCACAAATGCTGCTTGCGTAGCGAAAGGGAACACTACAAGCTGTTCCTGCATGGAGGGATTCTACGGAGACAATGGACAGTGCTACACGAAAATCCCCGAAGGACAATCTTGCAACCGGACCGACCAGTGTGTGAACAATGCAGAGTGCTCCCCAGTAAACAACACCTGTCAATGCGCCTCCGGCTATTATGGAGAAAGCGGCGAGTGCTATCCGGAAATTACCGAAGGAAGTTCTTGCAATGAGACCAAACAGTGCGTGTCAAACTCCGAATGTTCCAGCAACGGGACCTGTGACTGTGATGCTTACTTTTATGGAGACAAAGGTCAATGCCACGAGGTCATTCCTGAGGGGAACTCTTGCAACCAGACAAAACAGTGCACTTACAACGCTGAGTGCTCCACTGGTCCCAATTCAACATGTGCTTGCATGTCTGAGTTTTACGCTGAAGGGGGCCTTTGCGTCCCAGACATTCCTGAAGGGGCTGAATGTAACGAAACGCGACAGTGTGTAGCGAATGCAGTATGCACCCCGCGCATTAATGGCAGGTAGGCATTGGACCTGTATTCTCATTTCCCCTTCCGTTGTTTTATTGTTTATTTATTATGTCTTACAGCACAGTTTTCACTAATTACACTTCTTGTAAATTTAAGTGTATATATTACACACACTCGCACATACGCACATATGCGCGCACACTCACACACTCACACACACACACACACACACACACACACACACACATATATAAGTTACTTTGTCTTGAGACTGATTGTATAATGTATTAAAGAGAAAAAAGTACTTCCTGTCAAGAGAAACCATTAATTATTTTATAGTTACCGACACGAATGTGGAAATACGTATGCAACAGCACCAAGCATTTAATGAATAAATATATTGTACGAAATAGATTGATGTTATTTCATAATATTTCTCATATAGACCATCATTTTGACTACATAGTGTACTTTTACACCTGATAATATATAAACATTCATACACTACTAAATATAAGTATATGAATGAATGCATAGATAAAATGCAGTGTGCATTAGGGGTCACGGTATTTGAACACATATATTTTTCATTATTAGATGCAATTGCACAGATGATTTTTATGGAGACAATGGGCTGTGTCAAGCTCGCAAAAAGGAAGGTCAAAGCTGTGAGGCAATTGGACATTGCGTGGACAATGCTGAATGCAACCTTGTCACCAACCAGTGTGAATGCTTGCATGGTTACTATAACAACACTGGACAGGTGTGAACCATCAGATAACACTGTTGCATTTTTCATTCGTTATTAAATCTAGACTGGATTGGTAATTTAATAGGCTACCAGCCAGTCTGGACAGGCCATTTAAAGGGGTACTACATCTAGTCTCGTTTGGCCACTTAATAGGTTATTTCACCAAATCTAGATAGACCATTTAAAGAGTAATACATTTAGTCTGGATTGGTCATTTAATATACTATTTCAGCTAGTCTAGACAGACCAATTAAAGAGTAATACATTTAGTCTGGATTGGTCATTTAATACGTTCCTTTAGTTAGACTGGACGGGTCATTTAATAATGCAGTACAAATAGATCATTTACAAAGAGGCCATTTAATAATGCAGTACAAATAGATCATTTAAAAAGAGCTATTTAATAATGCAGTACAAATAGCTCATTTAAAAAGAGGCCATTTAATAATGCAGTACAAATAGATTATTTACAAAGAGGTCATTTAATAGCATAATACCGTTAGTATTGATGCATTGTTGAATAGACTAATTCACCTAGTCTAGGTTGACCTGTTACTACAACTACACATAGTCTGCAATGTCTCCAGTAGTGTACTGCAGCTAGGCTGAGTAGAGTTTAATACGGTACCATAATCTGTCTTTCATTAATTCGGTACTGTAGCTAGTTTGGATAGGTTTTTAATAGGGCAGTTCATCTAATACTGATAGGTCATTTACTAGAATAGTACAGCTAGAGCATTTAATAGGGTACTATATATAGGTCATTACAACTAATTCATTTAATAAGAACTATAACTAGTCTAGATTAGTAATTTAATTGGGGCCTATATATATTCTAGATATTTCACAATATTTAACAATGAACTGAATCTCTTAAAACCAGGTCCATTTACTAGCCACTATATCTAATTTGGCAATGGTCATCAAATACTATCATATTTTGCAATCGTCAGTTAAAAGGTCTTTTACAATTCAACTAATCTGCATTCAAATTACATGTGAATAAGGACTATCAGTAATATGGGTAGTGATTGAAATAGTGGTGGATTGAGCAGATATTTAAATAAATCATTAGAGTTACTTTCATGCTGTTATTTAAAGCAATACTATTTTTGGGAAAGAATTTGATATATTTTGTATAATAGATATTAACGAAATTACAAAAAATGTATAACATTATAATTTGGTATGTAATAATTAAACTATGTAATGTGCCTATGTGAGAAAGTCCGTCACTTTGTCTTTCTCACTCATCAAATACTATTATATATTACAATTGTCAATGAAATATTTTAAAGTCACGTTTCGCAGCTTTTCACTTATGCGAATGATTTTCTGAATGCCTGAAAACAGGATAAATAAAATAAATATTGGAAATTAATCCAATTTGAACTGTAAACAAAAAGTATTTATCTGGCTGCAGTGTTACCCGCTCGTCCTACCTAACGGTACCTGCGAGTGGTCTGCACAGTGTACATTTAATGCCACGTGTGACGTCAAAGGCAATGGCACTTGCAAGTGCGTCAAGGGCTTCTTTAACGACAATGGACAGTGCAACCCTTTGGTCGTGCCAGAAAACCCCTGCACAGGGCTTGGGCAGTGCATCGACAACGCTGAGTGCTCATCCAGCACCGGTGGTGTTTGTTTTTGCAACAAAGGCTACTACCTCAGTGATGACAAGTGCTTGCCAGTGAAGGTATGTACACAGGAACTGCCTTATTAACAGATGGATGGAGTGTAGGGGGCGCTTCCGGCTTCCGCCGCTTTCGCGCAACCTTATTAACAGGATATTGCATTCCATATTTATTTGGTCTGGGGAATAAATATGGTGGGGGTGTTGATGTAAATAATGAAAGTGTCATTGTTCAAGGGATGTTTGAAATTTCTCTGGGTACAACATGTAACCGAATATAATTTAAATATTTATTGTGTTTAACGTATTCATTTACAGGACATGGAAAAGCAGGTTATGCATAAAACTGTTTAAAATAATTTTATTGGTGTACTTATGAGCTAGAACGCTGACGCCAATTGTACGGGTCAAGGTCAGTGTGTGGACAACGCTGAATGCTCCTCGTCGACAGGGGGTACCTGCGAGTGTTTCAGCGATTACTACTCTTCCAACGGCCAGTGCGAGGTGAAGAAACAGGTCCAGCAACCGTGCAAAGAAGCGCGGGAATGTGTTGCCAACGCGGCCTGCTCACCTGCTGAAAAAACATGCCTATGCATTGAAGGTTATTACAACAACAACGGCAGGTGTGCCGGAAGTAAGTGATCTTGTGTGAACACCTGATCGTAATGCTAGGATACATAACTCAATCACAGCATAAATATATTTTAGGACTGACGGTACGCTACGAAGATAAACGTTCCGGAAATCACTCTCATTTTCTCACACAGGCATACGCACATGCATAGACATCGACATGCCATACATGCATACAAATGCATAGACATGGGCATACACACACAAATATACAGGAATACCGGCATGCATAGATGTAGGCATATATATGCATAAACATAGGCATACACATATATAGACATGCATATCTCCATCATAGGCATGCACAGCTCCATAGACATAGAAATGCACAGACAGACATAGGCTATGCACATCTCCATAGACATAGGCTATGCTTATGCATAAGCACAGATTCATGAGGCAAGATGTAATTAAGCTACTAATCACCATAGTAAAATAACTTTCTAAAGTAAACAAAAATTTGAGATAAAACCAAAGAAACGCTCCAAAGTGATAATCCGCAAGCATATATTTACACTCAAACACGCACGCACGCACGCACACACACACACACATTGCCGCCAAGCTGATCTGGGTAAGACGTCTTGGTGGACCAGTCCACAAACAGCAACAAAACATCCTATATTCCTTCCTTGGATTCATCATTAACTCGCATCCCTCAAACGTGACGTAATATGCACCTAACATCATTCATTTCTATACACGATTCCACCCTCCCATTTATAATGTATACGACGCCATTTTCTCCCGCTACTGCAGCTATTGCACCTGGAAAACCTTGTGCTGGATTTGGACAGTGTGTCGCCGATGCTGAGTGCGAGACTGCGACAGGTGGTGTCTGCAAATGTAACACGGGATTCTATCAAAACGGCACTCACTGCTCGCCGCTCAAACCGCCAGGAGAAGATTGCAGCAACGACGTCGAATGCGTTCGGAACAGCTCGTGCAACAAGACAACCTCTCAGTGCACGTGCAACCCAGGATTCTACAGCGAACCATCGAAGTGCGAGCCTTTGAAATCAGCCGGAGAGACGTGCATGGATTACGGTTCGTCGCTTTTATTATCACCAAAATCATCATCATCATCATCATCATTCGTCGTTATCGTCACTATCATCGATCACGTTTACGATTAAAGGTTTAGTTAATGAGTAATATTATCGTCACGTTTATGATTAAAGGTATAGTTAATGATGTGTAATATTATGCTTAAGTTTTGTTTCAACGTTGATTTGATGTACGTTCTCTGTTAATTATAGTAATTTGTCTGGTGTAATTAAAATGTTACAATGTTATAACCTTTGTCCACAAACAAATGCTGAAGTGTTCCTGTACTCCTGCACAGTGACCACCTTTTGAAGAACCTCGAAATGTTTTAAACATAGACATCAGCATCCTAGTAACCACTATCTGCCCTGTAAGCCTGTTGTAATCTTGTAAATGTCCGCCTTTCAATTAACTGAGCAGCTGCTAATACTTTGCTCTCAACCGTGACCCTGACGAACTTAGTAAAATATGTCCCCCCTTTTTAGTTGAATGTGCTTGAGAATGATTTTAGTTAGTAATCTAAATATGCGCTAATTATTTCCTTATACTTTCAGCTGAGATTTGCTTGAGAGTGTCTTCTTTAGTAATCTATAGCTGTTTTTTTGTTTCTCGCATAATATTATATTTCAAGAGAACCCAAGGCGTATTTATTATTTAGATGTGTGAGTGACCACATTTGAATAACCCAAAGAACTTGTAATAATTTGTTAATATTTAAATTTTACAAAACACGACATGTATTAATAATGAATACCATACCTTGGAACAGGCATAGCAAACGTTTTGTTTGCAATTGTAATTAAACTTCACACAATGGTCAACGTTTCTTGAATTATATTTTATATACATTTCTCTGTTTTACAATTTATTTTGTCTTTCGACACCAGGTCAATGCATTGCAAATGCCGACTGTACTGGGGTGGGCGGTGGCAAATGTCGATGCTTGACTGGCTACTATCAGGAGAACGGTACCTGCAAAGACCGGATACAAGACGGACAGCCATGCCAAGGGAAAGGACAATGTGTCGCCAATGCGGAATGCTCTTCAGACACTGTGGGCACGTGCCAATGCGTCCAAGGTTATTATGGAGATGCAGGCCGTTGCTTCCCAAAAGTAGACGAAGGGAGACCGTGTAACGTCTCAGAACAATGCACTAACAATGCGGAGTGCTCTGCGCAGGGAAAATGCGAATGCGTGCGAGATTATTACGAAGACAAAGGGAAATGCTTGAAGAAGCAAGACGAGATGACGGAATGTCTTGCCGACAAGCAATGCACCTATAACGCAGTGTGCTCGCCCTCTCTAGGTGCGTGCGAATGCGTCAAGGGGTATCACTCCGAGAAAGGCAAATGCTTGCTGGACATCACGGAAGGCGCAGCTTGCAACCAGTCGCGACAGTGCACGGCTAACTCAGCCTGCTTGGTGACGCCCACTGGGAACATTTGCGCATGCGTGGCAAACTATTTCGGAGATGAAGGCAAATGCAAAGAGAAGCTGGATGCCGGGGAATCCTGCAATGCCACGAAGCAGTGCACGTACCATGCATCGTGCACCAATGGTGCGTGCGTATGCGACAAAGGGTACTACGAGCAAGCGGGCAAGTGCGTTCTTCAAATTGACGTGTCCAAACCGTGCAATGAAACGAAGCAGTGCACCAGCAACGCCGAATGTTCTCTAGGGCCCAACAGCGTGTGTGAGTGTGCCGTGGGCTATTACGCAGACAAAGGTAAATGCTTACCGTGGCTCAAAGAAAATGAACCCTGCAAAGCTTCCATCCAGTGCACAGCTAACGCCGACTGCTTAGAGGGCAAGTGCAAATGTAAGTCCGGTTTCTTCGGGAGAGACGGTGCGTGTTCTTCCGTTAGAGACGAAGGGCAGCCGTGTAACAGCAGCGACGAGTGCACCCAGAACGCTGACTGTTCAGCCAAGCCGAACGGAGTTTGCCACTGCAAGTTCAACTACTACGCAGACAAAGGCAAATGCAAAGAAGTCATCGAAGAAGGAGGTTCTTGCAACAAGAGCCAGCAGTGCACCCACAATGCAGAGTGTTCTGTCATCCACGGGTTCGTGTGCAAATGTGTCAGTGGTTTCTATGAGAACCGAGGCGAGTGCTTTCCTATTGTGGGAGAAGGCTTGCCGTGCAATAGCACCAAGCAGTGCGTAGACAATGCGGAATGCTCTCCTGGAAAGGGCCACACCTGCCAGTGCACTCAGGGTTACTATGGGGACAAAGGAGCGTGCAAGGTGAAGGTCGACGAAGGTCAACAGTGCAATCAAACGAAAGAGTGCACGGACAACGCGGCGTGTTCTCCTGACAATGTCTGCCGCTGCGTCAACGGGTTCTACTCCGAGAAAGGGGATTGTGTGAAGAAGATATCAGAAGGCGTGGCTTGCAATTCTACGAGACAGTGCACTGACAACGCAGTGTGCTCTCCACAGCACAACAACACGTGCAAATGTATGTCCGGTTACTTTGGTGACGAGGGTTTGTGCAACCCAGCCATTAAAGAGGGACAACATTGCAAAGGTATACAAAGACGAGAGAGAAATGAAAGAATGTATAATAATGTGGGTAAGAATAAGAAAATTGAAAGTGAGGGGTGTAATAATGTGGGCAAGAATAAGAAAATTGAAAGTGAGCAGTGTAATAATGTGGGCAAGAATAAGAAAATTGAAAGTGCGCAGTGCAATAATGTGGGAAAGGATAAAAGTGAACAAAATGCAATAATTTGGGCATGAATGAAAAAGTAAAAGTTTGTGTTTTTATTGACAGTTAGATGTTTGTAACATACATATATGTTTATATATAAGACTGAAATTATGAAATATTTTCCAATCAATTCCCTAAATGTTATCGAGTTTGAACGAATAATGACAGACAATAATTATATAAACATTCAGCCGAAACAACTCAAAGACTTAGGTCAGTGATACATATCACCGTTTCTCAGACTGAATGCGCATTTCGCTTACTGAAATTGAAGCTTACACTAACAAACACTTTTTATCTTCCAAAGGCTTTGGCCAGTGCGTGGAAAATGCCGAATGCTCAGGAGAGCTCGGAGGAGAGTGCGTGTGTAAGAAAGGTTACTTCCCTTCCAACGGTCAGTGCACGAACCTTAAACGCGAGGGAGAGAGGTGTTCGGGGAATGGACAGTGTGTTCCAAATGCACAGTGTGCGCCTCCTGAAAACGGCACATGTACATGCAACTCGAACTTTTATGCGGAGTCTGGTTCCTGCGAGCCTAAGGTAAAATCATCCGTTAGACTACCAGCGACAGTGCACAAACTGTCCTGAAGCATAATGGTCCATCTTCCTTCATCTCATTTCTGTTTGACAAGTGTAGTGGAATCCACTTCGTTCTAAATAGAGGAAGGCTTTATTTAAATTGATATTGTAAATTGTATGAATGAAAATGCAGAGTATATATATATAAATATATTATTGTTATGAACGCTACATTCGTACACTTTTATTTGTGACGTACATACAAGGGTTAAACAAATAGCACATGTACTGCTCATGCAATTACGACATCAAAGATCTTGATTGAACATAAAACTAAAAAAAAAAATTATTAGTCTAAATTTAAAAGGAATAGGAGCACGTAAAATGTAAGCTAAATATAGTCAAATAAATTTGAAGCGTTAAAGCCGTTGATGGCGCTCCATTATCTGAACACCTATAATGATTCGTGTTTAAAAGACGAGTGCCAACATTTTGTAATTAAATGAACGATTCTTTGCCTTTCAATCTGTTTCGTATATCCATATATTTACACCTTACATTTCGTCATCATCACTACTACTACCACAACCAACTCCTCCACCAACACCAACACCGCCATCATCATCATTATTATTACTAATATTATTATTCCATTAATATTAATGGCTGCATGCCCTTATTCTTCAGGGAACGTACAGACATGTCAATAGAACTTATATTTCAACTAGAAAAAATAATTATTTTAAAAGTATTATTTACAGGATTGCTCTTTCTTTATTAGACGAGCTAATTTAAACGATATAAACGCTAACCAATTTGTGAAAATATTTCATTAGACATTGCTCTGTGTATGTTTTTATTATTATGCAAGAGAGACTCTGGTAAGCCGTGTACTGGGTTTGGCCAATGTGTGGACAACGCCGAGTGCTCTTCAGAAGTGAATGCGACTTGCAAATGTAAAGCTGGGTTCTATGATGCTTGGGGAAAATGTTATAACGAGATAGGCGCCGAGAAGCCGTGCACAGGTACAGTGTTTGTAATTGGCTTTAATGGAGGAGGTAATTCATTAATGGGTTTAAGCAATATTAAACTGGAATAGAATCTAAATAAACAAAGGGAGATAAAATGCACTATAAATGTACAGTGCAAATGAGATATATTGCACTATACAAATACAGCGCTAAAGGAGTGAGATCAAGTGAACTAAACAAATATAGCACAACAGGGGGGAGATAAAATGCACTATACAGAGACAGTGCAGCTAGGGGAGATAAAACGCACATTACAGATACAGCACAAAATTAGTTTATGAACGAGATTGTGAACAGAATATACGTGACTTGGTGACTTGTGTGTGTGTGTGTGTGTGTGCGTGCGTGCGTGCGTGCGTGCGTGCGTGCGTGCGTGCGTGCGTGCGTTCTTGTTTTGTACAACATTTATATATACGCAAACAAACATAAGCACATGCTTTTTCATATCGAACTTCCCCAGGCCTCGGGCAATGTGTGGACAATGCCGAATGCTCATCTCCTAGTGGAGGACTGTGTACATGCATGGATGGTTTCTTCAAGGACAGCGATCAGTGCAGGAAGAAGGTGGAAGAAGGAAAATCATGCAGCAATACCGAGCAGTGTACTGCAAACGCTCGTTGTTCTCCAGGTAAATATAATTAATGTACACAGTGTGCTGAAAACGTTTGTTGTTCTCCAGGTAAATATAATTAATGTACACAGTGTGCTGCAAACGCTTGTTGTTCTCCAGGTAAATATAATTAATGTACACAGTGTACTGCAAACGCTCGTTGTTCTCCAGGTAAATATAATTAATGTACACAGTGTACTGCAAACTTGTTGTTCTCCAGGTAAATATAATTAATGTACACAGTGTACTGCAAACTTGTTGTTCTCCAGGTAAATATAATTAATGTACACAGTGTACTGCAAACTTGTTGTTCTCCAGGTAAATATAATTAATTAATGTACACAGTGTACTGCAAACGCTTGTTGTTCTCCAGGTAAATATAATTAATGTACACAGTGTACTGCAAACGCTTGTTGTTCTCCAGGTAAATATAATTAATGTACACAGTGTACTGCAAACGCTTGTTGTTCTCCAGGTAAATATAATTAATGTACACAGTGTACTGAAAACGCTTGTTGTTCTCCAGGTAAATATAATTAATGTACACAGTGTACTGAAATATATATATAATTATATAATCATAATACATAAACAATAATTAAACCTAATCTCTTAGTGATATCAACTGTGTTATTTGATAAAAGCATGAGTTTTCCGTTTTTCTCACAGGGAACTGTTTTTACTTGAAACACCACGAAACAAAAACAGCAACACCCCTCACTTTAAATAATGTTTTGCTTATATGAATACTTGTAAGTCATAGAGTTACTTTCCTTCAGAGCCGAGTTTTTAACTGACAGTAAGCGGACGAAATGAGGTTCTGTATAGTGTAAAATACGTTTGATGTAGAAATGTTTTCGTTGCTTTTGAAACAAAGTCTTACAGTAAGATTTAGCATTGCAATGATGAACAGTTTCAAAACACTCCGTTATTGTAAGAACATAGTCATACAGAGACCACATTCCCACAAACACAGTCACACAAACTCAGTTACACTAACACATGCACACAAACCCAAAGACATTCACACAAACTCATGCGCGCAAACACATACATTCATACACATCCACACAAACACAAACATATACACAAACATATGAACACAAAATCATGCACACACACACACACACACGTTCACACAAACACACGCACACAAAATCTTTCACACAAACACTCACTTTCACACAAACGGATGCACACACAATATTGCACGAACACAGTTACACAAACACATAAAATATGTTACGTTTTCAGAAACCCTGTTGTGCGAATGTCTGAAAAACTACTATCCTGACGGCGGGAAGTGCTTGATGAAGAAACTAGTGGATGAAAACTGTACCCTGAACACAGAGTGTGTGGACAATGCCGTCTGCTCTGTTACCACCAAGATGTGCCGTTGTGTGGATGGGTATTTTGAAGACCAAGGATTCTGTGCTGGAAGTAAGTACCTCGTCCATCCAGATTTGAAAGAATAAAACAAAAACTATCTTATTACCATTTCAGATTTAAGACTTATGTTAAACGAGTGTACTTAATCCAGTTTGACTTAGCTGATTGCAGTCTGGTGATCGTAATGGACTTCGTGAAATATGCTGATTGAAAATATTAAAATGAATGTATCCTGTTGAATTTTGTTTGCATATTTCTTATCCTTTACATCATCTTTCTCTCTGTCTATCTCTCTGTTTTACGTATACTCATTTCCGGACAGTGTTAACATGGTTCGTGATTCGCGAACACGCCGTAAATATTTTTGCTCACATATTTGTTTATCTGCTAACTGTCCCTACTTTAATGTTTACGTCCATCTTTACCTCTAAAAATCGACTGCTTTTATGTTTTAATACGCAACACCTATGGATTGCACTTTGAAAGGAGGTTATTCCAGTATAATTAATTATATAGGTCGTGATGTGCATACATTCATAAAGTTTCAATTTAAAAAAATTGCGCATCATAAAATGAATTATTCATATAGTTATACGACCGAAAGATCGCATCATATCATTGTCAAAAATCTTGTGTTATTTACAGCAAGCCCACCCGGCAAGCCGTGCAGTGCCAAAGGTCAGTGCGTGGCGAATGCTGAATGTTCGTCACCCGATGGCGGCGTGTGTGCTTGTCTGCCTGACTTCTACGTGGCCTTCAACCAGTGCCTTCCTCTCAAGAAACCGGACGAGAAGTGCTCTTCCAATGAGGAATGCGTACCCAACGCTGAGTGCGTACCGGGTGTGGACGTGAAAATCTGCGCTTGCCGTGCCGGATTTTATGCCAGTGCCTCTGGGTGCGAGAAACGGAAAAAACCCGGGGATGCTTGCACAGGCCTCGGGGAATGTGTAGTGAATGCGGAGTGCACGTCAGAGACAGGCGGATTGTGTCAGTGCAAAGTGGGGTTCTTCAACACCAGTGACAACAGCTGTGGGTCAAGGATACCTTTGGGAAGGCCTTGTACCCCGCAGGACACTTGCGCGGAGAATGCCGTTTGTTCGGACGACACGGGAGGAGTGTGCGAGTGTGAACCGGACTATTACACCGTGAGCGGACGTTGCGTTTTGCGGAAAAACGTCGGGGAGCCTTGCCGTGACAGTGGCCAGTGCACGCCACACAGCGCCTGTGACAAAGTCTCTCGTGACTGCCGGTGCATGGAGGGGTATTTCGAGGAGGGCGGAAAATGCATCCCGGGTATGTTGGTATTTATGTGTGGATTCTATCTCATGTAATCTGTCTATCTATCTATCTATCTATCTATCTATCTATCTATCTATCTATCTATCTATCTATCTATCTATCTATCTATCTATCTATCTATCTATCTATCTATCTATCTATCTATCTATCTATCTACCTATCTACTTGTATCTCTAGCTACCTATCTCAATTACATATTTATACAATCTTCATGATACATAATTAAGTAAATTTCTTGTCTGTACTATCATATATTTTACAATCTTATAACAGATAACATCCTTCATCTTGACACAAATATCGATAAGTATAAGAAAGTACATAAAGATGAAGACAATTTTATTGATTGATGTTTTGATATAAATGAAAAACCATTCCATCGAGTGAGGTCAGCTTAAAGTCCTTGGCATCTTTCTGAAGAGAATTTGACTTAATTTATTTTTTTGTTTTTATTATTACATTATTTGTGCAGTTAAAAAGCCCGGAGAAGCATGCACGGCAAGAGGACAATGCTCCACCAACTCTGATTGTCGAAACAATGTCTGCACGTGCAATCCGCCTCTCTTTCAGGAAGGCGTCCTTTGCCTACCGCCCAGAAAGCCGACAGAAAGATGCAGTGCTTCACAACAGTGCATAACCAATGCCGTCTGCTCTCAGACAGGCGTATGCGAGTGCACTCCGGAGTATTTTGCGACTGCCGACGGCTCCTGCAAGCCGAGACTCTCACCAGGTGAGACCTGCACGAGAGCAGGACAGTGTGCTGACCTTGCAGAATGTTCCACGATGTTCGGCGGGGTATGTCAGTGCCAGGAAGGATATTTCGCTGACAACGGGAAGTGCACTCCGATGAAGCAGGTAGGCGAAAACTGCACGGGCAGTGGTCAGTGTGAAGTGAACAGCAAATGCTCCGTCACCAAAGGGACGGGCGTTTGTCAGTGCCAGGAAGCCTTTTACCAAGATGGCACCACTTGCACGGAGAGAGTGCCAGCCGGTGAACCTTGCACGGAGAAAGGTCAATGCGTGCTTCCTTCAGAGTGTTCTTCCATCAGTGGCGGCACATGCCTGTGTCCTGAAGGACTCGTTTCGAAGAACGGCGCATGCGCTAATAAAACATTAGCCGGGGAGCCATGCAAGGGCTTAGGAGAATGCGTAGACAATGCAGAATGCACCTCACGCATGGGGGGACTTTGCGAGTGTTCGGAGAATTTCTACATGGAGAATGGTCGCTGTCATGAAAAGAAGAACGTTGGCAACCCTTGCAGTGCCTCCCATCAGTGCTCCACGGGCGCCAGCTGCATTCAAGGCACTTGCACGTGCAATTCGGGGTTCTTCACGGAACTGAACAAGTGCTTCCCGAAGAAAGTGGTCGGTGAAACCTGTCGCCAGGGCGAGTGTGTGGAGAACGCGGAATGCACTGCAGAAATGTCAGGTCTTTGTGCCTGCAAGAGTGGCTTCTTTGAGAGCACCAATGGATTGTGTGCTGGAGGTGAGCAAGATCCAACGTTGTATGCATGCGGTTTCTTTTTTATAGCAATTTATTTTGTTGTCCACCCCTAATCTACATCAGGGGCAATCTTATAGTCGTGAGTTATCAAGATACTAGCCATTTAGTTAAGAAATGTTCTAAAAGTTTTCGTTATTTTATCATTTTGAAGCGATGGCGATAAGAAATGTTTAATTTTAAAGTCATTTACGCTTTGTCATGAACTCATGATTTTAAAAAAAAAATAAACATGGAAAATAATATTATTTGCTAATAATATTCAACCATTAAAATGACAGTTGTTGAATGAGAAATTTGCAATATGGATTTACCCATAATATTTCACCAACAAGTTGTAATTTCCATTTTAAAAAATAGTTATAAAACGAACAACTTTGCTTGGAGATATTATGGTACCTTTGAAATTCTAATTCTGTGCATCAGTATATTTATCATACATAATTGGGTTTTCCCTCATGACTTCTCTGTCTAGAAAATTGTAGGAACATTGTAACTAAGCATTATGTCTGTTTACTGTATCTAAAAATAGCAATTCCTCCGGGGTCATCATGCACAAAGAAAGGCCAGTGTGTAGTTCATGCAGAGTGCACTCTAACTGGAACCTGTGTCTGCAATCAGGGATTCTTTAAAGAAGGAGACCAGTGTAGACCTCTGCAGAGCCCAGGCCAACCTTGCGCGGATGCCACCCAGTGCATTGGTAATTCCATGTGCGTCCACAACTCGTCTGGATCGCTTGCATGCCGGTGCAAAGAGGGCTTCTTTTACAACAGTAAAGATGGTACCTGCACGCCGCTAAAAAATCCTGGAGAGAAATGTACTGGAACCAATCAGTGCGTTAGCCCTTCTGATTGCAGTTCTCCTTTTGGCGGCATATGCCAGTGCAGAGATGGATTTTACGAGGCCAGTGGTCAGTGCAAACCTTTAGAAAAAGCTGGTCGGCCATGCACTGGGCCTGGCCAGTGCGTAGAAAATGCCAACTGCTCTTCTGCTGTTCGAGGGGTCTGTGCATGCCAGAAAGGCTTTTACAACGACATGGGCACATGCACGCCAGTGAAATCCCTTGGCAAGAATTGCACAACCCAAGGCGAGTGCATTGAACATGCTTTGTGTGACCTAGATTTGGAAACGTGCCAGTGTGCTCCTGAGTATGTAGCTATCAACGGCGAGTGCCAGCCAGCCATTCCAGCCCAGAGCCCCTGCAACACCCTAGGGCAGTGCGTCCTGAACGCTGAGTGTACCACAGCACTAGGTGGGTTGTGCGACTGCAAGAAGGGATTTTTTGCTGAAAACGGTGTTTGCAGACTAAAGGTCCCTGTCAATGAACCATGCAAAGCATCTACTCAATGCGTCGAAAACTCTGTCTGCTTGTCCCCAAGCGGAATTTGCCAATGCATAGATGGATTTTTTGCTACAGAAGGTCAATGCAGAGAAAAGATTCCAGCCCAGAGACCCTGCTCCGGACTTGGTCAGTGCGTTCAAAATGCAGAATGCAACTCGGCTAACGGCGGGGTTTGCCTGTGCAAACTTGGTTTCATCGAGAAGGGAGGCGCATGTCTGACACAGACTGAGGTTGGAGACCCCTGCACAGGGGAGGAAGAGTGTGTGCCAAACAGTGTGTGTGCCGTGACATGCCGATGTCGAGATGGATACTTCAAGGTAACACAAAATAAAGGCTAAGTTAGGTTGTAAGACAAAATGATGACTACGGCAAAGTTAGGTTGTAAGACACAAAAAGGGCTACAGCAAAGTTAAGTTGTAAGACACAAAATTAGGACTACGACAAAGTTACATTGTAAGACTAAAAATGAGGACTACAAAAAAGTAAGATCCTAGGACAAAGAATGAGTGCTACAAACAAAGGTTAGTTTGAACGACACAAATAACAACCTTGACAAAAGTTTCCTGACTAACAAAACTTAAACAGAAGCCATATACACAGACCCAGTAAAAAGTTTCAACAAATTGCAAGATGATATTATCACTATAATAGAATTCTAAACAAGCCAACGGAGCAAAACAGATAACACTTCTCCAGAGCTTGATCAGATTACCTGTAAATGACCAAAATAGCCCATCCCATCCTCTAGACTCTAATGGATGGGGTGGGCTATTTTGGTCTAGACAGTAAATCCCAACTCTTTAACCAAATACACACAAGAGGAGAATTCTCTAACAACTGGGGAAAATGTTCAAGTCACATCTATCCTCAAACCTAGAAAAACTCGAAAGGGGCTCGGCAGCCACATGTCCATCTCGCTCACTTGACAACTAGGGAAGACCCTTGGAATAATCATTAAACAATGTTCATTCACTAGGGTGATAGAGCAGGAATCCTGCCACAACAACAAAGTGGATTCCGATCAAACCATTCCATCCATGAACATCTGATTCATCTCAATTAAGCAATATTAAATAAGATACAAAAATCAAATTATTCTAAACAAAAAGCAAAACAAAACAAGGAGACTGTGTGCAGTGTTCTTGAACATTGAGGAAGCGTATATTATGATGTGGCATAAAGGTCTAGTTACGAAATTAATAAAATCAGGTATAACAGTGTTACGTTTGTGTTGCAATAAAACAATCCTTCGAAAACAGACCAAGACCAGTCATACTCGAAGGAGAAATAGCTGACTATCAGTAATACACGAAGGAGAAATAGCTGACTATCAGTCGTACTCGAAGGAGAAATAGCTGATTATCAGTAATACACGAAGGAGAAATATCTGACTATCAGTCATGAGTCATACTCGAAAAAGAAATAGCTGATTATAATTATCAGTCATTAGAAAATGGTGTCCTACAAAGGAATATCATTCGCCCACTGCTGTAAAGCGTGATAGGAGTCGAACTAACACAAGTCATCGGGGATCACCAGCACCCTGGGGCAGTTTGCGGATGACTCGTCACTGTGTGACAACATTAGTTACATAAAATTAGTAAGACGATCTTAATTGAAGGCGCACTCTACGTACCACCATAATATATACACATATGTTTAAATCTTTTTTTTTTTTTAAACTGCATTAAAATGGCATACCTCAGTTATTTTATTGCTGAATATTTTGTGAAAATTTAGCTTACACTTTGCCGCCGTTCCACGCTAGATATCTTTCTACTGTTCATAGCAATATTTGTTTGCCTGGTTTATTTTGGTTATTTGTGCCATGCGTTGTTTCAATGCCAAGCATGTCGATGATCTTTACACAGTTTATTTTGGTTATTTGTGCCATGCGTTGTTTCAATGCCAAGCATGTCGATGATCTTTACACAGTTTATTTTGGTAATTTGTGCCATGTTTTATTTCAATGCCAAGCATGTCGATGTTGTTTTTGCAGGACAAGGGACTGTGTCATAAGAAGAAGAACGTGGGCGATCCTTGCTCTTTTGACGAAATGTGCAAACAGAATGCAATTTGCTCTGCAGAGATAGGAGGAACCTGCATTTGCCAGAATGGTTTTGTTCCTCAGCAAGGTGGCTGTGGAGGGCGTAAGTGTCACGAACTATTTGGCAAAAATGTTCCGCGTTTTATTGTCTTTAACTTTATGTTTCAATTCGAATTACCAACCTTTAAAACTGTTTAAGATGAAATTACGAATGAGAAATATTAGCACTAAGTTTAATGTGCTAAGTAAGTGAGATAAATCTGTTTTATGCTACCACAAGAATGAAACGCATAGTTTGTAGGGAAATTTGTGACAAAGGGAGATAACGTATTGTAGCAACTTCTGTCAGTTGCTGTTTTCTTAATTTATGTCATTCAGACAAATTTAGATTGTTTGGTTAGCGTTCATATCGGTCAAATTAATTATCTGCTTTGTTACTGCGTATCTGTCTCCAGTGTTAATTCTAAATGTTTTGTTTGAGTCCACATTTATGCTCTACGTTTCCAGGAAATAATTAAATCATTTCCATCAGAATTATAGTTAAAATAATGTCTGGGCAATTAAAAAGTTATAATGCTTAGAAACCATTTAAAATATATTTCTTTCATTATTTCGTACTCGTATTTCGCAGGTATTGCACCAGGTGAGCGATGCGAGTCTTTAAGTCAGTGCGTAGTCAATGCAGAGTGCTCTACCCCTGAAGGTGGTGTGTGCCAGTGCCTACAAGGTTATTACAAAGATGGCACGAAATGCTTGCCTAATAAGGTAATATTTAGCTATGTTCTTTTCATCACCTTTGTTATCCTAACATCTTGCCTCTGGTTTGTTATCGCTTTAACCCCAAACCTATGTGTAAAATTAAATAGTACTTATCAGTGAGAAGCAGGTTTTAATAGATTATTAACTCGCCTAATTATTTTTTGGCGTATTTAAGCGCTAGTCAGTTTGGTTTTTCTTCAGTATTTGTCAGCTTGGAGTATTTAAGAATTTATCAGGTTTTGTGTATTGAGGCAATAGTCACTTAAATGCATTTTATCATATAAGTGTATTTAAGAATCAGTGAATTAGATGTGGTTAAAATTAATCAGGTAGGATCATTTAGTAATTAGAAATATGCATGAAAAATGTCACGTGTATTCAGTTAAATATATTTTAGCACCAATCGTTTAAGAGTATTTAAGAATTAGTCAGCTGGGTTTAGTTTAAGAAAATAATCTGTTAGTTTTATAGTTAAGCAAAAGTTATTTTTTTGTAAAACAGCAGTGAATTAAGTGTATTAGAGCAAAAGTCAGATAAGCTAACTTAAGAATTAGTTAGATGTATTAAAGATTCACTCAACTAACTCCATTTTAGTAACAGTCATTTAAACATATTTAAGAATTAGTCAGCTGTATTTAAGATTTGGTTAATTAAGAGTATTGTAGCAACCCTCACTTAATAATATTTAATATTTAATATTTAAGAATCAATCAGTTGTGTTTAATTTCAATCAATTAAGAGTATTGTAGCAACAATCAATTAAGAATATTGTAGCAACATTCAATTAAGCATATTTAGGAATTAGTCAGGAGTATTTAAGATTCACTCAGTTAAGAGTATTTTAGCAACAGCCAACATCAGTCAGTTAATTTTATAGAAGAATTAGTCAGTTGTATGGCTTAAAACAATGGTATTTACAATGATTTGTAAACATCAGTGTTTTACAACAGTAGTCGGTTAAGTGGTTGTAAACATCAGTCTGTTTCGATGCCAGTCTTATTTAAACTTGAGTTGGTTGACTGGCTAGTACCCATGGCAGGAACAAGAGCGACAACCTTTTATTATCTAGGTCATGCAGTGCTTTTTATCTATACATTGTAACTGATGTTCAGAAATATTCCTGAAAAACTGACGTTAGAAAATTTGTTTCTTTTAAAATGCGTATCGTGATCTCATTTCAGCCACCGAATACTCCATGCACAGACTCCTCCCAGTGCGTAGCCAATGCCAACTGCACAGAAGACATGGGCGCCATGTTGTGCAAATGTGGCTCCACCTTCTTTGCCAAGGGAGACTACTGCGAACGTCGTAAACCTCCCGGCAAGCCTTGCTACGGGTTAGGAGAGTGCATCGACAACGCGGAGTGCACGAGCGATGCAGGAGGGCTATGTCAATGCAAACTCGGATATTACGCAACAACGGAAGGAACTTGCCTTCCCAGGATTCCCCTCGGAAGACCCTGCACTCCCACCGACGTCTGCGCCGAGAACGCCAAGTGTTCGGCCGACACGGGCGGCGTGTGCGAATGTGAGGCTGACTACTACATGGTTTCGGGACGCTGCGTGCCACGAAAACTTGTCGGCACCTCATGCAGAGACACGGGCCAGTGCGTGCAGAAAAGTGCGTGCGACAAGGTCAGCAAAATCTGCAAGTGTTTAGACGGTTACTTTGAGCAGAATGGCCTGTGCTATTTGTGTAAGTATACAGATATCTACATCTTTACTGAAATGTAAGACTGAGTTTAATAAGGCTAAGACGAAAAATGGGGTGGGGGTGGAATGTAAGGAATGCATATTGCACACGTACATCTAAACAACTGACGTTTCGTAGACATGATCACTCACAATGCAAAAAATAAAAATAAAAATAAAAAGCAGAAGTATGCAAGTGAAAATGTTAACCTCACTTCTAACCGCCATTTCCACCACTATAAAGATACAAAACGTCAGCAGAGGATACTTTCATTAATTGATGTTTCACTCTATGTACATTAGTATTTATTACCTTGACATATAGATGAAATTCTAAAATGGATTTAATTTAGGATGATGGGTATATACTTTTGAATCGATAATCTTAGACGAATAAAGCTACTAAAATGATAACTAGTATCGGTTCTATTCATTCTATGGTGTTGTATTTCTTACGGCAGTGAAGACACCAGGAATGCCCTGCACAGCACTGGGACAATGCACCACCAATGCCGAGTGTTTCGTACCACCTAACGGTACATGTAAGTGCATCAAAGGCTACTACAAAGCTGGTGACAAGTGCCTGCCACCCAAGCCTCCAACCGAAAGCTGCACCGATTCTAGCCAGTGCCAGACCAACACATCTTGCACTGGAGGGATATGCACCTGCAATAAAGGATTCTACTTGGAGAATAAAGCTTGTGTTCCTGCCAGAGTGCCAGGCGAGATCTGCCGCCGAGCAGGTCAATGTGGAGAGCACTCAGAGTGTTCCAGTGTTTATGGCGGTGTCTGCGAGTGCCAGACAGGGTACTATGCGGACGGCGGGCGCTGCAACCTACTGAAGAAGCCCGGTGAAAATTGCTCAGGGGATGGACAGTGTGCCAGTACATCAACTTGCTCGTCAACAGTTCTTGGCAAAGTGGGTACTTGCCAATGCCAGAATGGGTACTTCCTGGATGTAAACAGCTGCAAACCACTCATTCCTGAAGGGGGGTCATGCACAGGATCCGGACAGTGCGTGGAACTGGCCCAATGCTTCCCAACTGGCACCTGCACCTGTCAGACAGGGTACGTGCCCAATAATGGATCCTGCAGACAGAGAACCCCTGCTGGTGGCCGCTGCAGTGGCATCGGTCAATGCGTCGACAACGCTGAATGCACCTCCATTGCTGGAGGGTTTTGTGAATGTCTACCAGGGTTCTACGAAAGTGGTGGACTGTGTCTGAGGGTCAAGGACGCTGGCAATCCTTGCGTGAAATCTATTGAATGTGTATCTGGAGCAATTTGTTCGTCTAGTGGTCTGTGTGAATGCGAACCCAAATTTTACAGGGAAAATGGAAAGTGCTTAGTGAGAAAACGAGTGAGCGAGGTGTGTAACGGAGCACAATGCAGTCAAAACGCTGACTGTACGTCAATGTTTGGAGGTGTATGCCAATGCAGAACGGGGTTCTTCGTCGACAACGGCGAGTGTGTTGGAGGTTAGCAATTACTCAGCA
The DNA here is from genome assembly GCA_028829895.1 of Sinotaia quadrata. Lineage (NCBI taxonomy): Eukaryota > Metazoa > Mollusca > Gastropoda > Architaenioglossa > Viviparidae > Sinotaia > Sinotaia quadrata. The sequence continues at coordinate 126,542,308 of CM054181.1, forward strand.
ATCATTGTAAATGCTTACCTAAAAAGATTATTTTATAACGATCTTTTCATTTGTATTGCTGTGGCATTAAATATAAAACTATCTATTCATTGAGATGAAGATCTCTCTCACTATTTTATGTTTATTATGCCTCCAATGGTATGAACTTTGTTTACTGTTACTGATATTGTTTCATTTTAAAATAGTGAAAAGGCAAATAAACACAGTTTTCTGCTTAATATATAATACTTGAACAAATTAGACATTTAAATTTATCATCGAACAAAGATTATAGACATTATTCCATAAAATACATGAAGCACATTTCTTAAGATATACATGCTTTCGAATAGTGCCAGGGTTGCCCAAAATAATTTTTGTGTGAATTTTGAGTGTATATTTCTCTCAAAATGACATTCCTACTTCTATACTTCTAGTGGCACCACCTGGATCACCTTGCACAGGCCTGGGACAGTGCATACTGAATGCCGAATGTTCCTCGCCCTCAGGCGGTACATGTATCTGCAAGGAAGGCTTTTATCGTGACCTGCAAAAGTGCTCCCCCTTGCTGACACCTGGCGAAACCTGTACTGACCCGTCACAGTGCGTCCCGGATTCGCAGTGCACCTTGGATGATTCCGGCAACAGTCAGACTTGCAACTGCCAGCCGGGATTCTTCCCGGCAAACGGCATGTGCCACCAGCTGAAAGACCCCGGAGAGAAATGTGCCGGACTAGGGCAATGTGAACTGAACGCTGAGTGCAGTAGCTCTCTTGGTGGTCTCTGTGAATGTGCGGAGGGATTCTATGTGGCCAATGGCCGGTGCTTGCCCAAGGAGAAGGCTGGCAGCCAGTGCACTGGCAAAGGCCAATGCGTGGAGAATGCCGAGTGTTCGAGTGGCGTCAAAGGCGTGTGCACCTGCAACGATGGATATTTCAACAACGAAGGGGTCTGCGTGCAAAGAAAGGCACCAGGTGACAAGTGCACCACTCCCACTCAGTGCGTCACCAATGCTATCTGCATAGCTTCACGAGGGGTCTGCGAGTGTGCTCCTAACTTTGTAAGCAGCCAGGGCAAGTGCGAGCCGGCCGTTCCAGCTGGAGACCCTTGCTCTGGGATTGGCCAGTGCACAGTGAACGCCGAATGCACCACGCCGCAGGGCGGTCTGTGCGACTGCAAGCCAGGCTTTTATGCCGACAAAAAGAAATGCGTGCCCAGCGTCACTGCCAATATGCCATGCGCTGAAACGAGACAGTGCGTCAGCAATGCTTCGTGCACAGTGGACACGGCTACGTGCAAATGCAACGAGGGTTATTTCCCCTTGAAAGGCAATTGTGAGAAGAAAATCAAGGCGATGAAGCCATGCAGCGGCTTTGGACAGTGCGTAGACAACGCAGAGTGCAATTCCCCGGAAGGTGGTGTTTGCCTCTGTGACGAAGGGTTCTTCAACAAAGACGGCTTATGTCAAACGCAGAAAGAGGTGGGACAACCGTGTACCGGAGAAGAGCAGTGCGTGCCATTCAGTGCCTGCGTCGAGACTTGCAGATGTCGGGAAGGACACTACAAGGACAAAGGGTTGTGCTTTCCCAAGAAGCTGGTGGGAGATCCGTGCTCGTTCGACGAAATGTGTTCGCAGTGGATGGTCTGCTCATCTGAAATCAGCGGTGCTTGCATCTGCCAGGACGGGTTTTTTGAACAGCAGAAACAGTGTGGAGGAAGTAAGTAATAATTTATTAGCAAGTTCCTGAAATAGTCATGTCCAGTTTGTTTTATTTATAGTCCAAAATGTTTCCCCAGACAGTTCAATAAAAGCAAACACATGTACGTAGAAATGAATTAATTTTGAAACCCATTTCACTTAAGAAATGGTTTTGTATCAATTTGGCTTTATTTGTATGCATACTTATTTATTAGACTTTCACCTAGATACGCTGAGTCCATTCGTCCATATTAAAGTATCTCTTTGGTATGAGAATGCATTCTTGATTTCTAAATTATTTATAACATATTCTTGAAAAACGTTGTTGTCTATGTGATCGTAAATGTGGTCAAAGCAAAATGGCAAACTTTAATCTTAAGATATTTAAAAATAAATTTGTATTTTAATATCCGTGATACAATGCCACCATAGTTATTGTTATGATGATGATGATTATTCAATCACCCATAACTAATTACAAGTGATGAAATTTTTTATTTATGTTATGAATAATTCTCCAGACAACACCACTCGTCTCTCTCACTTGGCAGAAATGCCGGCACTGTAAATGTTTTATCTCTTCCACAACATTAAAGACAAACATTTACCATCATACAATATTTCCATAGGTAGAAAACGTCTTACCAAAGAAAATAAATCCGTCAATAAATTAGCAAGTCCTATCCACCCACTATCTCTCCAACATATGGTTTCAATATGTGTAAAAGGGTAAATAAATTTAACAATAAATTTATTAAATCAACAATCAAATATACAACATAAGAACATGATCAAAAGAGTGTTGACCTTTATCTCACTTCACAACAATGTTCAGTTAATGCTTGACACTTGTTCAGTTTATCCTATAATATACAATAGCAGACAATTAACATATATACATATAATCAAGTTCATGGATATCATTCATCATATAATGAGAGTGGAGTTCCAGAGAGATAATTACAGTCAATATACATAACCTTTTCAATGATGGCAGCTGTCATTGGCATGTGTTCACAATCATGCGGGTTGCAAAAAGTCACTGTTTACCCCTCCGAGGCATATTACGCAACTGTTCCAGAATCTTTGATGTGCCGACAAGCACATCATAGAGAATCATCCAGAACTTCACATGCACTATCAAAAGCACATCACCTGGAGTGTTCTAGATTTTTTATGAGCATTCACTCAACATGCCAAAAGGAACAATCAAAATAATCTTTGTAAATTCTCAAGACCAAACTAAAGCCTCAATTTTCGCCATGTTATCTCTCCAAGAGAATTCACAGGAATCACTTTACAGCAACACATTTACTGATAGCCCAATGATAACTTTAGATACATGAATGCATCATGCACCAATAGGATCAAGTAAAGTACAATAGTCACTGTAGCTTGAAGCAAAATAAAAGGCATGCTTTTCTCTGCAAAAGTCAAATTAAGGCAACACTAAATTTCAGGCATATTTCATCTCTAAACTCCTTTCTCTCTTACAATCTTTCTCAACTTACAAATCGTGCAACAATTTCGTTAGATCGATACACACCCATCATATGAAATATAGCATCGATCAAAATTTCAAAAGCATAATGTACAATGTGATCAAATTAGTTAACATAGAAATAATGGTTTATTTGCATATGCATTCTCTAATTTAAATTATAGATCAATAGGAAACGTACAAAATATTTCCAAGTCGATTCTTTCTGTTTTGGTCAGTTCACTTACCATAAACTAATGATTGCCTTTATGATTGGACTTTATGATTGGACTTTAGTTACGTTCAAATCAATCTGATTAGAATATATACTTTCTTCAACAAAATAATTTTCGGTCCTCTCCATTGGATGAATTTCTTATGAATAAATGTAAAACTATTAGTTAGAAAAGTTACTTGTCCAGTTGGAACTGGTTTGGATTGCATCAGCAATTTTTAGCCTATTCTCCACCTGGGTTGTTTACTCCAACTTTGACAAGAATATCATCACAAGGAGTGCCCAAGGTCGGGTCACATTAGCATTTAGCAATTTATATAACAGTTCACTTTAGATATAAGGATAAGCAAATTTACCCTGCCAAAATATCATTTTCAAATTTTACTTTACACACCTTCCACTTTCACTTAAGTGATTTCACGTCGCATTCGAAGACGTAAGCCAAATGAGGAGTTAGCAAATGGCACTTTTCATTCAGACACCACGATTCACTTGCATTACCTCCCTTACAGGGATACCCCCGGGCGAGAAGTGTCAAGCACGAGGCGCATGCGTGGTGAACGCAGAATGTTCGAGTCCGACTGGCGGCACGTGTTTCTGCCTACCAGAGTTCTACCAGCAGGAGAAGACCTGTCTGCCTCTGAAGAAGCCCTCGGAGACATGCCAGACAACCCCAGAATGTGTGCCCAATGCGAACTGTACAGAGGAATTCGGAGCGCTTGTCTGTGTTTGTAACGCTGGTTACTTCAGCCTGGACGGCCGCTGTGAAAGGAGAATCAAACCCGGAAAGCCATGCAGCGCGCTAGGCCAGTGTATCGTCGATGCAGAGTGCACATCCGAGGTCGGCGGTGTGTGTCAGTGCAATAAAGGGTGAGGATCGCATGTAATTTTGTCAGTGCAATAAAAGGTGAGAATTATAGGTAATATGTCTGTGCAATAAAAGGTGAGAATTATAGGTAATATGTCTGTGCAATAAAAGGTGAGAATTATAGGTAATATGTCTGTGCAATAAAAGGTGAGAATTATAGGTAATATGTCTGTGCAATAAAAGGTGAGAATTATAGGTAATATGTCTGTGCAATAAAAGGTGAGAATTATAGGTAATATGTCTGTGCAATAAAAGGTGAGAATTATAGGTAATATGTCTGTGCAGACAAGAGTGTAGAAGGAAAATTAAGTTCGTGGACTGTAGCGTGTCTAGACGACAATGAGAATTACAGTTGTCAATGCAGTACAGGGCGCAAATAGAAGTAAGTTAATCAATGCAGTCAAGGGTTAGGATTGTAATGAGGTTAGTTAATACAAACAAAGGTTGAGGATTGAGATGACCTTATTTAAATTAAACAAAGGTGAGGATTGCAATGACGTTATTTAATATAAAGAAGGGTGAGGATTGAGATGAGGTAACTTAATATAAACAAGTGTGAGGATTGCAATGACGTTATTTAATATAAAGAAGGGTGAGGATTGAGATGAGGTAACTTAATATAAACAAGTGTGAGGATTGCAATGACGTTATTTAATATAAAGAAGGGTGAGGATTGAGATGAGGTAACTTAATATAAACAAGTGTGATGATTGCAATGACGTTATTTAATATAAAGAAAGGTGAGGATTGCAATGGCGTAATTTAATATAAAGAAGGCAGGATGGGGAAGCAGTAAGTTGTCAATGTATGATAAAGGTGAGAGAATATTAAATTTTTCACTTTGATAATGAGAAAGGGGGAAATGTTACATTTAGTTTGTCAGTGCTAAAAATGGTGAAGGGAATCTTCATCAAGTTGTCCAGGCAATCAAGATGCGAGAACATTATATGAAGTCTGAATGATCATAAGAAATTCCGATTTTTATCAATTATAGTACTTTCGTTTCGATCCCTACAAAGGTTTGGATTTTATATGGTACACAACTTACAATCAGCCCTGTATACTGTTTGTATTTAATCATTGCACTATTTACTATCGGTCAGGTACACTAATTTGTATTTAATCATTGCACTATTTACTTTCCGTCAGGTACACTAATTTGTGTTTAATTATATTATTGCAGTATTTACTATCGGTCATGTACACTACCTTGAATGTAATCAATTGCACTATTTACTCTCGGCCCTACACACTACTTTCAATTTAAGTGATTGTACTAATTACTACCAACCCTATACATTAATTTGGATCTTATCAATTACATATTTACTAAACATCATGTGCACTGATTTGGATTTTTTTATACCAGTGCAAACATTCTTACCCGAAGGAGTGATTGGGTGCAATGTTATAATCAGGGGTATAGTCTTAGAAAAAAGTGGGCATACGCCAGAAAAAAAAAGAAGTGGGGGAACGCCAGAAACTCGACTAAATGAAAGAGTTATAGATCAAATGCAATTCTTAAACATTTATTTTACGCAAACTCTGACAACGTGGATTTTTTTTACAAAAGTACTGGGGGGGGGGGGGGGCGCGTCCACTTCATACAAAAAGGTAAGGGGACGCCATTCTCCTCAGTTCACGCCCCACTACACCTCTGGTTGTAGTTGATTAACTGATTAACATACTATACTGAGGAGAATTACATCACTCTGAGAACATGTGTAATTAAAATTCTAGTACTTATAATTTTCTTTCACGTTCGTAAAGATAATTTTTAAAAGTATACCTAGACGGGTTTCGTTGCCTAGTAACGATGATGGTTGTGACGAGTATTAATAAAAACAAAATTAATCTTTTCATTCCTTTTTTTAAAATTCTGTTCTTCCTCTGATTTCTCGTACAAATTTGGTATTTGACTTGTAAATGAATTACGGAGGTTTCTTGGGATTTGTTTCTACTAAAAGAAAATCCATTATCTATATGTGTGAGTAATCGACATATTCATTGCCTTTAAAAAAAAAAGAGAGGTCCACCTGCTGTTTGCGGACACTGCTGACTGCCGTTGTCTAAAGTTTTAAAGTTTAGTAAATAGGCTCATTTCATATCATGGGAGTTATGGCCTGGTGTAGAAAATGAAACAAGTTACTTAATAGGAGACCACGTGACATGAATCAATATAGGTAGGAGTTTATTTTAATTTTCCAAATATTTGTTTCTGATCTGAAGATTCTATCCTGTTCAAAACGGCACTTGTCTTCAGAAAATCCCAGTGGGAATGCCCTGCAAGCCAGAAGACATGTGTGCAGATAACTCTGCTTGCTCGTCTCCACTTGGAGGGACTTGCGACTGTCAGCTAGATTTTTATCAGGTATATTTTAATTGGTTGATCATTTGCACGGTATATTTGTTGAAGTGAAACTAAACAATGCTTAGAGCAATTAATATCTGCGTATTTTTGAATTGGAGAAAGTTACTTATTTATTTATCTGTTCATAATATAATTCCAAGTTATAGGTACAGGACACTTCATGGGAAATATAATGGAACGCCATAGTGATGAGCGTTATAGGTACATGACACTTCATAATAAATGTAATAGAACACCAAAGTGATGAGCGTAACAGTTGATGCATGAAACTTACCTGTTTTTAACAAAAATAATTTTAATAAGTCTCGTTTGAAAAAATAATGATTTTAGACATCCTAGGCAATGTATAAAATCAGAAGAAGAAGAAGAAGAATATAAAAAATAATAATAATATTAACAGGAGAAATAACAACAAAAATAATAAAAATAAAATAATAGAATACGCAACAATCACTACATTTCAGAGTAAACGTAGGACTAAAATTCCCAACCAGAGGAGAAGAATACAACAAACACATAAAGACAACATCAGCATAAAAACTAGTAAGCCCCTAACCACTAACAGGCCTCAACAATCAACAAAGTCCAAGAAAATAGCAGTCAAACAATAATATCAGTACTTGAACAGCCAGCAAGACCAAACGGCAACTACAGGCCATCAATACCAATGTTATCATTAAAACAAAAACATTAAAAAAAATAAACAAAACCCGTATAACATAATGTCAATGACAATATTGTCAGTGAGAATAGCAACATGTACTAAGACTGCCTTGCACTATCTATTACCCTTATGCTTGGTTTAATGTTTCTGTATTGTAACTTATATGAACTCATGTTTTATGTTGACATGTACTGTCATCAGGTGGCTGGTCAGTGCGTACCCCGTAAACTGGTGGGTGAAAAGTGCCGAGACTCAGGCCAGTGTGCTCGCAGCAGCGGGTGCAACAAGGTGACCAAAGTCTGCGAATGCCTGGAAGGATATTATTCCAAAGATCGCCAATGTCAACCCAGTAGGTCACGTCTCTTAATTCTTCTCTTTCTCCCCCCTCACCCTTCTTTCTATCTCCACTCCCCCCTCTCTTTTTCTCTCCTGCACATGATCAATTCTGATGTAGTAAAATGAGTTCTGTGTGAAAAGATTTTAACGAGAGTGCGATATATTAGTCATTCAGCAGGAATGTGAAGTTCAGTTTATGATTATTCATGACCCTAGTACTCTGCAAATATTTTTTCTAAAAGGTGTTAATTTATCAAATTAATGCTATTTTGCATTATGTTTGTTTTGTTTCCTATCAGAAATTAAGTACGGTCTAACGCAATTTTGTAAACAACTATCAAAATCAATTTAAAAATAAGTCGTTAATTATTTTATATCTCGTAAATAGTTGTTATTTTAATAAATATTAAATTAGTCGTTAATTATTTTAGATCTCGTAAATAGTTATTATTTTAGTACATATTAAATATTTTATCAGTCCACTCTGTTGTTTCCATCACTTGTTCTGTCTCTCATTCACATCAAACGAACATCACGTAGAACACTAACCAAAACACGCCCACACAGTCCAGAAATGAGGAAACATAAGGTTTGTGTGGGCGTAAGAGGGGTGAATACAAACTTTATCTAAGTAGATTGGGCAACAGAACGATGACATACAGTCAGTCAATCCAAGCTTTCAAATAATATTCAGTCTTTCCATCAAATTAAAACATGACCTGCAACGTCAACCTTCTCAAACGTTTTGAATGAGTTTGTGACGTTCTGCTGGGAGATGGGCAAGGTGTTAATTCTTCACCACCCCCGGGCTGCCCGTAATCTTAGGCTAATCCCCAAACACACATTCTGGACACACGTGTTACAAAGATGAATGATAGATAATGTAGAATAGAAGACTAATAGTTCTAGAAGATAGCTCTAGTCCACCCCAGCCAACCCGATACATACAGCCAGGACACTAAGTAAATACGGGTGTCAGACTATAACATATGTGATTCACGCTAACAAAGTGACAAAGTGGTTTGAGTATCAACAATAAATGTATTTAACAAGAAATAACATAAGACAGCATGGTTACATATAGCAAATAGTTCAACAGTTACAATTAGTGTTTATAAATGTTTAAAGTTCATAATCACAACCATGTAGTGTTGTAAGACAATGTTTGAGTCCTATGGTACTATAGTAGTTATCTGGTTCATTCCTATGAGCGAACTATAAATGAGTTTATTAGAGAACACTGAATGTTTCTGAGTGAACTCTAAAAGTATTTCGTAGAGTTTGTCTACATTTTGTCTGAAGCTGTGTAGATGAAACTTTATAAATACATAGCTTTAGATCACCTGACGTAAATGTCGTTAGCAGACACGCACGTGGTCCATTGAATTGGCCTTTGGCCCATGGGTCATTCTGCTCTGGTGTTGCTTGCAGCCAAGTGCTCACCAACCAACAATCAAGATAAAGTGGCATCCAAGATGAAGTCTCAGACAAAGTGCCAGTCTTCCAATAAAATACATTTCAGCTAAGAAATCATCCTCATGTTTTCTCTGACCGAACACTCTTACTTATATAATCAACATACATTTAAAAATCATAAGTGAAATATAACAATATAAAATATAGTTAATGTCAAGGGATAAACACAAATATAGTATTAGTTAGGGAAGCAAAACCACATACCTTCGGCAGTATTATATACATAGAATGATTTCTTTCTGTGTTGATAACCGGCGATAAGATTAGTAGCATGATTATACCTAATTAACACGGGAAGCTAAAATATGTTTGCGTTAATGGTCAGATGCATCCTACTAACGATCTACAGATGAGATACTGGTACATTCGTTCATATGGCTGATCTGTGCTTTGATTGGTTAGTTTGTTTGTGTCTGGAACATTCAGGTATGTTTCTAGACTGGGGATAAGGTACAGCCTTTCTAGAAGGTAGGTTTACCTGTAGTCTGCTTTCTAGAAGAAGGGTGGGTGTGGGCTACATAAGCTATTATGTGACAGAGTTAACACCCGTTACTTGCCTTTATATTTCTTATTCTTTAATGCCAGAGTTGCAGCCAGGTCAGGAATGCACAGCAGAAGGCCAGTGTATAGAGAATGCTGAGTGCAGTTCACCTGAAGGCGGCCTTTGCACCTGCCACACCGGATTCTTTAAAAACTCCACACGGTGCTCTCTGTTGAAGGAGCCGGGAGAGAAATGCACGACCAGTGAACAGTGTGTTCACAACGCGGAGTGCTCAAAAAGTGGAACTTGCCAGTGCATGCCGGGATACTATTCCCAGAATGGAATTTGTCAGGTAAGGACGCGAGGTCAGGTAATATATAAGTACTTCTTAATATTGTTTATTTATGTCAAAAACGTCCCGAGACACTGACAACCAAATATTGACCATGTTTGATGAGATTTTGTCTGCGTTTATGTTGCGTTGTATTGTTTATCCCATTTCTATCGACAATGTTTGATGAGATTTTGTCTGCGTTTATGTTGCGTTGTATTGTTTATCTCATTCTGTCGACAATGTTTGATGAGATTTTGTCTGCGTTTATGTTGCGTTGTATTGTTTATCCCATTTCTATCGACAATGTTTAATGAGATTAATTTTTGTCTGCGTTTATGTTGCGTTGTATTGTTTATCTCATTCTGTCGACCAGAAGCAATGCGCATTGGTGTTTACTCGAGTTGCTGAGTCAATTGACACAATGTGTCACGTGTATTTATATACGATTTTTATTACACCAGAATGGTTTTCCACCCGGTCAAATTTGCACACAAGCGGGGCAGTGTGTGCAGTCCGCAGAGTGCTCTACCCCTCACGGGGGGATTTGCAAGTGCAGTTTGGGATTCTACGCTGCAACAGACAAGTGTCTTCCTTCAGTCGAGGTAAGGAACAGTGTATATGGGCTGGGGGGGGGGGGGGGAAGGAGTGTATGATTGATGCACCAGACATATTACCTGACCAGGATTAGCTCCCTTACCATACTTAGAATCGATTAATTTACAAGAATGTCAAAGACTGAAAAGTCCGCTACTCGCGCTGTCTGAGAGTGTCAAGATGAAAGCATTTATCTACTACTACTACTACTACTACGGGAAATGCACATATTCTCCACGTAACATTTATGTTGTTTGCAGTTCCTTATCGCGAACAGTATTTGTCGCAAGATATGGTAGTTATAAGTATTCAGTGGTGCCTTAAAGTCGTAGACTCTTTCCTCACTTTCTCACCTGTTATGAGTGTTGCATATATACAGCAAAAGCCAGTAATGCATTGGCATATTGAAGAATATAACCAATGAACATTATCTTTAAAAATGTTTGTGGCTTGAGAGAATAGGGATATGTTCATTTCATTATCAGATTTGATATTGCTTAGTAGGAATTATTTAAAGGAACATCTGACCGTGTTAGGACTGAGCGCAGTGTCGACTTTTTATCCAGTGGAATGAACACAAACATGTCCAGGGAGTGTCAATTGGGCTCCAAATGGAACACTTTTTACAACAAAAGAATATGTTAAAATACGAAGTACTGTACGTGAATTTATTTTGGATAAACTTGCATTCAGGTTTATTGCATTAATTGTAATACATCAATCTTTTCATCGACAAGTTGCAAAATAGAAATGGTAAACTCTGTCCTAAAAGATGTGTACCACTAGAAAGTCTGAGATAAGTTTGAAAGTGACGTACAGTACTGAATATATTTGCAAGACAAGCCATTAGAAATACTGAAATATCTTCAAAATAAAATTTGATATCAGGCACATCTTGAAGAAATTTATATCTTTCAAATCTTGATGCTGCTTATCTGAAAAGTGTTCCTTTACCTGTACAAATTGGATACTAAATTCAATATTTACCATCACACACAGAATTAGCAATCAAGGACATTTAGATTTAGAAAACTCCATCGTTTCCTTTTAATAAAGTCGTAACGAGTTCTAAACACCGTAGGTCGTATGATGTGTGTATAGGATTTTGTTTGAATAAAGTCGTAACGAGTTCTAAACACCGTAGGTCGTATGATGTGTGTATAGGATTTTGTTTGAATAAAGTCGTAACGAGTTCTAAACACCGTATGATGTGTGTATAGGATTTTGTTTGAATAAAGTCGTAACGAGTTCTAAACACCGTATCGTATGGTGTGTGTATAGGATTTTGTTTGAATAAAGTCGTAACGAGTTCTAAACACCGTATGATGTGTGTATAGGATTTTGTTTGAATAAAGTCGTAACGAGTTCTAAACATCGTATCGTATGGTGTGTGTATAGGATTTTGTTTGAATAAAGTCGTAACGAGTTCTAAACACCGTATCGTATGGTGTGTGTATAGGATTTTGTTTGAATAAACCACTCAAAACACAGTGCTCTGTCCTATCGATTCATTGTGACTTAGGGAAGGAACGAAGATTTGAATAAAACTTACGAAAACATGCCACAACTTTGTGTTCAGAAAACTGTAATGTGATCTCTGTAAAATAGGACAATCCCAGTATTTATACACATCCTGGTTGACTTTGTGTATTAGACAAAATTTGTAAAGATAAATTTTCGGACTCCCGTATTTCGCTTTAAGTTTGTCTTGCTGTGGGTAATATGTTGAATAAAAAGCTTGATGTTGCCTCACTGTATTGTCTTCTCTAGCTGTAAAATCTTGATGTGGCCTCACTGTGCCGGTTATCTGTAGCTGTATAAATCTTGATGTATCCCCATGGTGCCTTTATCTCACAGGTCGGCAAACCGTGCAGCGGTCTCGGTCAATGTGTGACGAATGCAGAATGCTCGTCTGGGTTTTGTGAATGCACAGGTGACTTCTACCGCTACGGCAAGATGTGCAAAAAGCGCGTGGGAGCAGGGGACACTTGCACCGGGCTGGGCCAGTGCGTCGACAACTCCGAGTGCTCCTCCCCAGTGCGCGGCAAGTGCACATGTGCGAAGGAATATTTCCAGCAACAGGGAGGTGATTAATTTGATAATCTCTAGTGACCGTGATTTAGACTTATCATCTGTGTATATCAGTAATTGCATCAAGCATAAAGAATAGTATTTTTTTGTATCACACATGGATCACTGCCACTATGTTATCCGCTTAGATCATTGTCATGTAGACACATGTGTGGATTGTCTTCGTTTAGTCGTCTATGTGGATCTTTGCCATTTAGACACGTGTGTGAATTGTCTTCGTTTAATCGTCTATGTGGATCTTTGTCATTTAGACGCATGTGTGGATTGTCTTCGTTTAGTCGTCTATGTGGATCTTTGTCATTTAGACACGTGTGTGAATTGTCTTCGTTTAATCGTCTATGTGGATCTTTGTCATTTAGACACATGTGTGGATTGTTTTCGTTTAGTTGTCTATGTGGATCTTTGTCATTTAGACGCATGTGTGGATTGTCTTCGTTTAGTCGTCTATGTGGATCTTTGTCATTTAGACACGTGTGTGAATTGTCTTCGTTTAGTTGTCTATGGATCTTTGTCATTTAGACACATGTGTGGATTGCTTTCGTTTAGTCATCTATGTGGATCTTTGTCATTTAGACACATGTGTGGATGTGTGGATTGTCTTCGTTTAGTCGTCTATGTGGATCTTTGTCATTTAGTTACATGCACAGAATCACTATATGTTATATTATTCTCACTCCCCTACCTTTTTTCTCTAACTTATAATCTTTTGTTATCTACATTTTTTTCTGTTCTTGTCTCTTCTCTTCTCTTCCCTTCCCATCCCCTCCCTCCCTCCATCTGTCTGTCCGTCCGTCCGTCTATCCATCCATCTATTCGTCCATCCATCCATCCATCCATCCATCCATCCATCCATCCATCCATCCATCCGTTTATTTGTCTGTCACATGTCTCGTTACTTTTGTTTGAAACAATGTCAATTCATTATGAAATCAGACCATTGCCTGTCATTAATATTTATAGATTATCGACATATACACATCTGGATAAGAAACAAGAGCTACTTTGGAGTCTAAATAACATTTTCATTTAGTAATTTATGTACTACATTGTCACTTAATAATGTAAACAGGTCAGAGTCATTTTGTCCTCAAATAAGAAGTTTAAACTTAAATATAAGACTTTGTATTTCGAACCGCAGAATGTAAACAAAGAATTCTGGTGCCAGAAAAGTGTGGAGGACTGGGTCAGTGCACAGACAACGCTGAATGCACGTCCAGAACAGGGGGCGTGTGTCTGTGTTCCCTAGGGTTTTACGAAGACGAAGGCCAGTGCCACAGAAAACAGGATGCCGGGAAAGAGTAAGTAAAAGACGAAGTTCGCCATCTCTGTAGACCACTTCTGGAAGTATCCATTATAAACTGTTGCTAAAATAATGTATCCATAATAAATTTTTGCTGACATGAGGTATCTATTATAAATTTTTACTGAAATGATATATCCATTATAAATTGTTCCAGAGCAGATATCCATTATAAACTATTGCTGACTTAAAATGTCCAATGGGAAATGTTCATGATTTGATATATCCATTGTTATTTGCTCCTGACTTGAAATATCCAGTGTGAAATGTTCCTCAGTTGAAGTTGTACAATATTAAACAAAAAGAGTCATGATTTAAGATAAACGAAATTTATAATGTATATGACACCAAACGTCATAAACTGGTAGATATTCCCATTTGTTCAACAAGTGAAATTTTCCTGATATCGAATACGGACGAGAAATGTCTCAATATCCGGGAGTGAATAAACAATAACATAAAATGCCATTTACCCTATTTACACAAGACGTAAAACGCTTTACATGTGAAAAGTTCGAACGATCAACATGACAGTCTCAGAAGTCTTGTATCCATTGCATTTTTTTTTTAAAATCCTGTCTACCAGGTGTATTGAGGCAAAGCAGTGTGTTGACAATGCAATCTGCGCACCCCCTACCGGAACAGGTATCTGCGCATGCGAAGCGTGGTATTACCAGGAGAATGGCAAGTGTTTTAAGCGCAAGAACGTCGGGGAGAGCTGCAACGAAGGGCAGTGCGTCGACAAGGCCACGTGCACGTCCAAGGTCGGAGGTCAATGTCGCTGTGAAGCTGGGTACTATCAGGACGGTCGGCTGTGTGCGGGAAGTAAGTTGTGCGTGTGTATATATGAGCCTTTGAGAGTAAAAACCACGAATATAGAATATATTATGCATCTACCTACCTATTTATCTACCAACCTAATCTAATCTATCTATTTGACTGACTGATTGACTGTATGTCTATGAGTGATGTAGATAGAAATTATAATCGTACTTTAAAGTTTTAGTCTTCTCTTAGAGATACAATATATTTTTCTATATAACGTTATTAGCCTTGCCGTGTCATTTAAAACATCTTATACGTATAACTCACAAGTGACTGATATTGTATGAAACAGTTTTGTCCGAATTGTAATAGATTGTCTGATAACCCAATTGATAAAAAATAACTATTGATAGATATCCCGCCAAGTGACCGGTGCACGGCCGAGGGCCAGTGTGTGGTGAACGCGGAGTGCTCTACTCCTTACGGAGGTCGCTGCCAGTGCAAGGCCGGCCATTACCAAGATGGCGCCAAGTGCTTCCCGCTCTTACCACCAGGTACTTCCTGCCTGTCTACAGACCAGTGCATCATGAACGCCATCTGCTCTCTTCAGCTGGACGGCAGCAAGGAGTGTTCCTGCATGAAGGGTTATTTCCCAAACGGAGACTCCTGCGAACTGATTAAAAACGCTGGCGAGAGCTGCACAGGGATTGGCCAGTGTGCGGAAAATTCCGAATGCTCGTCTTCTCGCGGTGGACGCTGCGACTGCAAACTCGGTTTCTACCGGGAAGCTGGACAGTGTATTCCTATCAAGAAAGTGGGCGAACCTTGCAGCGGACAGGGTCTGTGCGTGGCTAACGCTTCCTGCTCGTCAGACTATTCCGGCTTCTGCATATGCAACGAAGGGTTCCACATCGATGCTGGGAAATGCTCGCCGCGCAGGCCTGCCGGTGACCGTTGCACGGAGGCCATGCAATGCGTGGCGTTCGCGGAATGTTCTTCGACTAAACGCAAGTGCACGTGTGTGCAGAATTTCTACGAGTACCAGGGTGCCTGTTTGCCAGTCATCAACGCTGGCCAGCCTTGCGAACGCTTTGGCCAATGCGTGGCCAATGCTGAGTGTTCCAGTGGGTATGGGGGGTTGTGTCAGTGTGTGGAAGGATACTACAAGAATCAGGCTGCCTGCGTGCCCAGGATCCAGGTGGATGGGCTGTGCACTGGAAAGGACCAGTGTGTCGCCAATGCTGAGTGCTCCTTGGAACTCATTGGCACTTGCAAGTGTAACCTTGGGTAAGTTGACTCATTGTCTTACACATTGCCTCAGTGTGAATGGGGAATAATAATATCAAGAGATACATTGAATGTTCAATATTGCTGTTATTTATGTTTTAAATGTTATCATGGTTAGTGTGACGCCAAAGTTACTTATTTAATGGACATTATTATTATTAATTAATTAGTCATCCAAAACTAATTACAAGTGATGAGAATCTTAATTTATTTTATTAATGATCCTCCAACAGACAGCACTCGTCTCTCTCACTTGGCGGATATGCGGACGCTGTAAACGTTTTTTCTCTTCTACAACTTTAACGATAAACACAATCTTTCCGTCGGTGGAATACATTTTTCCTAAAGGAGGAGATAAATCCTTCTTTAATCATCATTTAGCGAGCTCCCATCCACCCACTTTCTTCTGCAACATAGGTTATCAATATGCGTAAAAAAAAGGTCAATAAATTTATTAAATCAGCAATCAAACATACATATGACAAACACAATGAATTAGATTACTTGACATTAATTAATTCTATGAAACCACATTAGAATAATTTGTATAAATCACAGTCTTATCTCTATAATGCAATTCAATACAAATCACAGGATAGAAAATAGAAATGGAGTTATTACAGATAAGAGATAATAGTTTGGTCATAACCTGGATTAACCATGTCTCAACAATGACAGATGAATAATGACAATGCGCAATCTGTTAGGACAGTAGAAAAATAATAAGCATATTTGAAAATATGGCTTAACTACAGAGCATCGGTGTGAACACAGCTGTCAGTTTCAAAATCATGTGCAGGATCTAATATAGTGTGTAATGCTTGTACATTATCCAGATCAAATGTCATTTAGTATAGATTGTGATTTTGTATTCAGTTGTGCTACTAAGTTTAAACAGTTAATCATTTTAAAAAGATAGTCGTTAGAAAGATTATTAATTATTAACTTTGAACTATTTCTGTTGAACATTTGGTCTCAGAGTCTGGATTAATCAGCTAATAAATTTAATACAATTTCGGATTAACTAATAAATATCTCATTCAAAGCTGAAGGTCTATTTTCTGAGCCATTGACAGAAAACTAAATATGATAACTTCTGACAGACTTTTCGATTAGAAAATATAATTCAAAATGCGTGAAATTAAAAATGAATTTTCGTCCCGAGCCGATATCTCAGATCGGTTTGGAATATGCAATTGTGTGGTAGGGAACGAGAAATAAAAGATTATCAGAAAGAAACTATAACTCGTGCGCCATTTTAACACAATGAAACATATCAAACGGGAGAGAGGGAATCAAATACAAGGTAACTTCAGTACAAATGTTTATTTACTTGTTCGTAGCTACAATCCAGTGCGCGGCAACTGTATCAAACAGATCGAAGCCGGCAAGCCGTGCGAGGGTCTTGGCACGTGTGTCACGAACTCGGAGTGCACGTCATCCACGCAAGGGGTTTGCACGTGCAATGAGAATTTCTTACAGCTAAACGGGGTGTGCGTGCCCTTGAAGGAAGTCGGCCAATTGTGCACCGGAGAAGAAGAATGCACCCCTAACAGCGCCTGTGCCGAGACCTGTCGTTGCAGACCTGGTTTTTACAAGGACAAGGGGATGTGTAACGAGAAGAAAAATGTCGGGGAGGTGTGCTCTTTCGACGATATGTGTAAGCAGTATGCCATTTGCTCATCGGAGGTCAGTGGTTTGTGTCGCTGCATGGATGGATTCTTCAACCAGGGTGGACTCTGCGGTGGTCGTAAGTACACCTTTCTTTCTTTAGCAACTTTTCATTGCATCTCAATGCATCCGTACAACCATGGCATCAGAAACAATTTTCTATGCACCCCACCACCCTTTATCGTCCATCGCGATCAACATCACTCTACCATCTCGAACAACAAGAACCAAGTTCAAATACCATCAATATCATAAGCATCATCATCAATTACAAAATATTCCAGCCTTTTGTATCTTAATAAGTATAACCGATTTAGAGGACTGATGGTATATGACGTCATACGACTGTGAGCACAGTATGACGCAGTAAGCATCGTATTCATTATCGTCATTTTTCGTAACATTGTATTCTTTTTCTTTGGGTTTTCTCTCTTCCAAAAATTAGATGGCTACTTTTTGTATTAAAATTAACAATGTTTTCACTTTTTTGAAAAGTGTCAGTTGACGAAATAAAAAAAAAACTGTCAGGTGAAAAGTTACTTTTTTTCAGACACACTTCTGAAGGCCATTCTGTTATACTGTCAAAACAATATCTGCAAATTATGGTGCATAGGTTTCTTCTTTGAAAGTTAAATAAACAAGAAATTACTTTTTTCTCGAGAGTGAATCATACGTTACACATTGGTGACAATTCAGTGCCCATTCTTGAATGGTAGCAGCAGTTTGTGGTTTTTACTGCAGCAATTTTTAATTTATAATGATTTACGTCTTGACAACAGCCATTCCTAATTTACGTCTTTACTGCAGGCATTCTAGTTTGTAATAAATCACGTCTTTAATGCAGCCATTACTAAAGTAATTTGCGTCTTTACTGCAGCCATTCCTAGTTTGTAAGTATATAGGTCATTATAAAGCCATTGCTAGCTTATAAGTATTTAGGTCATTATGAAGCCATTGCTAGCTTATAAGTATTTAGGTCATTATGAAGCCATTGCTAGCTTATAAGTATTTAGGTCATTATGAAGCCATTGCTAGCTTATAAGTATTCAAATCATCTTGGAGCGACTCTTAGCTTGTAAGTATTTAGGTCATTTATGCATCCATTCCTAGTTTATAATAATTTACATCTTTACTGCAGTAATTCCTGTTTGTAATAATTTACTCTTTACTGCAGCCTTTACTAGTTTGTAATAATTTAATTCATTGCAGCTTCTCCTAGACTGTAAGTATTTAGGACATCCTTCAACCATTTCTAGTTTGTAATAATGTAATTCATTGCAGCCTCTCCTAGACTGTAAGTATTTAGGTCATCATGCAGCCATTTCTGGTTTGTAATAATGCACATCTTCACTGCAGGCGTCGCACCGGGAGACTCTTGCTCTTCTGCCGGTCAGTGTGTGGTCAACGCAGAGTGCTCCACTCCTAAAGGAGGGGTGTGCCAGTGTAATGCTGGGTTTTACAGAGATGGTGACAAATGCTTCCCCCTAAAACCCCCTCAAGAACCTTGTGCCTTGACAAGCCAGTGTGTACAGCATGCAGAATGCAAGCGGAGCACTGCCAGTGAGGCATGTTTGTCACCTTTATTTACATTATGTTTATTTGCAGTCATTTGCTTTTGGAAGGGCGGAATGGGATATATATATAAATATACTTTCACCTTCTGTTTAATGTTTATTCACAGTAATTAAAGCCATTAGATGAAATGATACTAATGTTTATGGAATGTAATAAAATGACAATAAAACCCGAGGTGCGGAAAGCCGTCGCTTAAAATGTTAGACGTGAATTATTGGTGCACAAGTGACAATTTCAATAAGATTTCAATCCAATAAGAGCTGTTGTTACATAGCGTCGGACTACTTATTTATGGATCAATACTAGTACTGATTTCTTTGAAATAGGAGTTTGATTCCTTCCAGGTGTGTACATGTCTTGATGGCTACTTCAATGCTGGTAACACATGCGTAAAGCTCCGGAAGGCGGGCGAGTCTTGCAACGCCAACGGTCAGTGTGTGGCCCATGCCGAGTGCTCTACGCCACAGGGTGGACTTTGCGTTTGTGATCAAGGTTTGTTCTAGGAATAAATTTATGTCTGTGAAAAAGACAAATAGAGCTGGATGGTACGAAAAAAATATGGGTGATCCATTACCTGTTCGCTGTCAAGATAGTAGACTTAGTGTCTCTTCTGTCGGATGGGGCGATAAACGGGATCATGTGTCTGTTAAAGGCTGTGTACACTCAATATCTCATTATAGTAACAAAAAAAGAAGAAAAAGGTTAGTCAGCTGAGGAAAACTTGCTCTAGAAAATCTGCCAATACTCATTTTATGATCCACGTTACATTATCTCACCTCCAAAACTTAATTTTACTCTCACCTTTTTCTTGCATTTCTCTACGACATCAGTGAGAGAAGGGAAAGAACTCGAAATACAAATAATATTTTAAAATAATTCAATTAAAATTATTTTGCACAAGCAACAGCTAATTGTTAAGAATTTTTTTTTAAAGATTAAATCTTTTTATGCACAATTTTACCTTTGTTTTCAACCGAACTGTAGCCACCGTAGTAATGAAAGATGCTGCGATCCATGGCGTTACTTGCTCAATGCTTTTAATAAAAAAAAATATTGACAAACTCAGCCACGTAGTCTGTGTTGTTAAAAAGTTATGTGGCTCTTGAACACTTTTATGAATTGAAGATTTAAAGCCGCATTTTTTCTCCGTCAGTCTCAAGTGAAGTCTAAATTGTATTCCAGGGTTTTATGCGTCTGCGTCCGATGGTTCCTGCAAGGCGGAAATACCAGTAGGTCTTGCATGCACTTCCAAAGACGTGTGTGCCAAGAACGCTGAATGCTCATCAAGTGTAGGAGGCACCTTGTGCAGGTGCAGAGAAGACTTTTATAAGGTACCAGAAGAACCTGTCATATGTTTGGCATGTTTGGCAAATTTGGCACCAGACGTGTTGTTAATTTTTAACGAAAGCTAAAAGCTGTACATTTTCTAAAAACAGCCATAAAATGCATTACTTAATCATAGCCAACAGTGACATGGGTTTATTGACTGCAATGTTTACATTCTGCTTTATATTGTGACATGGTCATAGAAATGTGTGTGATTACGAATGCATGTCATTATGGTATGTCACTATTCCTATACGACAAGTTCAGCTCTGTACAGTCCATTTTGACCAAGATGAAACATATAGAACGCGTATAGACAGAGAGAGAGAGAGAGAGAGAGAGAGAGAGAGAGAGAGAGAGAGAGAGAGAGAGAGAGAGAGAGAGAGAGAGAGAGAGAGAGAGAGACAGAGAGAGAGAGAGAGAGAAAGAAAGAAACAGACACACAGATAACGAATGAATAAGATGGACAGATATACAACAAATTCACAAAATCGCACAAAATTATATTCACTGAATCCGTCCATATGTGGCGCTTAATTAAGAAAGTGAATCTCTGCTACCACTACAACTACGACCACTACTACTACTAATACTACAACTACTACTAGTCCTATGACCACTACAACTACGACCACTACTACTACTAATACTACAACTACCACTAGTCCTATGACCACTACAACTACGACCACTACTACTACTAATACTACAACTACTACTAGTCCTATGACCACTACAACTACGACCACTACTACTACTAATACTACAACTACCACTAGTCCTATGACCACTACGACTACGACCGCTACTACTACTCACTCGTTTGCTTGTATTTTTTTATTAGTAACTGCTTACTACTGCTACCACCACCACCACCATGACTATGACGATGTCGTTTTAATTTAGTAAGAAAATGTATAAGTATTCTTAACATGAAATAACGTAAACCAAATGACTATTAGCATTCATAAACTTCAAGTCAGTTTGTATGTAGCATGTGAAGAAAATCTCATTGAAATAAAACAAAAATGATATTACTGCTAACTGTGTTACCATTTTAGAACTATATAATTTATTATATTATAAAACTTGAACACTGTTTGAAATGATCAAAAACTGTCAGGTGAGTGGTGAGTGTGTACTACGTAAAGAGCCCGGCGAAGACTGCAGGGATTCCGGGCAGTGCATGAAAAACACAGAATGCTCCATGGCAACAGGTCGCTGTCAGTGCCTCAAGGATTTTTTTGAGCGGAAAGGGACCTGCGAACCTGGTATGTTTGTTGCCGGATGGCAAAGACGTGCTTAATTACCGACAAAATTCGTGAATAAGCAGAAAGTGAATGACGTGTTTAATAACGGACAAAATATTGTGTGTGCTTATGAAAGACGTGTTTAATAACGGACAAAATATTGTGTGCTTATGAAAGATGTGTTTAATAACGGACAAAATATTGTGTGTGCTTATAAAAGACGTGTTTAATAATGGACAAAATATTGTGTGTGTTTATGAAAGACGTGTTTAATAACGGACAAAATATTGTGTGTGCTTATAAAAGACGTGTTTAATAATGGACAAAATATTGTGTGTGTTTTTGAAAGACGTGTTTAATAATGGACAAAATATTGTGTGTGCTTATAAAAGACGTGTTTAATAACGGACAAAATATTGTGTGTGTTAGGAAAGACGTGTTTAATAAAGGAATAAATGTCCCGTATGCTTATAATAGTAATGTGAAGAGCATTAATAACAGACAGAATATCATGTTTTCTTATAATCGGCAAGTTGAAGGTTCTCAATAATGGACAAAAAATAATTTTGGCTAATAACCGAAAGAGTTAGGCTTGTCCAATAACGGATAAAATATCACGTATGTTTAAAACCGGAGTGTGAAAGACGTGCTAAATGTTGACACTACAGTTGTGTGTGCTTATAAGTGAAATATTCTAAAAGTATTTAGAATCACTCTAGAAGAGCGATGCCAAATTGCATTTTAAATGTAGACGTCCTTGTCTTGAAAACTTTATTCAACGAACGGCACAGTGATTCCACCTACGGAGCCTTGCACTGCTGAGGGCCAGTGCGTGGACAATGCGGAGTGCTCTTCCCCTACCGGAGGCCTGTGTGAGTGTAATGCCGGATTTTACGTCGAAAACGGAAAATGCGAGACAGTCAAGTCCCCTACTAAGGCGTGCACAGCATCCATACAGGTATAACATCACGTGACTTCGCCGAAAGTATTTAATGTCATAATTTCTGGGAGAGTGAGCATGTTGGGAAGATTTTCGTTTCTTTCTGAATGTCATAATTTCTGGAGAGTGAGCATTTCGGCCTTTGGGAAGATTTTCGTTTCTTTTTGATCTAAGGAGTTTGGTTTCGTGTTTCAATAGTTCTTCGACCTTAACATTGGGTATTGTGACCTCTAACGGATTAGTATCTTAAAGTACAAGTAGCTGTAGTAGATATACAATTAAAAATTAATGATAAATTTATGTGCATTTTAAATCTCAAGGAAAAATTGAATAATAACTGTCCTGCACTAAAAGAAATCTTAAAAATAAAATCCGAATCATATGCAAGGCTATTTCTCTAATATAACAGAGCTTACTCCATGCAAGTCAAAGTGTTGTTTGGTCCTTGTTTCCACTGAATGATGTCCCTTTTATCAGTTTGTCGATCCTCAAATAATTATAGAACTCTATTATTATTATATCTAACAAATGTTAAATACTATTTTGGGATGCAATGAACGAAGATTATCTTTTTAACTGAAAGGCGAACAGTACGATTTTTTTTTCAAGATATATTTGGGTTTCGTTTCTTTAGATAACGAATCTCGCTCTGTGACGTGGGGCTTTGTAATTTTTTTTCATTTAACATTGGCCACCATTAAAAAATTAAAAACTAATTAAATACTAATTAAATCAAATGAGCATAGCGCTATTATAATTAGAAATACTTTGAAAAATAAATTAACATAGTTAAATTTTAAATAAACAATGAAAATTACAAGATTGAAATTAAATAAAAATAATAAATAAAGTACTATTACTGTGCCATTGATTTTTTTTTACTTTAGTTTACTTTTTTAAACGAATTCAATTGCTTTTCATATTAGTATATTAGTGTCTCTGCTCTAGGAGAACAAGTTTCAGGTCAAAGATTGATAAATGTGTTCACTACTCTGCCAAGCAAAGCACTACCTGTGACGTAATCATTGTAACGCTCCTGCCATAGACACAATTTGAAGCTAAAAATACTTAGTGCTATATCTTTCATTGTGGAGAGCGTATTCATTGCAATACTCCAGTTCGACCCCCTCCCCCTCTCTCTCTGTGTCTCTCTCTTGGTCTAATACAGCCAAACGTAAGCTGGAATTTAAAATAAACAAGAGTTTGATTTCTTTCAGGGTAGAGAACGTATTCATTGCAATACTTCAGTCAGCCCTCTCTCTAAGTCTAAATAGCCAAACGTCAGCTGAAATTTAAATAAATATGAGTTTGATTTCTTTTAGTGTGGAGAGAACGCCGAGTGCTCGCGTTTCGGGGTGTGTCAGTGTTCCATCGGGTACTACTCACAGAGCGAGTCATGCAAGCGAGCTAGAAAAGCTGAAGAGACGTGCATACGTGAGGGGCAGTGTGACATCAACGCAGAGTGTTCTACCCCTTATGGTGGCGTATGTGAATGTAAAAAGGGCAAGTAACACAAAATCACAATTGGTGTGTGTGTGTGTGTGTGTGTGTGTGTGTGTGTGTGTGTGTGTGTGTGTGTGAGAGAGAGAGAGAGAGGGAGACAGAGACAGACAGACAGACAGACAGACAGAGATTGGGAGAGTCATGTACTGTACAAAATATATATTGATGATTTTGATATTCTTTTGTGTTTCGTTGCTGCAGACTTTTTTTCCAGACAAGGTGATTGCGTGCAACAGATAGAGGCTGGAGAACCGTGTACAGAGGAAGACGTATGTATCGAGAATGCCAATTGTTCAAGCAGTATTCGCGGCGCGTGCACCTGCAACGAAGGATTTTATCAAGATGGGCGTACATGCCGGAAAAAGGTAGCGTTCGCGTCTAGAAAGAGTTCATTTTGTAACGTCTGTCTTAGGAAACTTTTCCATATTTTATTATACTAAAGTCTGTTTGGCTGTCTAAATGTGATTGCATATTTGCCAAAGTCTGATCCATCGTATATTATAAATTATTAAAGTCTTAAAATTCTAAAGAAGCTGATTTGAAAAACATTTATTGCTTTCTGGAACAGGTAAACGATGCTACTGGATTTGAAGCTGTCGAATTATTTCTTTGAAGGATTTTCCAGATGTAAATAATTTCAAGTCTGATCCTGTAGGGATTAATGGAATTTTGTCTATGACTTTGTCATTGGTACATAATATATTCGCTGTGACGTTATTTGAATATAAATTTCGTCTATGACTTTCATTTGCACATCTTTGCAAGCATAAATGAGAAATGCAGAATACAATTGTATATTAATATGCAAAACCGTTATAGAAGAATGCACTACAATTATGGAAAACTGTATGTAAACTATTAGATTAGGTTAGATAAACATCAGTGGCATATTGTACATTGATAAATGGGAATTTTGTTTTATTATTAATTGTGTATTCACGCTGAATTTAGTAAGCTAGGTCACTCATCTGCTGAGTTTCAAATCTAGGTTGGCGCGGAGTCGCGCTGCACGGGGATTGGACAGTGTGTAGCCAATGCCGAATGCACGCCTCGTTCTGGAGGCACGTGCAAATGTGACACTGGTTTCTACGTACAGTCCGGCGAATGCAAGTATGTCATATCTTATAACAATACGTCACACTTTCGAAACAATCATTGCCAAAACATCCATGGCTATGCTTTTGGACAAAGTATTGTTTAATAAGTTTTTCACTGTAGAAATATTATATATCTGTGTGGCCAGGCTTTACGGGAGAAGAGAGCAATTTATATTTGTGTGTGTGTGTGTGTTTGTGTGTGTGTGTGTGTGTGTGTGTGTGTGTGTGTGTGTGTGTGTGTGTGTGTGTGTGTGTGTGTGTGTGTGTAATTAGGCTATTTAGATGTACAGATTAAATATAGTTAAACGATTTTTTTCTGAACCGTTAAAGAATTAACGAATATTTCTTTAGTAAACCCAACGCTACCTCATTCGATTTATAGTAACTAATATCTTTAAAATAATATTATTGATCCGCAGGAAACGTATCGAGGCAGGGGAGTCATGCAGTGGGTTCGGCCAGTGTGTGGACAAAGCTGAGTGCACGTCACGGAATGGTGGATTGTGCTTGTGTGTCGCTGGATACTATCAGGATGCCGGCACGTGTAAACAGAAGAAAGACGAAAGGGAAGCTTGCATGTGAGTGTCTTTAGTCGATAGGATTAGTATTATTTTAAATGTTGCCTTAAACATCTGTATTTTAGCAATACAAACTTTTGCCCATTCAGTATTCGAATCAATCTTGTAAATGATGGAGATTGATGGTTGTCAATTTTCTGTCCAATGTTTCTTGCTAGACTAGTAGGTGTGTTTCACGAGGATGCACCAAGTACTATGCAGACCGTCAGTGGCGTTTGAAAAACAGCTTTGCAAAAGCACTTAATGTATTTATAAAAATTCAGTATTTTAATGCTCTAAAATTATTTATCATTTTTTGATTGATTTTCTTGATGTTTCCGATCGGTAAAGTATCTCTCTCCAAAAACTGTGTATTTGAATTAGATTTCGTCCAACGTGGAAACCTGAGTAGTTCTGTTAGAGAGCGGTTCTGGATTAAGTTTTAGTCACTGAGTGTAAAATGCTTAAATACCCACTTCCTAAATATTTACACCAAAACATATTTTAAATTAGTTGCTATCTAGAATAAAAATAGCTTCGATGTGAATAATTCACATTGTGAAATTAAAGTGTGTTAATTAAAAACTTGAAATCAGAACATTTTAATTTCTAACAAATCTCTGGACCCTTTGTGACAATGACAGGGATTCTGCCGAGTGCGTCGACAATGCTGAGTGCACGAGCCGCTATCTGGGCGAGTGCAAGTGCATCAAAGGATTCTACCCGGTGAAAGGAGGCTGTCGACAACGGAAACTGGTTGGCGAGGCCTGCGAGGACGGCCAGTGTGTGGAGTACGCTCTGTGCGCGTCCACAACGACCGGAGCATGCTTCTGTAAGCCAGGGTACTTCCAGGTCAAAGGCCGCTGTGCTGGGGGTGAGTCTGTTGGCTAGGATAAGTTCATTTGGTTCTTTGTGCGAGTACTCACCACGATATTTATTCTTAGTTTGCCCCAAGAAATGTCATACACACAAGTTCCCATTAAATGAACGCAGTTTGCCACTTCAGTGAGATTTTCGAGGACGAAGTATTTCATGTAAATTTTTATGAAAACAAAAAAAATAACATTATGCTTTATAAAATGTATCTTCAGTATTTTTAAATTATTATTTTGTGACCATTTCTGTTATAATGCACAATATCTCTTTATTGTTCAGTCAAATAACTGCCTACGTTATCGTCTTAGTTCTCTCCCCCCAAACCCTCTCCTTCGGAAGTCAGTTGTTCCTTTAAGAAAATAGTTTATACGTATTTAATTTCAATTCAATTCGTACACATTTCATTTTTATATTCCAACACTCAGTGGTTACGTCAACAATATTACTGTCTTCTTACAGCGAATCTTCCGGAAACGTCATGCAGCGCTCTTGGACAGTGCATAGTAGATGCGGAGTGCTCTTCCCCTGTCGGCGGCCTGTGCGAGTGCATGGAGGGCTTTTACTCGAACGGAAAGCAATGCTCTCCCTTGATCCCGCCAGGCAAGACGTGCACAGATAGCGACCGATGCGTGGACAACGCCATCTGTCAAGGAGACGACACCAGCTCTCCGACAAAGCGGTGCGAGTGTGGAACTGGTTACTTTAATGACGACAAAGGGTGCGTCCCGCTCAAGCGACCTGGAGAGACGTGCCTGAAACGAGGCCAATGTGGAGACAATACTGAGTGTAGTTCTCCATACGGAGGAAGGTGCGAGTGCTTGGCGGGTATGTACAGAGAAGGCTTCCAGTGCAAGCCAGTCATCTCTGCTGCGCAGCCTTGTACCTTCAGCGGTCAGTGCGTCGAGAATGCGGAGTGCTCCACGCCCAACGGAGGGATCTGCGAATGCCAGGAAGGGTTTTACGAAGAGCAAGGTAAATGCTACCAGAAGAAACAGGCGGGCACCCCCTGCACAGCGCTCAACCAGTGCGTGAACAACTCGAACTGCGCGCTGTCGAAAGGAACTTGTGAGTGCCAAATCGGCCACTTCTCTTACCAAGGTGCGTGCTTTCCGGAAGTTCCAGCCGGCCGACCGTGCAAGACGTTTGGACAGTGCGTTCTGCACGCCGAATGCTCGAGCAGTGCCGGCGGGTTGTGCCAGTGCCAGGACGGATATTACGTCAAGGATGGCGCATGCGTGCAGCGAATCGCTGTACAACGCTTCTGCGCGGAGGAAGGGCAGTGCGTGGACAATGCCGAGTGTGCAGAAAGGACGGGCACGTGCGAGTGTAACGAAGGGTTCTATCACCAGAACGGAGTCTGCAAGCAGTTAGTGGACGCCGGACAGAAATGTACAGGGCGTGGACAGTGCGTGGATCATGCCGAATGTTCTTCGGACACCCACGGGCTGTGTGTGTGCGAGGCGGGTTTTTTTGAGAAGAACGGACGTTGCTCTCCGCTAGGCGAACCTGGGTCACCCTGTACAGGAAAAGAACAGTGCATCCCCAACACCATCTGTTACAAGACGTGTATTTGTCAGGTGAGATGCGATAATGTGTTGTAAATGTTATGTTAATTAAACTATATTAACTCTGGGAGATTCAACTAGCCCGTATAATTGTTGGTCGTACATTGAGAAATAAAAGTATATTGAAAATTAGTTCTATTTCTGCAAAGAAGCTTACCTTTTAAAAAGAAGCATTGCATTTTTGAGATTTCTAGTTAACCAAGTCGTAAATGTCTTAAAATAAATATCTAAATTCAGTAATATATTTCAAAAAGTTGTTGCAATAAACTCTAAAGTGCATATAAGGTAAAAGAAATAAACCCACACAAGGTGACCAAGAAGTGGACTAATTTTTATGAAAATAAAACTTAGATTCAAAATAGGAAAAAGAAAACTAACAGAATTCAATTAACCGAATGTTCCTCATTGTTCCAAATCTCTTGTGATTTGCCAAATACCTTTCTGCAAGCGACTCTGCTCTCTGTCCGGGCACAGGAAGATTTTTACAAAGAAAACGGAACGTGTCTGCGCCGTCGTCCGGTAGGAGACTCGTGTACGTTTGACGAACAATGCGTCCGGTATGCCGTGTGCTCTTCAGAGGTGACCGGCGTGTGCCTGTGTCAAACTGGATTCACCCCGGAGGACAATCTGTGTGGTGGACGTATGTATAGTCAGGACGAGCATTACACTTGGACAAACACGCACGCACTTCATAATCCTGCTGACGTATGCATAGTCAGGACGAGCATTACACTTGGACAAACACGCACGCACTTCATAATCCTGCTGACGTTTCTGCAGTTGTAAACAGATGTGTTAGACACGGTCTGATGGTGTTAGATAAAGTTTAATGTGTGGTCAGCGTGTCATACAAAATATTATAGCATACAGATGCGTATTGTCTTAACTATCAGTTCCCTATTTATTTTATTGGCAACGCATTAAGAAAAGAGTCATTACTATATCAGCAGACAGTTTTTTTTTTCTTACGGATCATGCAAATGTTGATAAAATAAAAAATAAATGAGGATCACACTTGGCTGAATTCAGGACCTAAAACTGTAAAATAATGACATTCCAAGAATGAGTTACTGCTTTTCATTTCATAACAGTGAAAACAAAAAATAAACAATGTTGATGTTAAACGTTTTGACAAATAGTTCAAAAGCTGCAAAGTTATCGGTAAAGCTATTATACGCATAATTTTAGTTGCTTTTGTGTTACAGGTATTGTAGTCGGACAACCTTGCACCGCGCTTGGTCAGTGTGTTGTGCATGCAGAATGCTCTGCCCCTGACGGAGGTACGTGTGAATGCCGGGAAGGTTTCTTTCAAAGCAACGGCAAGTGTCGAGCTAAGAAACCGCCTGGCCAAGGGTGCGCAGCTCCGGTCGAATGCGTTGAGGATGCAGACTGTAATAACGTCACTGGACTTTGCGAGTGCAGGATGGGACAGTTTCCGGAAAATGAGAAGTGCCGAGCTTTAATTCCTGCAGGTATGTGTCTGGAAATGATTTCTCGGACGGGGGGAGGGGGGTAGCTCATAGAGAGATAAAGCATTCATTTATGTGTGTACAAGTGATACCGCGCGCGCGCACACACACACATACACACACACACACACACACCACAACACCACACACACAACGCAGATATATCTGTGGGAGTGGTCCTGGAAGTAGAAAGCCTTTGAAGGTATGTTTGTGGAACAGATCCTGAAGAAAGAGAGAAAGATATAAGTATACAGTTATATCGGTAGGACTGATCCTGTAAGAGAGTAAGAGCTTGTGTATTTATGTGTGTGTGTGTGTGTGTGTGTGTGTGTGTGTTTGTGTGTGTGTTTGTGTGTGTGTGCGTGCGTGCGTGTGTGTGTGTGTTTGTGTGTGTGTATGCTTGGAGGCATACTTTTACTTTGTACACTTACTGTCCACACAATGTTTTATGTACATTCTAGTAAAACAATAAATCCTTGAAGTTCCATTTAATATGAAAACGCTGTACAATGTAATATTCTTTTATTTTTTTTTAGTAAGCTTTTGTAAATAAAGCATATACCGAATGAATGGAAATAATATTAAGTAATATGTGAGTTGTAAGTATTTTGTGTTAAAATAATTTCTATAAAATGATAACACGAGACAGTTTCTACTGACGAATTCATACCGCCGTCACGCCAGACACGTTTGATAATAATAAAAGTTTAACATCTTCATAATTTTTTATGACATTTTAGTGAATGCATGTTATTTTTTGTTATGAACAGTGTATTTCTTAAACACTATCATGGGTAGATTATTGTTAGTGCGCGTGTATGAAATTATTCTGGACACCTTACTTGCCTAAAGAGAACACAGCCCGGGAAAAAGACGAAACAAAACTGACTATGTTGCCTAGATTGTTATATTCAAGGGGAGATACCTTGGGTAAACATTCTATCACTCTTTCTAGTTTCTTTTCAGTTAGCTATTTAACTCCAGTTGTAATCAGAAGATGATTTGCTTGTTGTTTGTTTGTTATTTTTAATATAAATTGTGCGAACATTTCAAAAGTTTATATATCAAAGTAAAACATAAATACATCAGTGCAAATTAAATGTTCCCCACTCAAATGCATTATGATGAACGTGTCTGTAGTACGTAGCTCACAATATACGCAATGTAAACACTAGTACGTTACTCCCTCCCTCCCCTCCCCAAGTTTTTCGTAATTCAGATATTTTATTGTTCAAGAAGTCTTGTGTCGTGTGCAAATGAGTCCGTGTGAATACGTCGGTTTCTCTGAGACCAAGATCACACACTCACAGGTAGTGTACGTGTAGAATGTTCATAGTCTCGCTCTTACGAATAACCCAACCGAACTCGATTATTTCCCTTTATCTGGGGGTCTCATTTCGCTATAGGAGAAATGTTTCTATTGGTTGTAATATTTCTGCATTGACACGTAGACATAATATTTAACTCCTACTCACTGATTCCTTGAAAAACTGAATACGAACTATTTCTTACCGACTTGCGTCCATTCGTGATTTCACGGACAGTTACTGCTTACAGTTAATTTGCTGACGTTCACTTTGTACAGGCCAGCCGTGCACTGGGCTTGGTCAGTGTGTAGTGAACGCTCAGTGCACGTCAGATTCAGGCGGTCTGTGTGACTGTGAGAAAGGGTACTTTAACTACGGCGGTGTGTGCAAAGGAGTGTTGCCCGCAGGATCTTCGTGCACTAACTTTGGACAGTGCGTGACCAATGCTGAGTGTTCTACCGGGACGGGTGGCACATGTGACTGTAACGCACTTTTCTACCAGCACAATGGAACATGCAAGCCAGTCACGCATGCAGGAAAGCCTTGCTTCAAGAGAGGTACGCCTGTAACAAAAATTAAATATTCTGTATGCGTAAGTTCATCTCCTCCCCCTCCCATCGCCCTCCTTATTCAGTGTCAATTAGGCAGTAAACGGTAAAATAACGTGAAGCTTGAGACACAGCTTTGTTCAAATGTTAAAGTTAATATGTGTTTGCTGTACTTGAAATCTTTGACAAGTGTCAGACACGAATGGTCATATCTTGTCTTACTAGTCTTGTATATTTATCTTAATATCAGTCTATCTAGTAGATCGATACAGGTCGATTTACCTATCTACCAATCAACCAAACAATCAATCAACCAACTAACCTGTCAACCCACCAAGTTACCATATCCAACCGTCCGTCCATCCGTCTGTCTATCTATCTGTCTATCTAATTGAATCGTCTCTTTCACTACATTCCTGTCCGTTCAGCGAAATGAAAATACTTGTATATTGTTTTGGATTTTGATAATAGGGCAGTGTGTTCAGCATGCGGAATGTACCACTGAGAATGGCACGGGCATCTGCGCATGCGAGAAAAACTATTTTCAACAGGACGGAAGCTGCCAAGAGTTATCAGCCGTGGGAGGCCCTTGCAAAGCGATCGACCAATGTGTGGAAAATGCCGTTTGTACTCCACCATCAGACGGGACGTGCGTGTGCGATCCTGAGAAATTTTTTGTCTGGAAAGGAAGGTCTGTGCAAATTCTTCAACTGCAGTAAAATAATACGTGGGCCATTCATTCTGTCGATAGATTAGAAAGTGGTAATTTCAAGTAATCGTTCCTCACTACGTTCATAATACACACTGAAATTCGTTATGTATAAGTTCAAACTAGTGTAGTTCAGACTTTGCTCAATTCGAACGCAAATAATCTTGAGATTTTAATTACTCCGTGTTGAGAGCGGGAGGTAACTTTGTATGTGAGTGTGATGGCATCAGGATGGGAAAAGACAACTCATTGATTTTCCTTGTCTCGATCCGAAATCAGCAACGAACGTAAATGACACATCTAGATTTGAAAGCTGCCTGTTTGCCTTGTCTCAGGTTTCATCTTCTCTTGCTGTCTGTCTTTACGTATATAATCTACTTAGGTCAAGGTCGTTAATTTAAAATAAATACACGCTTTGCCAGCGAGTATTGTTACAAAAACACGTGCATTGCCAGCAAGTATTGTTAAAAATACCTGTGTATATTCTCTTCAGGTGTGAAGCGTATATTGCTGTCGGCAAGCCGTGTACTCAGAGGGGTCAGTGCGTGCCAAATGCAGAGTGTTCTGCCAATGGTGGTGCCGCCTGGGGGATCTGTCTTTGCAATCCTGGATATTTTACAAATGGTGAGTATGTAGGATAACAATCACCAGTCATGTTGCATCGTCTCTGTTTTGTTGCAACCGTCTAATGATGTAATAGTCTAATTGCCCAACAGGACTGCTCGTATCACCTTTAGTAATTAATTACTTGTCAAACTGTCAAACTGGACTGGTCATGCTACCGGTCTACGTAATGCATCTCTCAGGATATAACATGTCAATATAAAGCTATTATCTACCAAAGAGAATCCATCAATGAATTTTAACAGTTAATCTATGCAGTCATTTAGCATTATTATGGCATCCCAACCTGTAGTTGGATGAAAACTGATTTCAAACTGCACCTTAACTGACAAGAGAGAATTGTCGGACACTCTATTAGATTGGGACAACTGATACATTATGCACCTGGTAAGATAATATCACTTCCATGTCAACCTAGGTTAGTTTACCCTGTTCCATAATCTAATCACGGTTAAACCAGACTAACTGAACAATTACAAAATTTCCTAAGAACCACGGTCCCCAATAACTGTCGAATATGTGCTCTATACAAAGAGTTTGCTCTTTATTGCCCTATGTTGTTTATTGCTCTACTCTGTTGCTCTATGCTCTTTATTGCCCTATGCTCTTTATTGCTATATGCTCTTTATTGCCCTTTGTTATTTATTGCCCTAGACTCTCTCTTACATTTTCTGTATAATTATAGTTTACTTAATTAAGGAGCAATGTTGTCAGGAATTTCCTATGCAGTGACTTAGGGTTCTCTCATATACTTTCTACTTAAATATAGTTTATTTAAGGAGAGTGGCAGCAGCCGGCACGTACCAGTTTCCATAGGTTTCCATGCAGTAAATTGTTTGCAGGAATTTCCTATGCAGTGACTTACAGATCATCATTTTTATTTTCTATTTAAATATTGTTCAGTCGTAAGAAGTCTGGTAGTCGGTGGCCAGTCACTCTAAGTTTCTCTTCAGCATGTATACAAAAGGAATTTGTTACGATATCTCTCACAATTTGACTTACATTGTAATATATTCAATATTGACATACATGTCTGATATCACATGGCGATACACACACTATCAGTCTCAAATTCAAATAATTTATAGAATTTAAAAAAAAAAAAAAAGGAATTACTTGCTACAGTCTCGTAGCTATTTTCCAAACAGTTCCTCATAACTATTGCCCAAATTCTTCCTCATGATATTGACCAAATTGTTTCTCATAACGTTGCACAAATTATTCCTCATACTCTTGCTCAAATTGTTCCTCACAATGCTGCCCAAATTGGTTCTCATAATGTTACCCATATTGTTCCTCACAATGCTACTCAAATAGTTCCTCATAATGTTGCCCAAATTGTTCCTCACGGTGTTGCCAAATTATTCCTCACTTATGCTGCCCAAACTGGTTTTCATAAAGTTACCCATATTGTTCCTCGTAATGTTGCCCAAATTATTCCTCACAATGTTGCCCAACTCTTTCCTCATTATGTTGCCCAAATTGTTTCTCAGAATGTTGTCAGCATTGTTCCTCATAATGTTTCCTACATTGTTCCTCGTGATGTTGCCCAAATTATTCCTCACAATGTTGCCCAAATCTTTCCTCATAATGTTGCCCGAATTGTTCCTTAAAAATGTTGTCAAAATTGTTCCTCATAATAATGCCCCCATTGTTCCGCGTAGCAAATACCCAATATGCTCTTCATAATTTCTGTTTTTACAGAAGGACATTGTTTTGCTCGCATTCCGGCTTTAGAACCGTGCACCGCCGCCGGGCAGTGTATTGACTACGGCGAGTGTTCAGTGGACAGTGATCGCTTGTGCCATTGCCGGACAGACTTCTATGCCAACAATGGTCAGTGCTTGAATGTGATAGGGGCTGGAGAGCCATGCTCTGGTTTGGGTCAGTGTGTACCGAATGCCCAGTGCACCACAGACCGAGGGGGTACCTGCGATTGTGCAGACGGCTATTATCAGAACAACAGCCGCTGTTTTCAACGTAAGGACATGGATCTTACCTTTATTTGTATAACTCTGTAATTTATTTAATAGGACATTATTACACTGTAAACTTTATTTTACACACGCCCCCATTTAAAAGAAGTCTTATAAATTTCAAAAGTAATGGTTAAATAAATGCTGTTAAATTTTAAAGAAAAGAAGCTGGAGACAAGCGTTACTGATCCAGAAAAATACAATCTAAAAACTTCTCCCTCTTGAGATAAGTACACACCTGTGTTTAAAGTATATCAGTGCATGTGCTTCTGACCTAGCATTTATTTATGGTTCTTCCTCTTAAATGTGTACACATTATTTTTCGTAATTTGCTTTTGCTACGGTCTGGTTTCGTATTTGAAACAAGACTTTAGCAGTGCATTTTGTAACTAAAACAAGTGTTGTTAGCAGTATTATTATAAGCACAAAAGGCCGAACAGTAAACAAAATATAAACAAGCATTTGCATACTGTTTTTATACCATGCAGGCAAAGACGTGGGTGACGCCTGCCAGATGACGTCACAATGTATCCGGTTCGCAGCGTGTGACGAAGAGAACGATGGAGTTTGCCATTGTGACAAGTATCATGTTTACCTAGACGGCCGTTGTCAAGGTGAACAGATCTTTGCTCTTTCTATGTCGAATAATTAATTATTATATAATTTACTTTACAGAGTTGCCGCTTCAAACAGGAAAAATGTACTCTTGTTGTCCAGCATAAAATATCAACAAGGATCTCAGGTCTGGACTTCCATGATTTTAAAATCATCATAACTGGTTAATATCTGTACCTCGCAGTTAGTCAATTCCCATTAATTGCTAGTTAGTCCCCAAGAAGTGGTTTTATTACTTTTATGAGTGAAATTATTGCGGTAACTTTCGTCAGCTATACTGTTCTTTGTGAAATCTGTGCAGTGCCCAAAAACGTCACGGAAACGGATGAAGGCGGCACTCCTACAGACATCGTCCTAATTGTGTCTATTTTAGGAGGGGCCTTGCTGCTTCTCCTGACTACAGCCTGCTGCCTGCTCTTCCTCTGTGCACGAAGGCGAAGGTGAGTTAAGAATCCGTGTTGCAGTGAAAATTCTCACTCATTAAGATTCTTTTACCTGCGGTCCGTCCCTTTTTGTCAAAGTGGGCAGGGTTATGGTATGTGCTTTATGTATGGCTGTCAATAAATAAAATACAGATCGAGGCATTTTCACACTAGTATGCTATTGCTGTAGCATTGTAATGGGGGTAGGTGGGTCCTTCTGCTGCTGTTTTTTTGTTGTTTTTTTGTCTTTAACATTAGTTTTAAATGAAAGCAAGTCTTGAGAAGTTAAATTAAATCATTCTATTTTTGTGCAAAATTTTTGACTGTGCTCATGTCATCGAGTACGCTTTTGCTCATATTTATTTGCTCAGCGTTGTGTCATCATGGTACGTCCATTGTTCGTTGTTGCCTTTTTACTTCCATAGAGTTTTATAGAATTGAATGTTAAATATATTAATTAGAAAGTATGTGCTTTATCAGCTATACCTTTACAGTATAAATATTTTATTGCCATGTCCTTTATGATTCGAGCATAGGTAATTTATTTTAACGTACATCTTAATACGTCAATTAACAAAAATCGCTATTTTTAAAACTGTTCTTTTTTTTACTTCAGAGAATTAAGATATCGTCATCAAATAAATAAATACTTGAATTAAGCATACTTTTTTATATTCTGATAATTCTGGTTCATGACAGTCATACTTTGGGACTGCTGTGATTGGTTGATTGTAGTATAAAAAGTTAATGATGTGTGTATTATAGTTTAAGCTAGTGGAACAAATAAAAAGATTTTCAAGTATTATCATATAGAATAATTCATTATTTTCCTTTGCTGCTTGCGCAATCCTTAATTTTTATTATTCAAACGTCAAATACTTCAATATTTATCAGGCAAATCTACCGTTTAGCGCTCTGATTTACCGTCGTTTGTCCAAAGAAATAAATTCTTGTAGTCAGAGCGCCAGATAGCAGAGGTATTTCATTTACCTCGTCATGGGAGGTAAATCTGCTTTGATGCGCAGAGTTAAATGTGCTTGATTATTTTTTAATATTTAAACCTACCACACCGAAACACGTTGGATAACAATCTAGCTGTGCGGCTAACTAACTCTTATTTACCACTGACATCACTCGGACTTATATTTTTTACATGTTTTACAGGAAGCGGAAGTCTCCCGAGGACTCCACTTCCTTCACGGAGTCCACGCTAAGCGACAGCATGAGCAGCAAGATACCCAAACCATACGTGAACTATGCAGTACCTTTCTACTACCCGGCCACCCCATCTGTCAGCAGTATGCCTTTCTCCGACAGACCAATATATTTACGCGACTTGGGACTGAGCGAAACAGAAGAGAGTGCGAGTGGGGTATATTCTCTCAATCGATCTTATCTATAAAGCGGGTGGGCACTAGTGCTGGTTCACTGCCCCGTGTTAATTTGCCACTAGCTCGTTTGTGTCTCGTTTCTGTGACATTTAAAAAAAATACAGCTTCGACGGTAACCTGCTACAGAGACAGTTAACAATTATTATTTTTTTGGGGGGTGGGGGGGAGAAGGGAAGAGTGGTTGCCCATTGAAAACTTTTGATGAGAGACTCTGGCGCAATTTTTTGTCAAGATTATGTCGTACGGACAGATACATAGGAGATGTATTGTCAGCATTAGGTCGTCCGGACAGACATACGATTAGTTGTATCGACAGCATTAGATCGTCCGGGCAGATATACGATTACTTATCTTGCCAGCATTCTGTCGTCCGCACAGACAAAGGATTTGTTGTATTGTCAGTGTTCTCGTCTGAACAGCCTTAGGATTAGTAGTATTATTTAGAAATTCTTGTTTGTTCTTTTCTAGTGTCATTATAGAATGTTGGTATATTATTGGTTGTTTTATCTATGTACGGTCTTCGTCCCTTTGTCATTTTTAAAAATTGTATTTCCCAGATTTTGTCAGTTTGTTTATCAAGATGTTGAAGTTTTCTTGTGGCATGGTAATAACGTTTATATTTTCATCTTCTTTCAGTCCCTATTTAGCCAGTTATTCTCTACTTCATTGCCTGCTATGTTAATGTGGACGGTTCCATATGAGCTTCATTCCCTCCATCACTTAGCTTTCTCACTTGATCTAGTATTAGGTAACTAATGTCTGGTCTGTCCCATGTGAATTTTTCTAGTTACAGGCTTCCTCTCGGCTGTGAAAGCCCCAAAGAGCTAATGAAAATGACTGCAAAATTCTTTGTTTTCCTTTCACCTCTTTCCCCGAATGAAGTATGTCCCGTTCATGCAAACCAATTTAGAATTTAGGTTTTGTCATCCACACTGCATTCTCATTGAGGAAGATTGAACTGTGGTTTGTCTTCGATTTTAATTTTTTCTGTTAATTTGGTTTGCTGCGAAAGTGAGGTGCCACTTGTGTACAGCCGTTTGTTTGTCCATTGAGTTTATATCAATTATATTGTTTACTATTTCATAATGTATTTCCTGTATACACTTTATTGCGGAGTGCATTTGATTACAATAAATGTAATGTAATTATCACGCCATCGTAATATTGTCAGTGTTGAAATTGTTGCAGGATTAAGTACCCTGCTGACTTCGTGTGTAGCATTTGATATGTAGGAGGCCTTCAAGCCCTCTACATTCTGTAACTAACAGTTAACTAAACTAGATGTTTAGAAAGTACAAACATCTTTCTCATGTAAATATAAAATGTTTAAGCAAAGACAGCAATCGACAAGACACTGGACAACATATAAAATGAGAATTAATTCCTAGTGATCGGATTGATATGCACTTAGTGACGAATGAAATAATGTCAAGTAT
Organism: Sinotaia quadrata; assembly: GCA_028829895.1. Lineage (NCBI taxonomy): Eukaryota > Metazoa > Mollusca > Gastropoda > Architaenioglossa > Viviparidae > Sinotaia > Sinotaia quadrata. The sequence continues at coordinate 126,581,125 of CM054181.1, forward strand.
GTTACGTATACACATTTTTTATGTTTTAAAAATAAATTTAGCATTTTCTGTCTTAACTGCGAAATCTCTACTCAGTCTACTGCTATCAATTTACACACTTTGCATGTCTTACCTATAAGCAAGATATCAAATTCAGTACCTGTCTATGTGTGTGTATATGTATGTCTGTGATTGTGCGTGCCTGTGTGTGGGATAAAAAGCATTTATGTTAATTTTGTAGTAATATTTATGCCATACGTACACGGTATTTTGAAAGTGTCAATGAAATCGAAGTTTCAAAAGCACTGACTTATCTCAAAACCTCTAAAGAAGGAAAGCACTGGAGTATCTCAAAGCCTCTAAAGAAAGAAAGCACTAACTTATCTCAAAACCTCTAAAGAAAGCACTGACATCACAAAGCCTCTAAAGAAAGAAAGCACTGATTTATCTCAAAGCCTCTAAAGAAGGAAAGCACTGACTTATCACAAAGCCTCTAAAGAAAGAAAGCACTGACTTATCTCAAAGCCTCTAAAGTCTAAAGAAAGAAAGCACTGACTTATCTCAAAGCCTCTAAAGTCTAAAGAAAGAAAGCACTGACTTATCACAAAGCCTCTAAAGTCTAAAGAAGGAAAGCACTGACTTATCACAAAGCCTCTAAAGAAAGAAAGCACTGACTTATCACAAAGCCTCTAAAGAAAGAAAGCACTGACTTATCTCAAAACCTCTAAAGTCTAAAGAAGGAAAGCACTGACTTATCACAAAGCCTCTAAAGAAAGAAAGCACTGACTTATCTCAAAACCTCTAAAGAAGGAAAGCACTGGAGTATCTCAAAGCCTCTAAAGAAAGAAAGCAAATTTGGAACAAACTTCGAAATGACGGTGATTTTTGTCATAACACATGACGTTTTGAAAAATAACAGGGGACACTTGTTCCAAACTACAGGAATCGTAGGAATAAGGACTCTGACCCCCCCCCTCCCAATTTTGTTCCTTGCCATGTCGGCGTGTGACATTAAAAGAGTGAAACATTATATGTTTCGAGTACAAATGTTCCATTCTTTATTTTATTTTATCAGAACAGGGTCTCTGTAGGAAGATCACAATAATAATAAAATAACAATAGTGCAAATTACAATTAACCTACTTTAATACAAAAATTAATGTTTTAATATTTTTCCATCAAAGAATATCCTTTGTAAAAATTTCAGCAAACAAAATAATAATGGAATATTTGTACTCGAAACATAATGTTTTAATGTCACACGCGTGTATTGAATGATAAAAATTACAAAAAATGTTTTGTTATATGGGTTGATACATAATTAGGCATTTGTTGTATTTTAGGTTAGATTTCAGCATTTCCCGCCCCCCCCCCCCCCAAAAAAAAAAATATATATATATAAAGTAATTATTTTATTATAAAGCTAAACACCAGGATCTCCTTATATATATAGTTTCAGTTTATGAACTCTAAAAATAATATCCTGTCGTTAATAGACTCCCCATTTCAGTGAATCATTTACCGTGTTCCCAGTACTACAACAATACATATGTGCAAGTGTGTCTGCGTGTGCCTGTGTATACGCATGTGTGCGTGCGCGTGCATGAGAGGTGTGTTGAGAGATAAGGTGAGTCTGTCTCTGAGGGCTTTGATTATTTTAGCGTAACACTAATTTAAGATACAATTGCGTCCTCTAAGAAACCCAAAGAAATTTCTAATGTTTACGTCCTTTAAGAAACCCAAACAATTTTGTAAAGTTTACATCTTTTAAGAAACCCAAACAAATTTGTAATGTTTACGGCGTTAAGAACAACGACTCCGTTCATTCACTTGTTTTTGATTGAAGCAAGGAAAACCCTTTCGGAATTTAAAACAGTTACATTATAAACAGGCAAAACAATTATATCTTAACAATAAATCGTTTATTACAAGAATTACACGCGCAGATGGTATTGCCATGTAACCAGGAATCATGTCCCCTTATTTTGGTGCTTGTGTTGTTTTAGTCAAATTAACGAATTATTCGTACAATAGCCGTATTTGCAAGGCCGCAAAAGTATTATGAAAATGCCGTAGAAAATGTTTTTTTCTTATTTTAAATTTACCAATCATCAGTCGTAACCTGATATGCCCACAGTCATGTGATTTGTAATACCACGCCTTACTAAAATGTCTAATCAAAAATAATGGTGCTGTGAAAATCAATTTCTCGATTTCTGAGATTAAAACAAAGGCGAAAATTCGTTTCTTTAAAACAGCACGCGTTGTTACAGTAGAATGATACACTTCAGATTCATAGTACGTCAGAAGAAGTTAGTGTTACTGAGTAGCTGAATGTAAATTGTTGACAGTAGCAACTGTCTAATTCTGTTGGAAAGTATTTTCACGAATTTGTTTTCCTCCACCAAGGATGCTCGCATTAAGTGCTTTCTTAAGAAATAATACAGATTAAATAAAGACAAAACTCAGTCTCAGAATGCTTCCGACGCAGTCCGTTTACATTCGAGGTTGTCAAAAGAAAAAACAAAAATAGTTGAAAAAGGGACAAAACAGGTCATACAGAAACTTTTCTGAACAGATACCAAGAAAGTTTTACAGCAGCACCTCATATGGACATTGTTAATTAAACTTTCTGTATATAAAGCGGCTAGAAATTCAGAAGGTAGGAACTTTATGAACATTCTGCTTCACTTAGTGCTGCTGTTCGAAAATGCAACTGCAATGTTTCTCGTGTTTAGTTTCTCGCGATGATGTAAAGACCAGCACGCTGCTTTACTTGTTGTTCACGTGCAGGCGTTAGTGCAATTATCTAAAATAAATAAAAAATATTGCATTATTTTATAATAAAATTCATTCATTGGGCATTTTATTGCCTATTCCTTGCATTATGTTACTTTATTTTTATTTCAGTGTAGAGGTGAGGGATTATTTTAGACTAGAGCAGACACACAGACACAGACACACACACACACACACACACACACACACACACACACACACACACACACCGTACAAGCACAGTAGCAAGAAACTGCCCATTGACGATAAACAATGCGTTGAATTAAAATCACGTTTACATTTTGGTAATGAATAGATTCACTTAAACACGTCATTTATCTGTTTATTTTATTCGTCGGAATCAAAACTTACCTTTCTATCCTTGGGCTGCAGCTGAAAAGTAAACAGCAAGCATTAAAATAATATTGAAGTGGTTTTCATTAAGCTTTTTTAAGTATGTTTATCATAAGCTTTCTTTTTTATGACACAACAAACCGATACAACTACAAATTACTTATATTTAATCTCAAGCACTGTGTACATACATTCCTCTAGTATAGTCGAGTATATGTTAATGACATATGAGATATTTTTAAGTTTTGAAAATTTGTATGATGTATTTTACTCGTATAACTTTTAACAATACAGAAAACGAAGTTATTTAAACTTAGTAACTTGTCTGTAATATTTACTTAGCAACATAACGCATTTAAGATAAGCGTCTTCTAAAACAATAAAAGCATTCCCATATTTACTTAGCAACATAACGTATTTAACATAAGTGACTTCCAAAACAATAAAACAATGTTTATGATATTTACGTAGGACTATGACTTATTAAAACTAGATGGCTTGTGGAAAATCAACATGTATATAATATTTATTTAATACCATGACTTATTTAAATTAAGTGATTTGTAAAATAATAAAAATATTATGTTATGGTTTCTCAGTACAAGAAAGTTTTAAATGCATACCCATGATCGCATCCATGGTTGGGTTTTTTTCTGCCACAAATAAAAACAAATTATATAATAAATGTTGTTTGCAATATTATGACGTCATCTTTATTTGTGTGTGTGTGTGTGTGTGTGTGTATGTGTGTGTGTGTGTGTGTGTGTGTGTACGTCGAACCCAGAGCCATAAATAGATAATTGTAGACTAATTTGATGAATAAAACGTTACATTCTGTTTTGTCTATAGATATTATTAACTGGTTATTGTGTTCAAAGTACATTGATTGTCTATAGATATTTAATGATTATTGTGTTCAAAGTACATTGATTGTCTATAGATATTTAATGGTTATTGTGTTCAACGTACATTGATTGTCTATAGATATTTAATGATTATTGTGTTCAAAGTACATTGATTGTCTATAGATATTTAATGGTAATTGTGTTCAAAGTACATTGATTGTCTATAGATATTTAATGGTTATTGTGTTCAAAGTACATTGAAACATCTTGTGCACATTAAAACATTTCTTTTGTGAGATAGGGTTAAACAAATACAAGTTCCTACCCACACAGAAGTAAGTTTTTTGTGCCTAAATAAATGTAATTGAAACGATAGTAAAATAATTAAAATTAATTTATTTTAAAAAAAAGAAAAAAGAAACGTTAAATTTCACACGGAGCAAATCAATTGATATTTTCACGAATGAATTCACTATTTTACGAAGAAAATTAAAACATTTAAGTGGACAAATACATTTAGACCCTGGTTGGTTCAGGCAGTGTTTCATAAGATATAAAACGTGTTTCTTTAAATGTACTTAGCAACATCGAAAAGAGAAAGCGATAAAACATGTTCCAAGAATGTAATTACTCCCTAATGGAAATCAGTTATGTCCCGTTTGTTCTGTCCTCTTTTGATTGCAAAAGTATGTCTATACCGCAATAGTCTATATTTACATAGCTGTTTAGCATTAATGCAGTAGTATGGCTATACCGCAATAGTCTATATTTACATAGCTGTTTAGCATTAATGCAAAAGTATGGCTATACCGCAATAGTCTATATTTACATAGCTGTTTAGCATTAATGCAGTAGTATGGCTATACCGCAATAGTCTATATTTCATAGCTGTTTAGCATTAATGCAGTAGTATGGCTATACCGCAATAGTCTATATTTACATAGCTGTTTAGCATTAATGCAGTAGTATGGCTATACCGCAATAGTCTATATTTACATAGCTGTTTAGCATTAATGCAAAAGTATGGCTATACCGCAATTTTCTATATTTACATAGCTGTTTAGCATTAATGCAGTAGTATGGCTATACCGCAATAGTCTATATTTACATAGCTGTTTAGCATTAATGCAAAAGTATGGCTATACCGCAATTTTCTATATTTACATAGCTGTTTAGCATTAATGCAGTAGTATGGCTATACCGCAATAGTCTATATTTACATAGCTGTTTAGCATTAATGCAAAAGTATGGCTATACCGCAATAGTCTATATTTACATAGCTGTTTAGCATTAATGCAGTAGTATGGCTATACCGCAATAGACTATATGTACATAGCTGTTTAGCATTAATGCAGTAGTATGGCTATACCGCAATAGTCTATATTTACATAGCTGTTTAGCATTAATGCAAAAGTATGGCTATACCGCAATAGTCTATATTTACATAGCTGTTTAGCATTAATGCAGTAGTATGGCTATACCGCAATAGTCTATATTTACATAGCTGTTTAGCATTAATGCAGTAGTATGGCTATACCGCAATAGTCTATATTTACATAGCTGTTTAGCATTAATGCAAAAGTATGGCTATACCGCAATAGTCTATATTTACATAGCTGTTTAGCATTAATGCAAAAGTATGGCTATGCCACAATTTTCTATATTTACATAGCTGTTTAGCATTAATGCAGTAGTATGGCTATACCGCAATAGTCTATATTTACATAGCTGTTTAGCATTAATGCAAAAGTATGGCTATACCGCAATAGTCTATATTTACATAGCTGTTTAGCATTAATGCAGTAGTATGGCTATACCGCAATAGTCTATATTTACATAGCTGTTTAGCATTAATGCAGTAGTATGGCTATACCGCAATAGTCTATATGTACATAGCTGTTTAGCATTAATGCAGTAGTATGGCTATACCGCAATAGTCTATATTTACATAGCTGTTTAGCATTAATGCAAAAGTATGGCTATACCGCAATAGTCTATATTTACATAGCTGTTTAGCATTAATGCAGTAGTATGGCTATACCGCAATAGTCTATATTTACAATTAGCTGTTTAACTTTATTGCAATAGTATTGCTATGTCGTAGTAGTTGCGGCAGAGTAAATTTGCCTATCCATATTTTAATACTTAATTGCTATTTAACTTGTTAAATTGTCAGAGTAACCCGACCTTGGGCACTCCTTTTGATGGTATTTTTGTAAGTATTGAGTTGGAAGTAAACAACCCAAGTTGAGAATATGCTAGAAATTGCTGATGTAATGCAAACTAGTTCAACTGCAAGAGTGGTTTTATTTATCCAATGGTTATGATTTACGAGAACGAGACAGCCAATGGGCTGAGATCTAAAAGTTTACATGCTGTAGAGAAATCTATTTTCTGATCACTTGAATTTGACCTGGCAAAGAAGTCCAGTCTTGAAAGGCGACCGCTAGCTTAATGGTGAGTTAACTGACTGGTTGAGAGAGAATGGACTTAGAAACATTTTGTGCATTTTTGCTATTGTAATGTTATACTTGTGTTTTACGTAGAGATATATTATGTGAATAATTAGAAATATTTTGTGCATTTTTGCTATTGTTATGTTATACTTGTGTTTTACGTAGAGATATATTATGTGAATAGACTATTATATCTACAATTGTTTGAACATGCGTGAGTATAGTACGCTAACACTTGCCATTGTTTTGATATGCTGTATTTGATATCCTGTGTGCATGTATCGGGCTAATAAATACTGTGGCAGGAAATTGTAAGTTGAGACCTAGAAAGATTTTATGAAAAGGGAGAATACTCCTCCCTGTAAAAATTCATAGTTGAAAGGTGGATGCATGTTATTTACCACGTACGTCGATTTTTTCATCACTCAATTGTATATATATATATATATATTTTTCCACTTTCATTTAAAATATGTTTGAGAAAATAAAGACTTTAAGAATAAATAGACACATGGGACTATATATTGTACTCCAAAACTTTATAAATCTAAATCTAAAAATGGATTATATCTAAGAACAGATTAACACAACATACACACATAAGTGAATAAAAATAATACTTCACAACGTTTTTAATTATCAACTTTTGCCATCAACAATTATTTTTCTGTAAAGCCAATTTTAGCAGAGAATGCGTATACCTGTTGCAGTTACTGTAGAGGATGTATTCGAAGAAGCACCAAACACGGAAGTGTTGCCAGAATCGGTGCCAGTAGACACTGTGTACAAATATATCAGTTACAGTGTAACGGCAATAGATCAGTATGAGTTTTGTCACTAAATAATTGTAACCAGCTTAGGATTCTACACTTCATTTATATAACATTATATATTATTAACATCTGAAAAAATGTTAAAATGAATGTAGATTTATTCTTCCAATGCCCTTTCGTATCTATAAATTCCGTTGCAGTGATGTGATGTGCGTGTGTGTGTGATTGTGCGTGCATGTGTGTAATAGTGAGTGTGAGTAGTTGTGTGGCTGTGTATTTGTATTTGTGATCGATATAATGAGTATAATTCGGTGATCTGAATTCAAATGAAATATTACATTAACACGTGCATGATTACATAGCTGAATTAAAAAGTTTAAGTAGCAAACATTTTAAAGTATATACATGAGTTTATTTAGCATTTAGTTTTAAGTGGGTTAATCTAAATCTTTACAGTTATGTGAACTGCAGAAAAGAATTAAAATATTATCACCCTTTTTGAACCACTGTTATGTTTACTGTCTAAAAATGTAGACATATAAACTGAAATGATGTTATTAAAATACTTACATACGTGATACAATTCAAGATACATTCCAACGATGGTTATCGGTCTGATTATTAAATGGTTATTGTAAAATTGTCATTATGCGTTAGACAGGTAAATAATGTGAGGGAATTGCTGTTCACATATTAGTTAGGGATGAAAATGCGAAGTTTAGAACCCTTGCCTAAGAAAGCAGGTACTGTTTGAATACAGACACGTCATCACGCAACAGTTGTCTGAATAATGGCGATGCCTGTCAAAAACTATTTGTATGATGCTACATTCTGTACTTTTGCATTCTTCATTTATTTATTTGTTCGTTCATTTTTTTGGCATTGAAAACGGATACGGTACACGAAGGTAAAGGGGTGAGTCTTATTTTGTTCACAAGGTACGCACGCGTATTTTGAAGTACGTCTTCTCCAGTTTGTATTTTACATCTCTGAATGGCTAGCTCCAATTTGCATTTTACATCTCTGAATGGCTAGTTCCAAGTTGCATTTTACGTCTCTGAATGGCGAGCTCCAGTTTGTATTTTACGTCTCTGAATGGCTAGCTCCACTTTGTATTTTACGTCTCTGGATGGGTAGCTCCGGTTTATATTTTACATCTATGAATGGTTAATTCCAGTTTTGGGCGCATTTTACGAATCTGAATTAATAGCTCCGGTTTAGTATTTTACATATCTGAATGGTTAGTTCCAGTTTTCTGTGTATTTTACGACTTTGAAAGGCTAGCTCCAGTTTCGTAATTTACCTCCCTAAATGCTAGTTATTTTAACACTTAGTAACTCTGCATTAAAAACAACACTACTGCTTACCTTTGAATTTCTAATATCTGTGCGAGGTGATTGGCTTACCTGAAGAGAGCGGTAGCTTTTGTGCTTTCATTGTCGCAGCTAGAACATTGCAGACACAAGTTTAATTTTATTGTTATTAAAGAAATCCAATAATAATAATAACATTTTCTTGCACTGCGTGCTATTAACAATAAAAATAATACTGATAGCAAAGCAGATTCTGTATAAACAATTGTATACTCAGCAAATAAAGAATCATTATTTACGAAGGATACAGTGAGGAACATTTAAATTGCTGAACAAATTATACAATTTTAAGATTTTCAGCATTGAGCAGGTACACGTACGATTCTTGAAGAAAGTTTTAAAATGCGAGAACAAATTAATAGTTATGGACGAATGTTGTTATTTCAAAATTTGATATACATACATTATAGAAAAATCCAGTCAGAAATGGCATTTCTTTATAAGAGATAAATTTATGGCAATCAAATTATCTTATTATTCTATTTTTTATTTTTAAAGAACGACTATAAAAGGTGGCCGATGTCATGGCAACTAATTTGTGTATATACATGCAACTGTACTATAACAAGACCAGGATATTAATAAGGTCCATTTAATTCATATTTAACTGTCTGCTGTAATATCACAATTCATATCTATAAGCATCTCACTGTATACGCATGTAAAATGACTTACTGAACAGAGTAAGTGAATAAGTAAGTTTTCTTTTCTTAACGCGAATTCAATCACTTTTCGAAAAATACAATAGATACTTTTGTACTAATTCACAGAACTAAACAATATTTTCATCCAAAAAATAAAACTCTGGTGAAAGAAAGATGCTTTTCGTTCAGAAAATAAATCTATTCAGTTAGTTTAGTGCGCAATGTTTCGGTCAAAGAAAGTAACGTACTGAAATCGAGATTTAACTGTTAATTCATAGGTCGAGAAAAGTGTACAAAGGGAGAGAAGTGGATATTTTTTTTCGTGAAAAAATACATGTACTTACCCAGGGAATTGAGTGCATTCATTAGGTTTGTGTTTTGTGCGGCTCCTATAAGGTTATAATAAAATTGCGATTAACTCACTCATGCACAAACAGAAAATGTTATCCATCATCGTCGTCGTCATTATCATCGTCTTCGTCGCCGTCGTCATAATCATAATAATCATCATTATCATGGCCATCATCATTATTATTATTTTCATCATTATAATATTTATTATTTTTATTAATATTATTATCATCATCAATTCTTCTCCACAATTTTAGTTTTCTGTTGGTTCCTTGAACCATTCATACCTGGAACAACCTTGTCAACGTCAAAAAGCGTATTTAATTTAAATCGTGGAGAAAATAAACGTCGCTTAGTGATTCTGAATGCACTGTAACGTTAGTATTGGGATTTCATATTATTATAAATAAAATACTATATGTTACATAATTAAACCGTCACAAAAACTTACCTCCAGACTGCAACCGCTGAACCACTGATGCTAGAAAATATTTTCGAAAAAATTATTTTCGTCTGTGAAAAAATTATTCGTGCTGTTTTTCATAATGAAAGACTTATTTTAAATCGGCAAAGATGAAAAAAAAAAAAAAAAAAAAAAAAAAACCAAAACGAAACAAACAAACAAACAAAAATTAACCCTCAGTATGCACACGTCCTAATAAACTATTTCTTTGAATAGGTTATGTAATGGACTAATCTTTTACAGAAAGTTATTCAAATGAAAATATCCTTCATTGAAATTATTTCTTCAAACAAAAGTGATTTCGTATTTTTACAATAAAATATTTTCTAAAACATACTTCAGAATAATAGTACAAATATAACCAAATAAAAAATTAAATGATATTAACACATGTTTTACAAATTTATAGCTTAAACAGCATAAAGTAACTTTTAGAGGAATACAACGTAGGTCTTGGTTTTGTAGTTGACGTAGGTCTTGGTTTTTGTAGTTGACGTAGGTCTTGGTTTTGTAGTTAACGTATGTCTTGGTTTTGTCGTTGACGTATGTCTTGGTTTTGTAGTTGACGTAGGTCTTGGGTTTTGTAGTTGACGTAGGTCTTGGTTTTGTAGTTGACGTAGGTCTTGGTTTTGTAGTTGACGTAGGTCTTGGCTTTTGTAGTTGACGTAGGTCGGCTTTGTCATCATTTCTGATGTGATTGGGTGGTCTAGCCGAGTTGTCTTTGTTCTCTGAATATATTCTATGATTGTGGCATTGCTTATAGCTATTTTACGTAATTGCTGAGTTTCTTTAATGTGAGAGCTAATGGAAACAATTTTAGCGATTTCTGCACACTTTTCTCCTTTTCTTTCAGTATTTCTGTGGATTGGATGAAAGCTTCTTTTGTAATGTCTATGCTTGCTTCAAGAGATTTGCTTGCTCTTATTTTTGTATTAGTTTGGACAGTAACATTAAACTAGATCGCGCTTCCCCCCCCCCCACACACACAACTTGATATTTGTGCACAATCCGCAAGACAAATAGAAAACCATCCTCACTGTATAATTGTTGACGAGTATACGCCATTACAAAATTATTTAATTATCTCCCCATCCCCACAAATCAGAAATTAAAAAAAAACACTCCCTTCAAAAAATGCAAACGAAAATCAGCGGGCTATTTAATTCTCTGGGGAGATAATTCTATAGAGGTGTAAAGGCTATACTGAAAGGGTGCTAACTCAGGAACCACTCTGAGGAATAAAGCTATCACTCCAGTCAATATTTGGTCTCGTGTGTCCAAAAGGTACAAGCAGATATCTCTGTTGATTTGATGCGATGGTTGACAAAGGAATTGTATTATTATCGCACAGGTAATTTCTACCTGTCGTAAAGTGTACTCGGGCACTGGACCCTAAAGAACGATGCCAGAGGCCGATCGTGTTCTTTACCATTATATTTCATTTGACAACATATGATGTCACACGGAATGTGTCATCGAGTGTTTCGGTCAACATGCATAAACGAAAGTATACACACGCACACAAACTCTCGAAACCATGTATTAAATCATCGCATAATTTTTTAATATGTTATTTTCGTAAAGGCGTAGATTTTATGTTAAGCTTTATGTATTATTTCTTAGAAACACAATGATTATTTTTTCCAAAGATTTATTTATATTAATGAACCCCAAGCACTAGTTTTGTTTAAAAGAAAATTTGGAGATTGCCTTAGACATATTTATAACTTGTTTTGTTTACTTACCAATAGCTGCCATTGCTGAAAGAAATGAAATATGAAATAATTAAAATTTTTGGATAAAAATATTTAAAATTGAGCTTTAGTATAATATTCTCCTTAATTCATCACATCTTTTCCTTTTTTATTGTTTATCAGCCCATCCATGAACCCATCCAAAAATTTGTTTATTTGCCAATTTCGCTCCTTATATGTTTAAGTATTTCATGAACGTATTAATAAAATGAAACATACAGGAAATATAAAAAAAATATAATTTGTATGTTGTTTTCATTTTTAACTATAAGGGCCCTTACGGTCAGATCCTGACGGTAACGCTGGCTGGGGAGTTGGCTGGACTACTGCCTTTGGTTGCTGAGGGGGTGGCGGATTGCCGCCTAGAGAAAGGACATTAGCCAGGTTGACGGTCGGTTGATGAGTCCCCGATTGTTGCTGTTGCTGCGGCTGCGGCTGCTGCTGCTGCAGTTGCTGTTGCTGTTGCTGCAGTTGCTGTTGCTGTTGCCGTTGTAGTAATTGTTCTTGCTGCTTTTGCTGCTGCAGCTTCTGTTGCTGCTGGCGTTGCTGATTGGATCCTGGTTTAGAGTAAATATAAAAGCCCATATTCTCAATATAATTGCACACAGAAAAATAAAACTGCACATAGACGAATGAATATGTCGTTTAGATATAAAGCACTGCACCCAGTATTTGTTTTATAGAAATGGATGGGAATGCAACACCATTATAAGCGCATTTTACTATGACACAGATAAAGAACTACTAAGTCTGTGTCACGGTATGAGACCCTGCTGCATAACTTGCATTCATCTTTGTGACTCTAGAGTTAGTTAGAATCTACTATCAAACTCATGTGACAAGTAGAGCAGGCCGAACCTTAGATCTCGCATCTTCCCATCTACATGCCATCCCCCATCTTGTGAGAGGCACTGGCGATGTTATACAACCCGGCCTGACTTCTGGGTCAGGTTGTAATAATATCCCAGATATTCATCCAGACTGACCACGTGATTGTCCCTCTTCCCGTGGAAAATCGCCCCAAGGCGTTCGGCAGATGCTGTCATAATAGAACCGTCTGCCACCCTCTCCCAGAAAATTACAGTGAATAAAAGGTCCTTTTGCCAAGAAAGGTCAGTCATGTGAATATGAGTAGAAGTTATGAAAATATATATTTATTTCATACTCACGTAGCCATTTTTATTAACAATACGCCAAACTGTCTCTAAAGACGCTAATATACCCAACCAATCATTCTGAATCTCACTGCCATCTATTTCCATCTTAAGTGAAATGTTACTGTGATTGATGCGGGTAAGGGGACGCAACTCTTAATCACGTTATCGATGCAATGCTCTAATATTTTGGTTTTAAGGCTCAGTTTGATGAAATAATTATTCCCCTTAGATTTAGATTTTTTAATAAGCGTTTTATGTGAATACAAATTCAAATGAGTCAGTGAGAATCGCGTCCTTAAAAAGACTAGTGTTTAGATAAAAAAAAATGTAAGCTAGATTGAAAGAAGAATGAATAAATTACATACCCATCATTTGGTTCATCATCATCACTGAAAAGAGCAAAACATAAAGACATATGAGTGAGCAGTAATCGCTAGACTTATGTTGTATTGTCTACAGAAAATTTAGTGCAAAGTAGAAAGTTGTGACGTGCACGTGTGCGTTGTCAAAATGCTCATATTTCGAGATTTGATAGCAAAATACACTTGTATAGCTGAAGACTACAGTAAAAACAGTACAGTACAAGGTAAAAACGTAGAAAACTTGAAAACAGTGAATTAGGAATTAGGAATACCTAGCTCTATATTCGTGAAAAATAGAGGAACTACATATCGTAGATAGCTTGTGCATTAGCAACATATGCTAAAAATTGGTCGATTTCACGTAATTCCTTTGTTGACCACTTATCTGAGACAGTTATGCAATCAAATTTGTTGAACATGCGAACAGATAGATAGATAGATAGATAGATAGACAGACAGATAGATAGATAAGTAAGTAGATAGATAGATAGATAGATAGACAGATAGATAAATAGATAGATTAACGGGCCAGCAAAATATATAAATGTATTAATGGCTACATTAACGACTGGTAAAATTGCGGAATGAATTAGCCGATAAAAGGAAGGCTAGATGTAGAGACAGAAGGATTAAAGAATATCGTAAAGACCGAAGGACGTAAAACGATATGGTAAAGACAGAAGGACGTAAAACTATATAGTGAAGACCGAAGGACGTAAAACGATATGGTGAAAGCAGAAGGACATCAAAAGGATATGGTGACGACAGGACGTATATTTCTTTGGATAGGACAGAAAGTCGTCAAACGGTACGGGGGGGGGGGGGGGGAAGAAGGACGTAAAATAATACAATGAGGAAATAGGAACGTAAAATAATATAATGAGGAAAGAGGAACGTAAAATAATCTGGCGAGGACAAAGGACCTAATTTGACATACTGAGGACAACACGTAAAATTATATAGTGAAGAAAGAAGACGTAAAATGATATGGTGAAGACAGAAGATTGTAAAACGATATTGCGGAGAAAGAAGGACATAAAAGGAAGTGGTGAAGACAACACAAACTATACGGTAAGAAAATAAGGAAATAATGCGGAGTCTTGATCTTACTCATTAGCATCTGTTCCTGCATCTGTTCAGGCTCCAGGGGTGGCCGTGCACCCATAGGCCCGGGCATTGCTCCAGGAGCTCCGCCGAGGGCTGCAATGAAATAATTCCCGCTCATAAACATCCAGTCAATAGGAAATGATAAGTACAATGAAATAATTCCCGCTCATAAACATCCTGTCAATAGGAAATGATAAGTACAATGAAATAATTCCCGCTCATAAACATCCAGTCAATAGGAAATGATAAGTACAATGAAATAATTCCCGCTCATAAACATCCAGTCAATAGGAAATGATAAGTACAATCCTGAGCAAATTCTTTGGCATTGTTTTTCCTGATATTGAAAATTCTCCTTCGATGAAAAACATCAAAACACATCAACAGAGAGGAGACGACATTGCTACTCACGTTATGTCATTACTGTACTATTATGTCATTATTGAACTTATGTCATTATTGTACTTATTATGTCATTACTGCACTTATTATGTCATTATTGTACTTATTATGTCATTACCGTACTTATTATGTCATTAATGTACTTATTATGTCATTACTATACTTATTATGTCACTATTGTACTTATTATGTCATTACTGCACTCATTATGTCATTACTGTACTTATTATGTCATTATTGTACTTTACAAGAACTATAATATGTCTTTCTTCCACCTAAAGCTTGTGAATGAATGACTTTGGAATGATGTCACTTTGTTTCTCCTATACCATAGCTAATAAAAGTAATGTCACGTAATGGTTTTAAGTGAGTTTCCTATTTCTATTTTCCATCTCGACTCTCTCTTTTCTTCAGGTTCTATTGGGTGCTTTTTAAATATTTCTTTTTTCACCACTCCACCGTTATTCTTTTCTCTCTTGACAGTTCGCTCTATCCTCTTTTCCAAATTTCTTTCTTTGGGTTTCTCTCCCTCTTCCTCTCTCCACTTTTTATTTTTTTAATTGCTGCTTAAATTACAGAAATATCTATAAACAGACTGGCACATTAGATGGATGGATGAATGGATGAATGGCTGGCTCTCTGGATGGGTGGATGGATAGATGGATGGGTGGATGGATGAATGAATGGATGGATGAATGGTTGGGTGGATAAATAGACAGACAGCGAGGAAGACGGACGGACGCTTGTTTAGATTTTGAAAAGATTACAGGTGGATATACAAAACTGATTTTTAACATTCAGTGCCTAAACGAAAACATTGTAAAATGTATTTTAAAATACTTACTGCCACCTCCCAATGAACGCAGAATGTTGGGATCCATCAATGAAGCTAAAAGACAGATAGTAATATAAATTAGAAAATTGGAAACATTGATAAAATGTTTGAGAAAACCTAATCTGAATTTTACACGTTTCTTCGGTAAACATAATATAATATTAGGTGCGTCCACATTTTTTTGTGTACTTTAAATAGTAATGATTAAATGTATATTATGTTGCTTTTTACATGCATAAAATATTAAGAAATATTTTATTAAATATAATATAAAAGAATATTACATTACTTAATACGGCATTAAAAATTATTAATAATACTTTTTAATACTGTATGCAAATACTAAAAAATATTATTATTAAAATAATAATAACAGAGTAAACAACTGCCTTCAAAGGATGGTAACTTGAGTGGATAATTAATTACATAATTCGTACTACTACTACCACCACCACTAACTTGTATTATTATTATTATTATTATTATTGTGATGATTCGACTGTGGAAGCAAATTATGCTTCCTGTTTTCTATTATTTTTATCGCTCTTTAATAATCAGTAATAGATAGTTACTAGTTACTGCCGACATCCGATTGTATAATCTGCCATACCCAACTACACTACACACAGTAAAAGATTTAGGTCAAGGTCATTGATTACACATGGGCATTTGAGATGTATAGAAGGGGGGGGAGGTGACCTTGAGAGAAGGGGAAATCAATAGTATGTGCCTTGACCAAATATGGATATTTGCATTTTGGCCCAGAGTCATTGATATATTATAATTAATCAAAGGGAGGGATAATGCTGCCAACTCAAGGCATGTCATGGGTAATCTGCTTGTCGCTATGTTATACGATTGAAGGTCCCAATAAGCGGGTCTAATACAGAGATTGAAAAGCAGATTAGGCCGGAGGGCTGTTGTCAGTATTAGAGATAATATAAAATTCATGATTATTAATTTTTAGTTTTAATACTGCGACAGGTCATTACATAAGACCTCTGCATGTGACGTGCAAAATAGTGTCGTAATTGGTACTAATTAAATGACGTCATCATAATAAATAAACAAAATATATTAACTTTATTGCTTATAAATAATCTTCATGTAAATTTTCTATAGAACTTTCTACGCCCTCGTGAATAAATAAACAGCAATTAAAAGAAATAATATCAGAAACAATATTCCATTGTGAACGAAGAGTGTGGACTTCTTGTTCAGGATGGAATTTAATTGCAATAAATCCCAAGAATTATGACACTGGGTGATTTATACTCTAGCATCCTGTTCCCTCTGTCAGAAATGGTTTAGTGGAAACGTGTTTTCAGTGTACTTAAAATTTTTACCGCAATACACGTTTTTGTTTGATTTTTAAAAGAAAAACAATACTCGTTCAGTTTGCGCCACTACTGACAAATTTTCTTCTAACCGACACACAAACAGTTGCCATTTCTTTTTCCAGATTATAAATATGCACTACAGTAATCATCCGATAGCTTGTCGATACATTTATATCACACTATATCACCTTGTTCACTTTACCCTCTCAAGCATTGTTAAACCTTGCACTAGATATACAGATCTTCTACTTTCACAATCTTACCTCCGGCAATAGCTTGAAGATGTGGTGGTAGGGCTGCAATTGGAAATACAATTTATTAATTAAGGTGCTATATTTCTAATGCATCTTTCTAAAGATGTGGTGGTAGGGCTGCAATTGGAAATACAATTTATTAATTAAGGTGCTATGTTTCTAATGCGTCTTTCTAAAGATGTGGTGGTAGGGCTGCAATTGGAAATACAATTTATTAATTAAGGTGCTATGTTTCTAATGCGTCTTTCTAAAGATGTGGTGGTAGGGCTGCAATTGGAAATACAATTTATTAATTAAGGTGCTATATTTCTAATGCGTCTTTCTAAAGATGTGGTGGTAGGGCTGCAATTGGAAATGCAATTTATTAATTAAGGTGCTATATTTCTAATGCATCTTTCTAAAGATGTGGTGGTAGGGCTGCAATTGGAAATACAATTTATTAATTAAGGTGCTATATTTCTAATGCATCTTTCTAAAGATGACGCCAATATGAACACTTTTTACGAATTCGTCATTCATTTACGTCATTCGTTTATCACTCATTTATGTCATTCCCTTCTGTCATCAGTTCGTGTCATTTGTTTTTTTTTGTCATTCGTTCGTGTCATTTGTTTCTGTCATTCGTTTGTATCATTTTTAAATCATTTGTTCCCTTCATTCGTTGATGTCATTCATTTATGTCATTTGTTTATGTTATTCGTTTATGTCATTCACTTACTCATTCATTTTTTAAAATTTCGTTTATATCATTTATTTATGTTATTCATTTATATCATTCGTTTATGTCGTTTGTTTATGCCTTTTATTTATGTTGTTCGTTTATGTCATTCGCGAAGTAATTTATTTGTCATTTGTTTATGTCATTCATTTAAAGTCACGATTTTTCTTTTGTTACAGAATGCGTGTCAACACTAAACTACAATGAATTCTGACTTACCACAGAGCGATGAACAAGCAAACATTATAAACAGCACAAACAATTCATTACAGGAAGATATTTTTTAAGCC